>OZ037992.1:11660952-11743452 GCA_964035705.1 Porites rus | reverse complement strand
GAAAACGGCCGAAGAATTTTTTGCGAACCCGCAAATCAGAGAGAGATTTGACAGAGTGCTAGCTACTATAAGTGCACATCATTTTGTTAATTCCGATGCGGTTTATAAGGGAATACTTCTTAGCCTTCGCCCCGGGGGTTTTTATGTGCAGATAAACACTGTCAAGTGCAGTCTTCCGCCATTCAAAGGTGTGAAAAAACTTTTGAGCCAATGCTTTGAGCGAGAGAAGGAAATCTCATCTCCTTTGCTAAGGGAAATCGGTTTGAATGCAAATATTTCCCATCAAGAATTCTCCTTTTCTGCGGTTGTGACAAAATCTAAGTTGTACGAAAAATATCGATGCCGCTTTATAAGTTTATTACAGCATTTAAGCGATGATGAAATTGAAGAGGGAATAAGAGAGTTGGAGAACGAATATTATCATAATGTTAAAGATGATGAACTCATCAACTACGAGGATACTGTGCTTGTAACAAGAGCAGAGAAAGCAGCTTAAAGCGGCCGTGAAATGTACTAACAGTGTCATTTTAGCGGCTTTTAGGGAAGATTGCTGGTTTTCACTGTTACCCCATCAAAAATGAAAATCAAATCCGTTTAATAGATAAAGTCAAGGATCTTGGAAATGAAAGGAGGTAAATTTTGCAAAGTACAGACTTCGCCAAGATTCAGGTCATTACAATTTTTCATATGTGAGTTATTCGGGAAATGATTTACTCAAATTTAAAGAGTTCTGTATGGAGAATCCATAATTAACTGATGCACGAGGAGAATCTCCAACAGTGGCTGTCCAATACGGCTCTTCAATCTCGTCATCCCAACCCATGGCCAGGGGCCCGTTTCTCGAAAGCCCCGGAAACTTTTCGAACCCGGAGGCAAATTTTAAAATCCAAGCCTCTTGAATAGCAGCAGAGGTCCTAGCCCACGAACCAGTCAGTTTTGCTTCGATAACTGACAGTTTCATTTTATTGTTTTTAAAATCATTGAAACTTTGAACTTGAATAAACGCAAAGTAGCTTTCCGGACCCGAAGAATTTCCGGGACTTTCGAGAAACAGACCCCGTGTTTTCTCTCAATCCCGTGATCCAGATGGTTAAGCATCCCACATTACTGGCATAGATTCAATCCCGAATCTTGCACCCATCTTTCGTTAGATACCCTTGTAATATATGAGGGCTATAGGCGAATCTTAGCTGATGTCGTTGTTTACATATTTCCTCACTGGTAAACGACTTAACTCTCGATAAAACTGTATGGGGAAACTAGACTTAAATGGCAACTCGCTTGCGGGAAAGAGCCGCCTTTTCTTTGCAGGATCGTGATCCGTTCACTACCTTGAACTGGTACAACAGTAGATTAAACAGGGCTAAACTCTGTTTCCAACAGCGTTTATTCTTCAGCGGATCAAATGGCAATAACTCAGGCAGGACAAGGCGAAATAATCAGCGGGTCAACAACCCGGGGGTCAACAACTGACACAACGCTACGTTACAGTTATTACATATGCTGTTAATACATGAACTCAGTTGACAACAAGAAATTGTGTTGAAAATTTAAACTTAGAAATGACTGAGGAACTTTCGTAACTACATGTACATGTAGTGGTGGAGAAAATTTAGAGTCGTTTCAGCATGTTCAACATCCTGAGTGTATATACACTGAGTCTTCAGTGGCTCTCTGTCACAAAAAAAATTATTATCAATGATTATTATTTTTGTTGCTTATTTTTAATGCTTATTTTTGTCGCTTATTTTTAATGCTTCTCCTTTTATGAAACCCTTTTTGCGATAAATCCCCGTGATATCCCCGTGCTTATCATTCGCGATTTTACAAAATTTGTTCCCAACCTTCTTCCCTTCGACCTGAAACAATATCGTGAATTTTCCCCTCCCCAGGGTAATCTGTCCTCCTGTATTCCCCGACATATTACCCTGGTTGTTGGCCCGCACCAAAACCGTTCTAAAAATAAACTGGTCTGTGAAAACACTGTGACACGAACGCATGGGGAGTTGCTCGTTTCGGGTTATGGGCTTCTGACAAAATAACCAGGGGAGCCCCATTTTTTATCCCTGATCAAATTTTCATCCGCGCAGGCTGCTTTCGAAAGAGTTCTAAATCCAAAGTTTTGGAAAAATTTTGCTTGTGAGAACCGGAATCCTGGCCGGGAGAGTTTTGCTTTATGATCCGGAATACGTGATCCGGAATCCGGCCAAGTTCCAAAGCGGCTCAAAGCGAGGTTAAGATAACCCTGGGTTAGTGCAGGAGCCGATTACTCCTAGTTAGTGCGAATTTCGAATTCAGAAATAAAAGCTTAAAAAGCAAATTCCGGTAAATTCTTTTGGTCTGCATTTTGGCGACTTGGAACTGTAAAAAGAATAGGGAAAATTATCCGAGAAAATACTTTAAAACAGAAGAAAAAGAATTCCGGATTAAAGTTCAACCCACTCTCGGCCCAGAAGTCTGGAACGATTGAACCAGCGGTTTGGATTGCGGGCGTGAATGATGTCGCAACAACATGGCGGACGTAGGCACTTAAGAAAGCAGTCAAAAATAGGGTACAATACCATGGGGAACGTGGTAATAGAGGGCAATTCATAGCACTGTGGAATACCACGTTTTAAAATGGTATATAATCGACTCTCTAGGAACCACAAACTATTTTATCACACATTACACGAAAAAACCTAAAAGTTTTAGTGATATGAGCTGTTCTTTTAGTTTCTGAATGGTGATTTTGCAGTATTTCGTATCCGTGGTGTAGTTAATGTGCAAATCTGTCACCGAACCACCATGGTGCAGCAATGGCTAAAATCATTCTCCCGTTACCAATCTGGATTTATCCTTTAGAATTGCCTCTTGGTCCCATTGTTTTTATCAGAAAGTGGTTTTGTGACGGGTTTATGGATGATTGAGACCATTGGCCGTAGACCTTACTTGATCCATCTTACTTGGAGTAGTCTCATAAGTTAATGACCTAAGGCAGGCTTGACCTTCGTTCATGTAATCTACTTTTTATTGCATCAAGGCTTAATGCCAAGTCTGATAGTTTAGTTTCATGGCATCGAGAACCTGGTGCCACAGCTGTTGATGCTTTCAGTATTATCTGGGCTAATTTTAATTGTTACGCTTTTCCTCAGTTTTAGTTAGCTGTCTCGACTTTCGGCCAAAGAAAAAGGTAACCAAAACGTGTCCTAAGCCGTCTTCGCCATCTCTGTACGGTTTTATTTGCAGTCACTCGTAAGAAAGCCACTGATGTTATAAAGACTCCTTCTACTCACTGCGCCGCCTTATTAACGCCTGTTGGCTCGGATCTCAATGACGGAATAAAAATAAAACAGCGCTGTCACCTACTTAGGCAGCAGAATGAAGTGAAATGCCCATAGTAACTTAGTAGATGTCATGGATGGAGTCTTTCCTTCAAAAGAACCTTTTTCAAATAATGAATATCTGATTTTGGGTGCAAACTTGAGTCGATGTAGATTTTCTTGCCGTTGGCAAACTGACCAAAACAACTTTTCCAATGGCTCTTGAAGCCAAAAAAAGGACGTCTTACCTTCTCGTTTTATGTGATAAAAAGGTTCAGGCAAATATTTGTAAAAGTTAATCAAAAAATGAAAAATAAAAGGGTGTTGGAATCTTATTTTAATCTTTTTTACTACCAGTTATCATCTTCGGCCGGGCTTACTCTTCTCCGAAGCCACCCCTCTTCTATGAAGGGTGTTTTGAATTTTGTTATCGATCACCGATGCAATCGATAGTCAGTTCTGTTAAAGCTCTTTAGAAAGCTAAACTCCGGTGGTGAACAGGTTTCCAAAACGTTAGTTGTGCTTAATTATTGACTTAAACCTACTCTATCATGTCAAAAAATAGATTTTCTTTAAAAAAACCACTTTTTTTAAAGACATGAACTTTTAATACTAACAAAATGAGACATGCTCTAATTCTTCGAAAAGAAAATGGGTCCTCCTTAAGTCGAATCGGCGTACAATATTGCTTGTAATCAAACTGATAAAATACAATTTAATTTCCTTTTAGTGATGTTGGAAAGATTGTCGACCCTTTATTTTTTTACGGCACGATTTTAAGTGGGTACCAAGGTCACACATGTACAAGATGATTCTTAAGTTAAAAAAGCTGACAAACATTGTTTTAAAGAATAATACAAAGAATGGTAAAAGAGGGTCAAAAACGAGATTCACCTTGTGTAGATTCACCTGATCGGGATTCGGGATCGGCACCTGATCACAGTAGTATCCGTAATAAAGAGGTTAAGTTTATATGAAATTACTCTCTGGGGCCGAGATTTCGTGTCCGTTGTCCGTATTAGAGAGAGTCGGTATTATGGAGGTTTTTTTTAAAGAAAATATATGAGAATTTCTCGGGACATTGGAAAATGTCCGTAATATAGAGGAGTCCATATTAGAGAGGTGTCCGTACCGAGAGGTTCGACTGTATTCTTTTCTACCACTCATTACCATGTGAAAGGTTTAAATCCAGGAGTCATTTCAAAAGTAGGTTGAGTTTCATCGTCCGAGTAAACGTAGTCCTGAATAGAACTGTTGTTGTTGACATTGATTAATGTTTCGAAAACCTGTGCCGTCATCTTCAGAGTCAAGGTTGATGGTATTATACTCTGGTTATAGAGCAAAACTCTGGTGGTAAAAAGGTTACTTTCCAAAATGTTAGTTTTGTTAATCATTGACTTCAAAATACTCGGTCATTTCCAAAAAAAATTGCTTTCAAGAGAAAACCGTTTTTAAAGGCATCATTTTTTGACACTTTGAAACTGCGACATGCTATAATTCGTCGCTAGTACTCTCTAGGTTGGATCCCGCTTTAGTCAAAGCGGCGTACAACTTTGCTTGTCCTCAACCTAACGGAAACACTTTAATAACTTTATGCTGTGCTTATGATGTTGGAAAGAGTGTGGACCCGTTTACCACGGCTTTCAGCGGATACCAAGGTCACGCATGTAAAAGATAACTGTTAAGTTATAGAAACAAATACGAGCTAAAAAATAGAGTTCTAAAGAATAATACAATGAATGCTAACCTGAGAATAGTATGATGAATGGTAAAAGAGGGTCAAAAATGTGACTTCACGTACCGCGCCACGAAAAGCCTTTCCCCTTAATAAAACAGGAGTTTTAACGGAAATCGATCTTTCACAGTTTAGCCTTAAAAAATTGCTACATTTGAATGTAAATAAGGTCAATTCTCGTCGAAATATGTTTTTTATGAAACTCGAGAAGATAGCTTTGTAAGCAGCTCGAACGTTTAAATCGTTGTTGTCAAAGGACGCACAACGTTCAACAGACAGTCACTATTCTTTTCTACCACCGAGTATCATCTTCGGGCCTTATCCTTTCCCGAAGCCACCCTTCTTGGTGTATAAAGCTTTCATTTGAATTTACTTCAAGCTTGCAGAAAGGTAAACATCGGTGGTGATTAGGTGTCAAAATCGTTAGTTTTTCTTTTTATCGGTAGATTTCTTTTCACAGTTTCTAGTCCTGGAAAGAATGTCCACACACCCAAGTCACCGTTATATATGCGGATAAAAAGTACACGCATCAAAGCAAGTTCAACTTCTTTTACCTTCTAATAACAAATAAACTAAAATATGGATTGATTCACACAGAATAATTCAATGAAAGGTGAAGGAGGATCAGAAACGAGGCTCTACTAACCACGTCCATTAAGAAGCCTTTTCCGTTATTAGTAACAAATTTAAATGGGTTATTTTCAAAGATTTCGCCAAGAATTCACCAAACGTATACAAAAGAGAAATGCTTTTTGCAACACGGTTTTTCAGAAAAATAGAGGAGTTCAGATGTTTGACTCGTTGAAACGGTTTGAGTAGAATAGAAAAACAGCATTTAGCCGAATGTTCTATTTTACCACTAGTTATCATCTTTGACCGTTCGTATTCTTCTCTGAAGGAAACCGTCTTTGTGTATCAAGAATTTTTGTTTATTCTCAACCATGCAATCAACAGTCTTTCTGTTAAAGATAACAGACAACTAAAAACTGGTGGTGAATAGGTTACTTTCCAAACTGTTAATTTTCTTAATCATTGACTTCAAAATACTCGGTCATGTCGAAAAAAGAAATTTTTTCCAGAGAACACCATTTTCAAAGTCATCATTTTTTGATACTTTCAAACTGCGACATGCTATAATTCGTCGCTAGTATTCTCTAGGTTGGATCCCGTTTTAGTCAAAGCGGCGTACAATATTGCTGTCCTTAACTTAACGGAGACACTTTGATTTCCCTTTATGCTGTGCTATTGATGTTGAAAAGAGTGTGGACCCGTTTACCACGGTTTTCAGCTAATGCCAAGGTCACGCATGCCCAAGATATCTCTTCCGATATAGCAACAAATACGCTCAAAACTAAAGTTCTAAAGAATATACAATGAATGGTAAAAACTTGAGAATAATTTGATGAATGGTAAAAGAGGGTCAAAAAGGTGACTCTACGTACCGCGCGCCACGAAAAGCCTTTCCCATTAATTAAAAAGGAGTTTTAAAGGAAATTGATCTTTTACAGTTTAGCCTAAAAAATTGCTACATTTGAATGCCTGAATAAGGTCAATTCTCGTCGAAATATGTTTTTTAGGAAAATCGAGAAGATAGCTTTGTAAGCAGCTCGAACGTTTAAATCGTTGTTGTCAAAGGAAGCACAACGTTCAACAGACAGTAACTATTCTTTTCTACCACCGAGTATCATCTTCGGCCTTATTCTTTCCCGAAGCCACCCTTCTTGGTGTATAAAGCTTTCATTTAAATTTACTTCAAGCTTACAGAAAGGTAAACATCGGTAGTGATTAGGTGTCGAAATCGTTAGTTTACCTTTTTATCAGCAGATTTCTTTTCACAGTTTTTTATCCTGGAAAGAATGTCCACACACCCAAGTCACCGTTATATATGCGGATAAAAAGTTTACGCATCAAAGCAAGTTCAACTTCTTTTACCTTCTAATAACAAATAAACTAAAATATGGATTGATTTACACAGAATAATTCAATGAAAGGTGAAGGAGGATCATAAACGAGGTTCTACTAACCACGTCCATTAAGAAGCCTTTTCCGTTATTAGTAACAAATTTAAATGGTTTATTTTCAAAGATTTCGCTAAGAATTCACCAAACGTATACAAAAGAGAAATGCTTTTTGCAACACGGTTTTTCAGAAAATAGAGGAGTTCAGACGTTTGACTCGTTGAAACAGTTTGAGTAGAATAGAAAAACAGCATTCGACCGACTGTTCTATTTTACCACTAGTTATCATCTTTGACCATTCGTATTCTACTCCGAAGGAAACCGTCTTTGTGTATTAAGAATTTTTAATGTTTATTCTCAACCATGCAATCAACAGTCTTTCTGTTAAAGATAACAGAAAGCTAAAAATTGGTGGTAAAAAGGTTACTTTCCAAAACGTTAATTTTCTTAATCACTGACTTCAAAATACTCGGTCATGTGGAAAAAGGAAATTCTTTCCAGAGAACACCATTTTTAAAGGCATCATTTTTTGATAAGCTTTCAAACTGCGACATGCTATAATTCGTCGCTAGCACTCTCTAGGTTGGATCCCGCTTTAGTCAAAGCGGCGTACAATATTGCTGTCCTTAACTTAACGGAGACACTTTGATTTTCCTTTATGCTGTGCTATTGATGTTGGAAAGAGTGTGGACCCGTTTACCACGGTTTTCAGCTCATGCCAACGCCACGCAGCACAAGATAACTCTTTTCCGTTAAAGCAACAAATAAGCTGAAAATTAAAGTTCTAAAGGATAATACAATCAACGGTAAAAATTTAAGAATAATTTGATGAATGGTAAAAGAGGGTCAAAAAGGTGACTCTACGTACCGCGCGCAACGAAAAGCCTTTCCCATTAATAAAAAAGGAGTTTAGGAAATTGATCTTTCACAGTTAAGCCTATAAAATTGCTACATGTGAATGTGAATAAGGTCAATTCTCGTCGAAATATGTTTTTTAGGAAAATCGAGAAGAAAGCTTTATAAGGAGCTCAAACGTTTGACTCGTTGTTGTCAGAGGAAGCACGGCGGTCAAGAGACTAATCTTTTCTACCACCAATAACTATCTTCGGGCCTTATTCCTTTTTTGAAGCCACCCTTTATAGTGTATGAAGGTTTTACTTAAATTTATTTTAAGCATACGGAAAGAAAAACACCGGCGGTTATTAGGCGTCTAAATCGATCTTTCTTTTCATAGTTTCTTATTCTGGAAAAAATGTCGACACTCCTACGTCACCGTTATGTACTGATAAAAAATACACGCATCAAAGCAAGTTCAAGATTGGTTGACCTTGTAACAACAAATAAACTGAAACATGGATTTCCTTACACAGAATAATTCAATGAATGCTGAAAGAGGATCACAAATGATGTTCTACTAACCCACGTCCGTTGAAAACAGGGGCACCCAACGTGAATTTTCGGAAAATATCTGTTCGGAAGACGATTTGAGATCTAGAATTTTCGGAACATTTTGTGTTAAATGTCTTGCTTGCCTGCCTCTCCTAGGATTTTCGAACATCTAAAATTGTATAATTGCCCATTTTTAACAGATTTTTACTCTAAGAGGTCGTCTAGATTTTCGAGAGCCTTTTTTCTGGCTAGAATTTTCGAAAAGGTAAGGTTTGATCACTATAATTTTCGGACCACTTAACTTTCAGCTAGGAAATCCGAACAGATGAAAAATTTTTAGGGGATAAAAATATGCCCATATCTTTCGTTTAAATACTAAAATACATTTAACAATGCTATGTTTAAGTGGTTTTGAACTATATTCTCGTTGGGTGCCCCTGTGAAAAGCCTTTCCCGTTATTAGTAACATATTAAATGGGTTATTTTCAAAGATTTCGTTAAGAATTCACCAAACGTATAAAAAAGAGAAAAGCTACTCGAAACACGGTTTTTAAGAAAATTTAGAAGATGTCTTTGTAAGGAGCTCAGACGTTTGACTCGTTGAAACAGTTTGACTAGAAAAAGAGCATTTAACTGACTGCATGTTCTAAATTTTTACCACTAGTTATCTTCTTGGACCGGTCGTATTCTTCTCCGAATTGAAGCAAACCGTCTTGGTGTATTAACGGTTTTTAATTTTTTTCTCATTCATGCAATCAACAGTCTTTCTGTTAAAGATTACAGAAAGCTAAACTCTGTTGGTGAATAGGTTACTTCCCAAAATGTTAGTTTTCTTAATCATTGACTTCAAAATACTCGGTCATGTCGAAAAAAAAATTTCTTTTAAGAGAACACCATTTTTAGAGGCATCATATTATGATACTTTTAAACTGCGACATGCTATAATTCGTCGCTAGTATTCTCTAGGTTGGGTTCAGCTTTAGTCAAAGCGGCGTACAATATTGCTTGTCCACAACTTAACGGAGACACTTTGATTTCCCTTTATGCTGTGCTATTGATGTTGGAAAGAGTGTGGACCCTTTTACCACAGTTTTGAGCGGATACCAAAGTCACGCATGTACAAGATAACTCTTACCTTATAGCAACAAATAAGCTAAAAAATAAAGTTCTAAAGAATAAAACATGAATGGTAAAAGCTTAAGAATAATATGATGAATGGTAAAGGAGGGTCAAAAAGGAGACTCTACTTACCACGCACAACGAAAAGCCTTTCCATTAATAAAAAAGGAGTGTAGAAAGTTGGTCTTTCACGGTTTAGCCTAAGAATTTGCTACATTTGAATGTGAATAAGGTCCTTTCTAGCCGAAATATGGTTTTTAGGAAAATCTAGAAGATACCTTAAAAAGGAGCTCAAACGTTTGACTCGTTGTTGTCAGAGGAAGCATAACGGTCGAGACTATTGTTTTCTATCACCAATAATCATCTTCGGGCCTTTTTCTTTTCTGAAGTCATCTTTCTTGGTGTATATGAAGGTTTTATTTAAATTTATTTCAAGCATACAGAAAGAAAAACACAGGTGGTGATTAGGCATCGAAATCGTCCGTTTTGCTTTTCATCGGTAGATGTCTTTTTGTAGTTTCTTATTCTGGAAAGAATGTCGACACTCCCACGTCACCGTTATATACGGCTAAAAAATTACACGCACCAAAGCAAGTTCGAGAATAGTTGACCTTGTAACAACAAATAAACTGAAACATGGATTGCCCTTACACAAAATAATTCAACGAATGGTAAACGAGGATCATAAACGATGTTCTACTAACCATGTCCATGGAAAAGCCTTTTCCGTCACTAGTAACAAATTTAAATGGGTTATTTTGATTCAAAGATTTGCTAAGAATTCATTAAACGTAAAAAAAGAGAAAAGCTACTCGAAATTCGGTTTTTTTAAAAATGGAGAAATGTCTTTGTAAGGAGCTCAGACGTTTGACTCGTTGAAACAGTTTGACTAGAAAAACAGCATTCAAGTGACTGGTCTTTTTTTCTTGTTATCATCTTCGGCTGATCGTCCGAAGCGACCCATTTTGTTGTCATGAAGGTTTTTTAAATCTTTTCTTATCCACGCAATCGTTAGTCTTTTTAGTTAAATCTTACTGGAAGCTACAATCCGGTGGTTATGGGTTTCCAAAACGTTAGTTTTCGTAATCATCGACTTTAAAATACTCGGTCACTGCGAAGAAAGAAATTTCCTTTCAAGAGAACACCGTCTATAAAATTCGTGAACTTTCCTGATACTTTCAAACTGCCACATTCTTTTCGATGTTACTGCAGTGGCGGACCCAGTCTAAAATAACATTTTTTGCTCTTCTAGCCTCATTCTGGTCTAAAAATAATGACCCAGGCCCCTCCCCTCGATCCCTCAGTGTACTCTCTAGGTTGGGTCCTGCGGTATGCAATATCACTTGTCGTAAAACTTAACGAAGACTTAAATTTCCTTTTATGCTGTGTTATTGATGTTGGAGAGAGGCTGAGTGTGAACCTTTTTACGTCACGGTTTTGAGTACAAGGTCACGAATGTACAAGATGATTAATTCTTAAGTTATAACAACAAATTAACTAATAATAAAGAATAACAATGAATGATAAAAGAGGGTCAATAACGAGGTTCTAGTCAACACGCGCAATGAAAAGCATTTCCAATAACAAAAAGGAGTTTAGGAAATGTGTGTTACAAGGTTTACTGAGCCTAAGAACTCGCAACATTTCAATGTGAATAAAATCAATAGTGATTGAAAAATGGTTTTTATAAAAATAGAGAAGAAAGCTTTGTAACGAGCTCTAATGTTTGACTAGTTGTTGTCAAAGAGGAAGCACAACGTTCAACAGACTATTCATTTCTACCACCAATTATCATCCTCGGGTCTTATTCTTTTCTGAAGCCACCCTTCTTGGTGTATGAAGGTTTTACTTAAATTAATTTTTAGCTTACAGAAAACTAAACACCGGTGGTGAATAGGATCCCACGTCACCGTTATATGGGGATAAAAAGAACATACATGTACCAAAGCAACAAATAAACTGAAATATGAACTTTTAAAGAATAACGATTACAATGAATAGTAAAAGAGAGTCAAAAACGAGATTCTACAAACCACGCACAACGAAAAGCCTTTCCCAATAATTATTATGAGAGAGGTTGATGATAATGATTGTCAATGAAGTTTTATCTAAAAATCCCCTGCTCTTAAAAAACAGAATCTAGTCGAAAAATGGTTGTTTTGCAAGTTTTGCAAGTGACTCAAATTTCATTCGCGATCAGAAAGATCAGAAAGATCAGAAAGTGTTTGGTAAAACCCTTTTCTCTTCGTTTGGTAGACTGTTTCCCGTGATTCTGGCAGCGGGTCATTAAACGAGTTAAATCGCCACTTCCACCAATAGTTTCTTAGTAGTTTACCTGGGATCAGAGGAACACGTTTTCGACTCAACAATTGCGGTGAAACAGTTGTTTACACAAGACAGTATTAGTCAGACTTTTTTCGGTCGGTTCTGAATTTCACGCTTGGTTCGAGATCAATGTTACGTTACGGCAAGAAAGCAACCAAGCACGGCTAGAACAAGATTTCGCAAACTACCATTTCGTGTCCTCGTTTCGCAAACGACCGGCCACAAGGCACTGCATAAGGCCATCTGAACAGCGTAAAATTAATATTATGATCCAAGGCGTTTGAATGAACGGAGTCCAACTGATTGAAGTTTTGAACGGGTGGATAATTTTTCTGAACGGATGACCAAGTCGTTCGAACGGATTCAAATTTTTCTGAACGGGTGCCACAGCCGTTTGAACGGATAGACAATTTTTCTGAACGGATGGCACAAGCCGTTCGAACGGATGGATGATTTTTGTGAACGGATGACCAAACCGCTCGAACGGATGCAAATTTTTCCGAACGGGTACACTAGCCGTTCGAACGGTTGGGCAATTTTTGTGAACGGATGACACAGCCGTTCGAACGGCTTGACTTCCTTTTCAAACGGATCGCCCAAGCCGTTCGAACGGATGCAATTTTTTTCTGAACGGATGAGACACGGCTTGTGAACGGATTTCCGTTCGAAAACGGGAAGCCGTTAGTGTACGTTTTCGCGTGAGAGGTCACACAAATAGAGAAGACGCATCTGTAAGGAGCTTGGACGTGCGAGTAGTTGTTGTCTAAGGAGAAACGACGTTCAAAATTTTTTTTTTAATACAAATGAATACACCATTTTTTTTTAAAAAAAACGATTGATATTTATTTTTCTTAATGATCTTCTTTCATTAATCACTTTTCGTCTTCCTGCAACAAGAACAACAACAAATCCGTTATCAACTTCTCTGCTGTATGATATAGTTTAAAAGGAGTTTTAGTGATCGAAGTATTTAAGTACATTGTGGAACCTCGATTTAACATGCAAAGGGACTGGGGAAATGTGTTAGTTAAGTGGAGGGTTGCTATATCGAACACCTCTATATAACGAATGCTTGGGAAATGTTACATCGTTAAGTAGAGATGAGGTTATAAGGTGTGTATGACTGAGTATATAAACACTTGGATAGTTTGTCAGACACAAGTTCACAGATCTTTGATCTCTTTCTCTATCTCTTTGGCATGTTCTAGCCATTTCTAATACTTAATCCCCTGAAGGACATCTGTGAGCAATTATTGATCAAACCTTTTAATTTCTAAGGCTTAATTTCAGGCAAATAAAATGAACTGTTTGTAAAACTTTAACATCTAATAATTAAATCTTTTGTAATGGTTTAAAATAAACTATTCTCAAAACAGAGAATGCTTTCAGATTATAGCTGTGTAAATCAAACTGAAACAGTGCATGGAACCTTTCGTTTCCTGTTTTTACTCTCACCTTCTGTATAGAATATGTGTGAAAATCTTTGATCATGAATTAGTATATTTCAAAGAGCTACACAATGACCAAGAATACTATTGAGCAACAATATACAGAGGGGGTGGAGCTGTATTGTCAACTATTACTAGAAAAGATTTCTTATTTGAGGGAGGTGGTTAATAGAGGGATGGCTTTCATTTGAGGAAATAAAATATTTTGTATCATCTTACAATAGAACAAGTTTTGATTTCCACTTTAAGGTCAAATCCACAGAGCTAAACTTCCAAGGTTTCCATATTTGTTATAAATGTATGGTTCAGCTACATGTAAGAAAGACTTGCCAGAAAACTTATGAATTACTCAACTTGTTCAGATCTTAAGTGACATTTATATAACCACAAGTATTTGTTATTTTTGCATTCCCTAATACACCCTGTCTGTCTGCCCCCTCCCAATATTGTTGCATAAACTTTGCTTTCAATATCTCTTGTGAAATGCAAAATGGTGAATACTGCTCTTTAACAGATATCTTTCCATCATAATGAAACAATTCTCTTCACTGAATTTTCATTAACGTATTGTCTTAAAAGTTAAATGACTAGAACGCCCAAGAGCAATGTGATTAAACATTTTAAATTAAAAGTAAAAGAGACATAGTGAAGAATTACAACTTCTAATCAAATCTTTGCTTACACTTTAGAATAAAATATTCTCGAAACTGAGAATGGTTTGATCTGCTGCTTTAAAATTGAACTGAATCACTGCATGAAACTTTTTGTTTTGTGTTCTTATCTATGTATGCAATATGTGTGAAAATATCCATTATGAATCTATGTTTTTTAAAGAGCTACACAAACAAGAAGACTATTGACCGACCACGATACATACAGAGCGGGGGCAGCTGTAGTGCCAACTAATGATAGATAAAGTATGAAGGAGTGCTGCCATATATTTATTTGTTATGGTCTACAGTTCAAGGTTGCTTTTTGATTGCCATAAATGGAAATCAGCTCATCCTCCGTGTAAGAACCTGTTAAACTCACAAGTGACGTAAAACGGAGGAAACAAAGAAGTCAACCCAATAGAACGCAGAAAAACAAAAGGTGGAAAACAAAGAAAAAGTTCACAGGTTCTTACACCGAGGTAAACCCTGGAAATCGACAGATTAGACGCCTTACACTACTACATGAAAAATTACTGCAATTTGATTGGCTTAAAGCAGTGGTATTTCAGCTTAATTTGAAATAGGTAGTAGTATAAACAAATAATAGCATGATTTGTACTTGATATTAGGCATAAATACCACCCTGATATTTCAAAATTGTCTCAAATTTGAAATTACGTATAACAATTTCGAAATATCACTCGTGGTATTTATGCCAAATATCACTACAAATCATGCTAGTACAAAAACAAAGCTCTTCATGTCATATGTCGTGGTAGCTTGCCCTCGATCATGGAAAAAAGAACATGTTCCCTTTTTAACGATGATCAACTCAGTAGTATAATAAATATGTTAGCTTCCTCGTGAATTAAACGCTTTTTTCATACCAGAAAATCTGAGGAAGTATTAAAAAGTTGAACTAGAAATCATATGAGCTTACCCCTAATACGTGAAAAGGTGAAAAGGGGTGCCATAACAGAAAACAAACAGAAAGATCTTACCAAATCTTCATCCACTTCGCTGGTTGATGAAGAAGCACCTTCTTTTTTATTTTTCTCTCCCCGTTATCTCTAAAATCTCTCTTTGCGGGAGAACGTTTTGGCATGGTACAACAGCACCTACAACGCGACGGTTGACAACTGACAAGCGATCGACCAAGAAACAACGCAGCAAGTACGTCATGTAAGGTCACCTATTGACCAATAAAAACGCAGGCTCGAGTATTGCAGGGTCATTTTTTGGCCCTCTATTACAATCTTCCCCATGGTAAAGTACCCCCATTTTGAACGCTTTTATAGCTCACGTAGGCGAACGTGGAGAAGAAAAATAGGTTTCGTACATTTTGAAAGAGCTGTTTATTTTCGCTGGATGTGATGTGAATTCGAAAAAGGAAATGCATTTTTATTGACTTTGACGATCAAGTAAGTTTATGAAATGTGAGTATTTTTGTACAGAAGAGATCTACATTGTACAGTTAGACCTTGAGATTTTAACAAAAACGAGCACGTTATGCCCCCAAAACCCTCACTTTTCTACGTTTGCTGCATTTTTTGCCCGTCATTCACTTAAGCTTGTGTTCCCTTTGGAATTTAAGAACAACAACTGAACAATGTTTGATCATCGTTGGGGGATTACAAGCAAAAAAACTTTGTTTTGATAATAATTTTGTTTGCGGTTTGTAAAGAAAGGGGCCGTCAACATATTCACTTTTTCTCTGCTTATTAAAACGTTGACTGGAAGTTAAGATCATGCCACCCACCCCAACGCCCCCCACCCCTCCCCCCCATTCTTAATGTCCACTTGTAATTATTATTTTTTTGGCCGCTAAATTTAGCCTATATATGCATGCATGCGAAATTAGTCTTCGATATGTAAAATGCCAAGACAACGTGGAACTGCCCTGTTTCTAAAACAACAATAAAAACGATCAGAATGATCATATCTTTTCTTTTTATATCTTATATAAAGGGAAGAAAACAATCATAAGGTATGTTTTAGCAGCCAAAAACTGTAAAAATATTAAATTTGCACACTGGTCAATACAGCAACTTCCGTTTTATACAAAAATAAGTTACTCCTCATCACCAGCCGCACTCTCCGCCTGTCAGAAAAGTATTAACAGTTTCTGCTAAAAACTGTACCTAATAAACCATTCTATATGAAAGAAAAATTTTTAAAACTATTTTAAGACGTGATACAAATCGATCCGTGCCACTTGTCACGTTCAAAGTGATGGATTATGTTACATGTGAAATCATGCAGAACGACCTTTGAACATTGACGAGTGCCCGTTTCTTTCATACAGCATTCATAAAAACATTTTCTGTAGGGTTAAACTCTGACTCAACAAACCAACACTAGTATGTTTAATTTTCTGGCCTCTTACACAGGGAAATTTTACAAAAAACCATGAGTTGTTTTTTCAATGGTAATTATGTAAAATCCCATTGTCAAAACCATTGATGGTAAAGCCGAACTCTTAACATGAATGGTTTTTAGATATAAGCCATGAATGGGTAATAACTGAAAAACACCATGTTTTTTCTTTTAAAAACATTAGTGTTTATATTAATTACCAACATGGTTTTTAAAATAAAAACATGCGTGGTTTTGTGAATGGGAATACCTCTAAATAACATTGAACAAAACCATTGATGGAAATTGTGAATTATTAACATGAATGGCTTTTAGGTAGAAACCATGAATGGCAAATAAAATAAAAACATCATGTTTATTTGCTAATAAACATTAACATTTGCATTATTTACTGTCATGGTTTTTAGAATAAAAACACGAGTGATTTTGTGAATGGAAATACCACTAAATCCCATTGTAAAAAACCATTGATGGAAGTTGCCAATTTTTAAACATGAATGGTTTTTGGATGGAGGCCACAAATGGTTAATAATTGAAAAACAATATGTTTTTTCCCTTAAAAACATAAGTGTTTTTGAATACTACTAAATCCCATTGTCCAAACCATTGATGGATTTTATGTTAACTGAGGTGTCCAACTTGAATAAAAGACAAATGCTTCAAAATTATAATCATTCTTCCTTTAATAATGTTCTCTTCCTTTTCGTTACCAACATGCTATAAAATTAATACAGGTAAGATTTATTTAAACTCCTTTGCTTTACCTGATTAATTGAAGCAACAAGCCACATTAACATTTATCCCAAAAACTTTCCTCTGCTTATAGAATTTCTCATTTTGCACATCATGTAGTGTGGGCAAGCAGTTTGCACAACAAGCATATTACCTTTACTAATCAGGTAAGATTCCTGTTTTTCTTTGACAGGTACTACCAAGTATGTGAAATATGAACATCTTACTCTATCTGTAAAACTGAATAAAACTCAACATGATGAAAAGAAGTGATTTCTTTATCAATTTGTGTAAGCCCAGATAACTAGAATGGCTTCAGCTTAATTATATCATCCCTTGTAGGGTTTGTTGACTTGCCGGGCACTATCTTAACATAGCCACTGTCAAGTAAGGATTTTGCCACAAGGCATACTAAGGTATTTTTATCCTCTTTGTTAAGGCTTTTTAGCCCAAGTTTCCTTCCAGAGGACTGTAATTGGCTTCGTGACACATCAGTTATCTTAATGGCATTGTACATTACACATATTATGGTTGTTGCCACTATCATTTCGAGACCTGAAAGAAAAAAATTACTAATTCAAGATAATGATTATAACCAAGTTCTGAAAGTGTTGTTGAATACTGTGCCTATAACAGGAACTGAGAAAACAAAAACAGCATTTTTCAACAACGAAGTAACAAAATAAAGAAATTTAATTTTGTCTCAAAGCAATACAGACATCGATCCTGCCCATAATTAACAAGTATTCATTGAAGTGGAGGTGGCTAGTTGGGGATATTTACCTTGTTATGACTTGTCGTTATTTAACAAATAGACAACAATTTTCCATCGTCTATACACTAATATAGACCATAGAAATGACGTCAGCATGTTCAAAACTCAAGTGGAACCACGAGCCGCAGGAGAGTGGTTTCACTGCAAAGTTTTGAACATTTTGGCGTCATTGCTATGGTCCATAAGAGTATAGACCATGGAAAATTGTTGTCTATTAGTTTTTTACAATAATATTGACAGTTCTTAATGTCCATTTCCGGCGAGGTTTCTTGGAAAATCACGCACGCGAACTTGCGCCATCATTGCGTCATTTTCATGGTCTATACTCTCATAGACCATAGCTCTCGACCAATGAGCGCGCGAGAAATCGCTCAGTTATTGTAAAAATTATTATACCCTGATAAGGTCACAACACTATAATCAGAGACAACCACACCCAAGAAAAACAAACACAACTAGATATGAATATAAAACATAATAAGCATAAAATGAAAAATATCAAACCTATTTTCTTGCTGGAGTCTCCAGTTTGGCTACATATACCCTCCTCATCACTAGTACTACTGGAGTCTTCGTCAATTACTGAAACTGTATCGCCAGACTGGTCACTGCCACTACTAGTACTGGTAATTTCACAACTTTTGACTTTCCTTTTCAGAGTCTGGTTGCAATTGTCAGGCTTGTCAGAGAGATCTGCTGCTGATGAACTACTTTCGTTACCGTCAACTTTTCTTTTCAGAGTCCGTTTGTCAGGCTGCAAATTTTGGAAGAAAAATTACAATACAACACAGAAACTGTATTTAAAAGAGGAGGCATAATAACCTGTTACAGTTTTCTAACTTATGGCCCTCAAGAATAACACCTTGGGCGAAGTTGATTAAAAAAAAATTGCCTGTGCCTTGTTTTTTAAACTCATTTCTCAATGTTCGGATATCCTGATGAAAGTTTGATAATTTATGTTTCTCATGCAGTGAAGTTTTTTGTTTTTATATATACTTCAGATAGTACAATAAATATTATGTCAGCTTACCACAGAATAGTCATGTCCTTTTCTAACATGTCGTCTTCGTTCGTTGAGGATATCAAGAACATGCTGTTTTATACCTTCTTTTCCAAACCCCAAAACTGGAAAAGAACATTCCTCAATAAGATCTTCTACCAAGTTCTGCAGCTGCTCTTCATTCTCTTGATTGTTTTTAAACGTTGGTATGTCATTTCCAGGCCATGTTTTAATGACTGCAGCCCTGATGGCTTTCCTCCTGAAAAAATAACAACAACTAAAATTAAATCAATAAACCTAAGTTACGGATACATTACCTAGATAACTATTTACTGTTTCTGGAAGATGAACTACACTTCAGTTCAGTTCACACATGCTGAAAGCAGAATGGAAACCAAGTAGCTAGTTCCCCTTCACATCAAGAAGGGTATTAAGCCGGAAATAACTTTTGAACATATAGTAATAGCCCCAAGGAGAACAAGATGCAGGCCATTCATGCCATGTAGGTTGCAAAACTTGCTTCTGTGCAGTTGATTCCATCAAGCTTTTGTCTCTTGTGCATAGTGTAGGATAGATTTATTCTTTAAACTATTGTGAAGCACTCTGGACAAAAGGGATGGGTGCTATATAAGGACTTGTATTATTATAATTATTATCATTATCATTATTATTATTATTCATTGACTTCCAGGTTTTACAAATTCTATGGTAGGAGCACTTACTTGGCTTTGTAAATACGCTGGTTCATTTCTGACAATTGCTTGATGCTGGTTTTAGATGGTTTGTTTCGGTGTCCTGCTTTTGTAACAACAATGGGTAGTTCAGACACTAATTCTTTTAAGCGCATCTGTTCACCGACTGTGCTTAGTCCACAAGCATTAAATTGGGATGCAGATCCCTCTTTTGCAAGGAATATTAGGGCCTTGCCATCTATTTCCTGTTCTGGAGGAAAATTGGGCAGAATTACTGTCCATTTCAACAGAAATGGTCAGAAAATCCCTGTGGAGAACCACAACTTTCTGTTGAAAAATCAGTGCAGCATGTACGACAAGGAATTTTGCAAACACTGGGACTGTTCCATAGCGACTGGTTTTTCTCGCAAATGGTAAACGATCTAGACCTAAGAATGGGGTCTTAATAATTATGTTACATAACTTAAAGGAGCACTGTCACGGTGATGTTGCTGTATTTTGGTAAAAACTGCTTAAATACTTGACAAAAAACCTGTTTTGTAACATGAAATTCCTCTTATAACAAGAAGAAAATATTAAGGTTTTTCTCGAAGGAAGAACAAACCATGATCAATTTTTAGCGACTTCTCTAAAATACAGATCGAGAAAGAACATTGGCCAATTTTTTGAAGTTGCGAATCTACTTCCATCCTAGCCATCCACAGCCAAACATAATTAGTTTCTGTGCACTAGGAGGGTTTTTCTTAACAAGACTCTACCATTCTTTTAAGGATTCCGTTGAAACAAATACGTTTTTGGCAATTCATAGTGACACCAAAAATGAATGACACTGGCCCTTTAAGTTTGCGCTCATCAGAGATCCGAAGAATGTCAACTCCCGAGCATCTAATCCCGAACACATCGCCAAAAGAAACTCAATCAAAAATCCTCACTCGTTTAACTTTACACTTCAGTCACTCCTATTAGGACTTGCTTCAAGTTCTACCTGAAGTAATGCGCTTTCTTTCCACCGCAAAAACTGACAAACAAACATGCAAACGAAAACTGGTAAACTTATTAATTAGTACTTGGAGCGCGTTGGGATCGCAAACAGATTACTAAAACAGGTTATCTTGTCCACAAGTTGTCCTGTACTGAAGTAAGTCACTTTTATTCATATTTACACTTACCTTCGAACTTTTTTGCGATGTCTTCATTGAATTTCGACTGAACCTTTCCACGAACGTCTTCCACCGTCCACTCCATCGTGCAAGAACGAAACGAAAGCGCGGGAACTCTGGCGTGGCTATCTCCATATATGGACAAGCTCATGTGCAAATATGGACAACGTCGTGTCCAGTCTCGCTCGCATACACAGGGGCGGTCTCAAGTTTGGCGGGGAATTTGTAAATGGTTTGGAAACTGATGGAATCGAGATCGAGAGAATATCTTAATACACTGTAATATCACCGTTTTCAAACATGCTCGGAGCAAAAAGGCGAAGATTTGAGAAGCCTTGGTCACGGCAAGATATTGTCATTTGCCACTGTTCTAGGTTAAGTTACAGGCACGTACACTGCCCTTGCAATAAATGTTCCATTATGACAAAATCAAACAACATTGATGGTTTATTAATAATAAACATCTATGTATTAAAATTAACATTCATGTTTTTAGTTTCCAGAATGTGGCCTGTTTTACTGTGAATGGGAGACTTAAAAACCTTTCATGGTATTCATGAGAAAACCATTTATGTTTACAACTGAAAAAATATCATGTAACTTCCATTATGACAAAATCAAACGACATTCATGGTTTATTTATAATAAACATCTATGTATTTAAATTAACATTCATGTTGTTATTGGTCAGAATGTGGCCTGTTTCACTGTGAATGGGAGATTTAAAAACCTTTCGTGGTATTTGAGAGAAAACCATTCATGTTTACAACTGAAAGGATATCATGTAACTTCCACTGTGACAAAATTAAATGACATTGATGGTTTATCAATAATAACCATCTACGTATTTAAATTAACATTCATGGTTTTAATTCCCAAAATGGGAATTTGATTTTAAATACATTGATGGTTTTTTCCCAAAATGGGAAATTGTTAAAAACCATTCTGTAATTAAAAAAACCACTCATGTTTTTTTGTAAAATTTCCCTGTGTTAGCTGAACACTGCACTAGAAGCAAGCTGGGCTGCCGGGATTTTTTTTTCAGTCGCCCGAATCTAAATGTTAGTCGCCTCAGGTGACCAGGTGCTGTTAGAGCACAGCCTTAACACTGTACTATAGCCCAAGAATCTTTTAGGTAGCCCAAAAAAGTTTTTGATGAGCAGCATTGATTACAATTCTTCTGTAATTTGAATTTCCCAACAAAACTTCACTTGCCCTTTGGGCAAGTCAAGAACAGAATTCACTAGCCCAATTGCAAAATCCACTAGCCCTGGGCTATCAGACACGACTTTCTTTTCATGCTGCCTAACAGATAAAAACCATGCAATTGCTGGAATTAACGAAGGTCAGATGAGAAAATAAGGGAGGAATGTGGTGAGGAGAAAAAGGAAGAGAGAAAGACTGCCTGCATTCAACCCCAGTTTATGGTCACTTTGCCCTGGTTACTTAGCGCCCTTATTTTAGAAATATGCAAAATATTATATTAAACAGCACGCTTGTTTTGGTTTATGGCTTATAGAACAAGGAATATAACATTATTTTGCAGATTAATCCCAAAAAATGCCCTCATGTGAGTTAGAAGTTTGTGACATTGAAGATGCTGTGAAGAAGGATGATCTCACCCCAAATGATCGCATCACAAAACGCAGTGCTGTGCTTCCCAAGGCAAGAGCAAGATCAGCAAAAAATGGCTGTGTTGAGTCACCAGTTGGAGACAGCATTATCCCTGGTGCACAGAAAATTTATATCAAAACTTGGGGATGTTCTCACAATAACAGTGATGGGGAATATATGGCAGGCCAGCTAGCTGCTTATGGATATAAAATCACAGGTAATTTGATAATAATCAGGGGTTTCAATAAGCACCAACGGCTGATGGAATGTGTCGGCTACTTTGCTCATAAAAGTCGGCTACTTTTTTTTCCAGAAAGAAGAAGTAACTAGTTTGAATAACATTGTAAACAAAAAATATATAGTAAAATCTGAATGAAACGTAATTATGACATGCTTTCCTAAAGGTCAATTATAATGGTTTTACGTTTTGCTTTAGTCAATTTTTCACAGTTTTACGTAGACTTTGTTTACGTGCAAAAGTAGGTATTAAATCTAGTTTTCATCATTTTTTTATTGCTTGTAAGAATTGATTGTGTAACTGATAAATTGAAAGGTGAATGAAAGCTACATTTTTTTAAATAAAAAACACGCTCTTTTATCCTCAATTTAGTCCCCAGAATGCCGAAAATTGTATTTTAGGGCTTTGAAATTTCAACATTTTGTGGGGAAACCCCCCCCCCCCATACCCCTCCTCCACCCTAGAAAAAGGGTTACTCTAGATTCAAACCTGATAACTACAACAAGTTTTGTTGAAACCCCAAAGGGAGTTGTGCTAATGTTCTCCTTTGACCTGAATTAGTGTAGTTGTACCTGTGTATTTTTAATTTGAAGTTCAGAAGTGTGGCAAATATTATGAGAGAAGTGAGTTGGATCCATGGACTCTTTAATTAATCAAAGATAATTAAAGCTACACGTTCTAGTGCAAGCCTTCTCACAAATACAATCTTTATGTACCCTAAAGAAAAAAATATATTGTTAAAAAAAATGAAAATAAACTTTTCATATTAATATTAATTTTGTTTAATGTTGGTAGCTCAAAATAGTCATGAAAATCTGACTAACAAACCTGAGACCAACGATACGCTCATTTTCTCTCTCCATCAGTGCCCTGTTGTACTGGTATTTAAAGCTACTTAAAGCTACTCTGTACTCAGAAACACAGGAAAAAATAACGGATTCCCATTTTTGGATATTTTAGGGTATTTAAAAAATACCCATAAAAATCCCAAATTTGGCAAAGTGAGACAAGTCCCAACCAGAGAATTCCCAACCAAGTTCCCAGATTGGGACTTGTCTCACTCTTCCAAATTTGGGATTTTTGTGGGTATTCTTCAAATACCCTAAAATATCCAAAAACGGGAATCCGTTATTTTTTCCTGTGAAAGGAAAGAAATCGAAAGAAGGATTTGTGGTCACACCTGGAAATCAAACTCCTGCACAAAAGCCAATGCACTCACCAACTTCCTCTTCTAAACTCTATTGTGCCATAAGTTTGTAAAAAAAAAACAAAACAAAACAAAACAAAAGGCTGGAGTAGCTTCACATTGTACAACAGTTCAATGATTCAATAATTGCCCCATTACATTTCCTATAGAACTGATGAGGAGAATTGATGATATTGTCGTTAAATCCGTCTTGTTTCATCATGTCTGTAATTCTAGCAACCACTTTTATTTGCTACATGTATGTAGCTTTGATATTGCAAGAAGAAGGAAATTTGATGCTGGTCACTTTGTGTCACCGTGTGATACTTAACCCTTTTGTAAATTACATCAGGGTGAGAAAAATCACTTCTCCTATGGTGAAGTGGTCACTTAATTCCCTAGACCACAGGTCTACCAACCACTCTTTACTACATAACTGTATCTATTGTACTTATAGCTGTAAAAATCTATTTTTTGTCACCAGATGATTCAGAAGCAGCTGACCTGTGGCTGCTCAATAGCTGTACAGTAAAGAATCCTTCAGAGGATAACTTTAGAAATGCAATCAAAAGAGCACAAGAGCTTGATAAACACTTAGTTGTCGCAGGTTGTGTTCCTCAAGGTCAACCCAAGCACCAATCCATCAAAGGCATCAGTGTTATAGGGGTAGGTTTGTGTGTACTTCATGTATGTGTGTTGTGTGAATGTTAATTTCATCTTTCACAGGGGTTTCCATAAGCACAGATGACCAATGAAACACGTCGACTACTTTTGTTAGAGAAGTCAGTTAAGAAGAAGCAACTAGCAATCGAAATGCATAGCCTGATATAAGCACAAGAGGGATTGGGAGAATTCAAGACAGTTATGCAAACCCGAGACGTAGTCATAACAGTTGAGAATTCTCCCAACCCCTCTCATGTTTATATCAGGCCAAGGAAATATAGGCAAAAAGTTGGTTTTTTATTACTTTTATAAATAAACTTTCCCCCCAAAAATGCATAACTCTTTGTTATGGCACTGATCAAAAGAGAAATTCTTACCAGTCGCAAAGTCTTGTACATAAAGTCTGGCACACGAAATCTTGTTCATGTAAGCAGTTCTTGTTTTGCAAAAAAGATGATTCCAAAATACAAATTTTCTCACTTAAAATGTCAACTTAAGCGAAAAAAATTGACATCCAGCATACAGGTTTGTGAAGATTTTCCAAGTTTCAGTGGACCAGGGAAGGGTAAATTAAAGTAAACTTGTTGAATTTTCAGCTCAAATACTTTTTCAAATTTGTGCTTGGGTGATTAGCGCCTATAAAAAGTAAAACGTCTTGATTTCATGACCATGTTTACATACTCTCGTGCAAACAAGCATCTTGGCCAATCAGACTGTGCACACTATCTTAGTTATTTTAATAATGTTTTAAACAATAATTGATATTATATCATAAAATATCAGTGAAGGCTTATTATTATGATGTGTTTTCTAATTCACAAAGAACCACTGGGTTTAATATTGTTTGCTTTGTCAGTTGGTTATGTGAACACGGTACATTTCAGTCAATTTTTCACACGTTTCTGTAGGGATTTACACAGGATTTGTTCATGCGCAAATGTAGTATTTTATTATGTTTAAAATGCGATCCATCATCACTATAAAGAAATAACATGTACAAAGCTACTGTAAGCTGATAATCCGCTGTTTAGTATCGTTAACGCTTTTCAGATGTCATCAGATTTATTGCACAGTACTTTCACACAATTTTAGGTATTATATACCGTGAATTTACAAGTTGGTAGTGAACTTTGTTTAAAGATCGTCTGAAAGAGTTTTGGTTGCCCTATTTTTTTTGTCCTATTTTGTGGTTCCAGAAAATATCCATACCCTTCCCAGGGAAGACTCTTTTATTTGCACCCCTGACCTCCCAGGATTTTCCATTTCAGGGGGTCTTTGATGACTTTGAAAATTTAAAATTCGCAATTGTACCTATCAAAGCAGATATTCCCCAAGCAGTTGCTTTCTTGGTGTTTTTAGGAATTGCATTATCAATAAGAGAATCAATGTCTGCATCTGACAAATTGTCAAACTTTGAGTCAGCCAAAGCTATTGTGTAATGACATTGGTGTGTTGAATTTACACCACAGCTATTACACCACAATAATGACATCAAGGTGGTTGTTTCATTACAACCCAGTATCATGTGACACAAATAAGCCAATCAGAAAACTGGAATTCGTTCAGTATATGAAAGTTGAATAATAAAGCCAATTTAACACCTAGTAGAGTCCTCTAGTAACCATGAGTGCTATTAGTTAAAGCATTGTTTGTTTGTGTGTTTCTCCTCAGGTGCAGCAAATTGACAGGGTGGTTGAGGTTGTGGAAGAAACATTAAAAGGTGAAAGAATTATTTTTAAGCCTGGGCTGTACTCTTTCAGTGCCTGGTAGTCCATGTGGATTTCTTAATAGCATCAGTTTTTTTGGTAAAAAAAGCTTATAATGTCATTTTGGATTCCCCACCAATTTTCATAGGGCACAGCTTTGAATTGAAATTAAGCAACAAATGCCACCGTCCCTCCATTTTAATGAACTTTAATGTACCTTAATTATTTCCTGGCACTCTGAGTAAAGTTATAACCTGAAAAAGCAGCGAACCTTTTGTGATACCGCCTCTGACCTCTTCCCTGCAAGATTACAGTGTTCTCCTTATCAGGGGGTAACTGGTAAAATGTAGTTTAATACTGAAGCAACACTTCTTGCCTCTTGCAAGGGCTGGAAGTTTACTAAAATTAAATAAGTAGTTTAAGAAATACGCAAGTTCTGATCCAATCTGATCAAGGCAATGAATGAATATATGGAAAAGTAGTAAAGTACAATGTACACTGTATAAAATACAGCTTTTCTTTTTATGGGCCACACATTTTGGAAAGAAAGCATTGAAGACAGAGGAAAATTATTGGGATCAAACATTTCAAATTGTTGTCTAAAGATAACAATGGCTGATTTGCATTAAACAGTTCTTAAAATGAGGGAGTGAAATCTCAAAGAACTTAGCTCTCCCTAGAGTGGGGCCATGTCCCTCACTCCACTACCCCCTGACCCAGATATGGGTAGTGCTTCTTATTGGTTGTGGCAAATATCCCTCACAGCATGGCCAATCAGAAGCACTACTCACATCTGGGTAGTGGTGCGTCATCAGTATGGAATTGCTGCACTTGTTCCTCAGACGTCATCTTACAGGTAAACAAGGCTGCAAGTAATTTTTTTTAATAAGCAGGTCATTTGTCAGGTCAGACACCAGACCTGACCTGACAAGGAAACAGTCTGGTCGGCCAAAACAAATTCCAAGTGAAAGAGCAAAATTAAGAATTTAACAAAACAACCTATTTCACTGCTTTAAAATTGCACAATATTAATCACAGACAGGAGCTGTAACAGTTGCATCTGTTCACTGATCAGTCTTCGCTGACTTTGCACTTAAAAACAAAAATTAAACAAAAATTTAATTCTGATTTACTTTGCGATAGCAGATTATTATTTTTTGACTGTCAATGCGTGTGTTAGCTAAATAACGGAACAATATTTTGCCACAAGTGTCATTAAAGTATGACAATTAAAAGTATAATTTGGATCTCTTTTGCTTTAAAAGCAAAGAACCAGACCAGAATGTTTGCGGGGAAAAGGAGTAAGCGATGAAGTAATCCAAATATGGAGAGCAGGTCACTTTTCTGTACACATTGGTGTAATAATCCAAGTAATCCCCAGGGTAGTGAGAGGTGCTAATCTTCTCCAGAGGTGATAATTCCCCAGGGTGGTGAGAGGTAATAATGGCTCAGTCAATTCCAAACGTGCCCGTCCCCCTGCGCATTTATTGGGCATTTGTCATTTTTCTTTGGAAAAGCTGCAAATGCCCCACGGTTAGGCTGGGCAGTTCATACAAAAACCCCACGGTAGGGCTTTAAAAAAGCTTGCAAATGCCCTACACGTGGAGGACAACAAAATTGCATTTTCCAGTATCATTTGCATATCAATACTATTACATGATGGCTAATAACAATTATTATTTCAACAATCCTGTCTATTTACAGGTCATACTGTCAGACTACTTGGTCAAAAGAAAATTAGCGGCAAAAAGGCTGGGGGAGCACCTCTAGATTTGCCCAAAATCAGGAAAAATCCCCTTATAGAAATAATTGCTATAAACACTGGGTAAGTAAGTACGTGTATCAACAACTAGTGCTAAAAATAAAATGTGTGGTAATTAGAGTGACCATTGGCTGTTGCCAGCAATAGTTCAAACAGATCTGGCAGCTTCTGGGAGCGGTACAAGTAGAGCTTTGATGGTATTTTAGTAAAATATTAAAGTATTGTTATTACATTTCTAAATACTGTACTAGATCAAAAGTTTATTGAACAAATCAACGACAATTCTCCATGCTCTATACTCTTATTGACAACTGAACAGAAATTATGTCAAGATGTTCAAAGCTTAATTGGAGGTGGGTGGTTTCACTGCAAAGTAATTGTGAAAATTTTTACTTCATTTCTATTTTTGTTAAGAGCATAGACAATAACATTGTTGTTGATTTGTTTTTACAATAACATTGACAGTTTTTGGTGTTTATTTTAGTTAAGTTTCTTGGAAAATCGGTTTTGCAAGATAGTAAAAACTAAAAATAATAAAATAAAATAAAATATAAAACAATAACAACAAAAAAAATGCCCCAACATCACGTCATTTCTATGGTCTCCACTTTTCTGGGCCATTGCTCTCAACTAGTTGACCAGCACACAAGAAATAACTCAGTGTTTGTTAAAATATCAGCTATTGACAAACAAATCTGACATTATGTAGGACCAATAAGTCCGAAAGAGTCGGTCGTGGTAGTATTATTGGTGTGCGACAAATGCAGACTACAGACTTGCAGACTGGCAGTTAAACAAGGTCAGCGTTGTTGTTAAATGCTAACAGATTTCCCATCCCTGAACTTTAAGTCTTATGAAAGTCTGGTTTATGGAAAGGGAATCTGTTAGAGCATTTCACAACAATGTTTACCTCGCTTACCTGCTAGTCTGCAGTCCGTGTTTGTCATACACCGTAATATTATTCTATTTCAATATTTAGGTGTCTCAACCAGTGCACATACTGTAAAACAAAACATGCACGAGGAGACCTGGGAAGTTATCCACCAGAAGAAATAGTGGCCAGAGCTAGACAAGCATTTGACGGTAAGCGCCCTCTCTGTTTTATGGTCCTTTAATAATTATTATGTTTTCATTGGGTATAATTTTTATTCTTCCTCCTCTTGTATTATTTACAGGGTTTATTTGTCATTAATATTAATTTTGTTTTAATGCCCTTCATTATAATTATTATTTTGAGACGCACCAAAGAAATCCTCATTTAGGCTAGGTATCAAAAGCACGTTTTTTTTTTTCCTGAATGGTAGTTTAAACTACAGTGCAGCTGTTTATTATTGTTCTTGTAAAGGCAGAAGTGGTCAAAATTGTAAACAGTGTCAGAATAAGATTCCAAATCTCTTGGGTACACTGTATGTTTGATGCACTTAACTAGAGGTGAGAGTATTTCATATGATAAGGCTGATCGAAATAAACTGTATTCAACAGAGGGAGTTGTTGAATTGTGGTTGACAAGCGAAGACACAGGAGCCTATGGCAGAGACATTGGAGTGACATTACCTGAGTTGCTATGGCAACTAGTGGAAGTTATTCCTGAGGGTGGCATGTTAAGAATAGGAATGACAAACCCACCATACATTCTGGAACACTTGGAGGTAAAGCAATTGGTGTTGATTAAAAGAGGTTATTAAGGGCTGTCGAAGGCAAATATATAGAATATTAGTCAACCATCGGATGGACTGTTTAGGTTGTTTATCGTTTACATGGACAAACCGGTTGGTTCACGATTTGGATGAATGGCTAGAAAGATTCAGGACTGGTAAATTTCTTCGTGGAATCGCGTTTATCATTTGCACAAATCAGTTCCATTTAAAAATAGTCGACAGGGCCTGAGACTGGAATTAAAGGTGGTTTTAAAGAAATGAAACACGAATTTCCGTTTGGAACATTCCGTCCGGAAAAACAGGACTGCCTTTTCAGATGTTCCGTTACTCCCGGAAAGTTCGCGCTGAAACGACCCAAAAAGTCGTGCTCCATGTACTTTCCAACTAGATTTTCCAGAAAATTTTGGATCATGGTAAACAACCTTACAGTCCTCTATATACCCGTAACATCATCGAGATCGAGTTCTTGCTTTAATATAGCAGTAAGTACTGAGGAACCTGGCGTCAGGGTTTTAGCAGTGGGAGGAGAAACAGACGTTTTCGTAGTCGTCTTGATAGGTGAAGGTTGAGTGTGTGTTAGCACTGGTAGAATGTGATAGATCCATAATCTTTCTGCCTACTCTTCTCTTACTGCCGCCATCCTTGAAGCATCTCTCACCGTGAACGTTTGACTACCCATAAATTTTGTTAGATATTATATCGCTAAGAGTCGCTGGATAAGTAGTTAAATTATTGACATAGACAATAAAGCATTTTCTGACTTAAGGAGAACCGTAATCACTTTTTTGTATCTTTGTATTTATTCCCTACAGGAAATGGCTAAGATCCTTAGTCACACTCGAGTGTACAGTTTTTTGCATGTTCCTGTCCAGAGCGCATCAGACAATGTGCTCGCAGATATGAAAAGAGAATACTCTGTTGACGACTTCATGCATGTTGTTGACTTTCTCAAGGAGAGGTGAGAGTCAGTTTTTGTTACTAGTTTACACCTTGCCAGCACAGCCTTTCCAGTGCTGACAACTCTCCCAGATAATCCGGGAGACTGTTCTCCCGGTCTTCAGTTTAGAGTCTGAAATCTCCCGGATAATCGCCGAAGTTTGCTATTTCTTGTAGATTCGACTTTCTGACAATAAAATTTCAAATATTTGCCTCTTTTGAGCTATTTTACTGTTAACATCGAACGTTTCCTCACAAACTCCGGTGTGCCATTGTAATATAGGCAATAATGTGATTGGTGGGAAGTAAACCAATCAGGTCAACGCTACAATTCCAACAACATCTTTTTCGCGCTTTTTTTTTCACAAATGACGTCATGTGCCGTGCATTATGATGTCATCTATCAACCCTTTTCTATCAATTCTCAGTATTTGAAGACGTGGGGGTTGACAGCCTTGCCTTTCTTTCGTTTGCTCGATTTTGGCGTTCTCGAGAAAGACTCTGCATGAATAGTGCCTTTCTCAGCTTTTTTTGAGCAGTTAGCGAAAATTCGTTAACATGGCTGACAAGAACGCTTTGTAAATAAAATTAGTAAAAATGCTAAGCTAACAAAATTAGCACGTACTTTTATTTCCGAACTGTTTCCTTGTTTGCATGAGGTAATTCCTCAATTCCAGCCACGTTTATTCCCCTTTCCGACAAAGATATAATTTATGCGTTATTGCACGGGACCTGCGGAACCGTGCAAGATTTGAACGGTAAACAGTGCTGCAATCGTAACAGAATTTGTACGGTTCCGTGTAAACGGGTTGAACAGGCAAGAAGTTCGTCCCTTCAAAAATTTGTCCGGACCCTTTTAAACGGGTGGCTTACACTCCCTAGTGACAGAGTAGAACTGACATTAATATGGGGTACAGTGCAAGCACTGCTTTATTACTCTTGGCCGTGCTGGTTAACCCTTTCACTGCCAAATGTGACCAAAGGTAAATTCGACAAAAATCCCAAATTTCATTGTGGAAAATTTTGTAAAACAATTAAAACCACATGAAATTACTTCCAAAGAGATTTCATTTGAATGGTCGCACCATAGGATTTTGTCCACAGACGTAAAGTTAGAACCACCTCACAAACTCCATCATCCACTCTGGCAGTGAAAAGGTTAATGTTATTCTACAACCTTCCTAATACCTTGCATGAAATCAAATACATAAGGTTAACGTTCAATTCTTTTTGATTAACTTCTTTTAAGGGTACCTGGCGTGACCATAGCAACAGACATAATCTGCGGTTTCCCTACAGAAACATGGGAAGATTTTCAGGAAACTGTAGCGTTGGTTGAACGGTACAAGTTTCCCAGTTTATTTATCAATCAGTTTTATCCACGCCCAGGAACTCCAGCAGCACGAATGAAAAGACTCCCAACTGAAGAGGTAATTTGTATGGAAGGCGTTCCTCTACTTTCAAACACATCACTCACACAGGCTTTTGTCACGAGATGGTGGAATTCTAACTTGCATTTTTCCACAGAGGCAGAACAACAGTTCGCCATGCTGTTGTGAAATGATCGGCGCGTGTTGAACCGAGGATGAAAGGGGGGATTGAGTGGATTTGACGAAGATCGATTGTTCATCTGTTGCAAAGGGGCACAAAATAATTCAATCCCTTGTTTTTTACCCACATCTAACTTGGTCGAACATTGTCCAGATATCCGATAGTGTTGATTGGTATTTCATCAGCGTGTTAGGGTGGTTTGACACGTCATGCTACATCCGTTCTAAGCTGCCTCGACTTCAGCATGACTGTAGCAGGACTTGGTTTCAGACGTTGAATTTAACTCAGTCGAATCAAATAGCTGTTGCGGAAAACAGAACTAAAAAATAAGAAAGCGGTTTTTGGAACTTTAAAAAATGCATTGTAATGCATTTATAATTTATGAATTGAATTCGGCACGGCGATAACACAACGTTTGAAACCAAACCGTGCCACTGCCGTGTAGCACTGCAAAGCTTTCCGTGCAACATGGCAGTGGCTCGACTTCGTTTCAAACAACGTGCTACTGCCGTGCTTAAGTCGAATAGACCACTTTCTTTATATTAAAATTCATCCTTGGCTACAAGGCTAGGGGGGGATAAAACAAAAGAAATGTTTTATTCTTTGCTGCGCCTCAAGATGATTTTGTTTGTTTTAACCGCCAAGCCTCGTAGCCAAGTATCAGTTTCAATCAACTGAGTTTGGTAGGGCAGTAGTGCGAGGCTGGAATCAGGCCCTAGATCTATTTATTGCGTTTGCTTGTGTACAGTTTTTCAGCCATTCATTTATTGAGCTATCGTGGTGAATTTTTTTGGTTTGGTTTAAACTAAAGGTGAAGAGACGAACAAGAGAAGTTTCCAAAGTATTTCATGGATACCACCCATATGATCACAAGGTATACTTCCATTTAGATAGTTTCTTTATTATAACCACCGTTTTTGAAAACTAACAGAACTTGGAATTTGACATCAACTCAACCTGCCTGGCAAATATTACTAAAGCTGAACTTACTTTTAAGGGACAGGTTCACGGTTCAGCGCATGCGCGTTAATGAAAATGCCGTTTTTCTGCCGGGGCATGCTGTATCGTCTATGAAAGCAATATGATCATGTCATAATGTTGTCAGAGAACCAATCTGCACACTCTCCTGGTAGTCACTTGATCAACTTAGGTGCAATTAGCTGTAAGTTAATCAACCATGGAATAAAACCCTCATGGCATAATCCACTAATTATCCTGCGATTTTAGCAATCCTCCATCGCACTTCAGGTTACTCTAAAATACACTTCTACTTTGAAATACACTGTGAGATCGCTGAGATACGTGTGAAAGGGATTATTAACCGATAGAGTTAAAAATAAATTGGAAAAAAAGTAATTTAATTAATGAGCATGCGCTGAACCGTGAACCTGTCCCTTTCAATAGATAATCGTTTCCTACTTTTTTTTCTTTTTCCTTATTCTTTAGTTCGTTCTTTAAATCGCCCCATGTATGAGAGTCCAGGACAGCCTTGAATTCTAGATTCCACTCTGTGGATTCCGGATTGTGTGGCAGAAAAGAGGAGTGTATTCAGTGTTAGAGAAGCACTGTTCGTGAGCTTCATTTAACCCTTTCACTGCCAAATGCAGCCAAAGGAAAATTTGGACCAAGTTTGCAAATTTCATTTTGTAACATTTTGAAAAACAAATAGCACCATATGACAGTACAGAGAGGCAGAGAGCTTTCATTTGAATGGTCACATCATAGGATTTCGTCCACAGATTCAAAAGTGAGAGTCATCTTACAAAACTCCACCCAGCACTCTGGCATTGAAAGAGTTAACGGTAACACTTCCAGGATTTCGTTCGCATGATGGAAAGTTAGAACCTCCGTTTGCTGCGTAATAAACAGGTTCATAGGAAAGTGCTTATTTTCTCGTTTAAGATATGGTTTTGTTTGCATCCTTTTAAAGGTTGGTGAACACCAAACAGTTCTTATAACCGAGGATTCAAAAGATGGAGCTCATTTTGTGGGTCATAACAAGTTTTATGATCAGGTAAGTGATTGGAATCAGTGTGCATCCGTCCTTCCTTCCTTTCTCTTGTTCTTCAATTTAAAATTTGTAGACTGAAAGACAGCCATATTCTTGCGATGGTAAACAATGCGAGCCCCCTCAAACGAAAGGTCTAGCGCCAGTGTGAGACCGAGAGTGGGACTTGGGAGAATCATGCGCCCTGCGGTGCGTGTAAGTTTCTCGAGAATCCACGCAAACGGTGCTTTGGAGCAGCGGTTTTGATTAGCAAACTGACTATTTGGAAGTGTAAACCTATTCAATTATACCTAAAGAATTTTACGCACATTGTCAAGAGACTGATTTACCCTGCATATCGTAAATGAACGCTGTAAAAAGTGCTGTCCAGTAACTTCGATATGAATAGTCGCATTCAGATTTAACTCAGACTTAATTAAGAGTACGAATTTCGTCACCAGGAGTCAGAGTTGACAATCGATAAGTTTCAAGGGACTATGTTGTGAGGGTCTTGCTGTGTTAAGTCAGTTAAAGTCATTACTAAGTGCCTTCACCCATAAACAAAATGCTTTTTTAGAGTTGTGAAGATTTTATCTGGAGCACTAACCGTAACAATGTTTTTGTTGAAGATGTTTGCTGGTATGGCATTAAAACAAGTTCCAATCGGCTCTGTCCATCCTTGTGATACGTGGCAATAAAAACGACAAGAATCGGTTTCAATGCCCAAATATAGTCGTAAATAACAAAACTATTCGCAACATTGTTATATATTCATACTTGTCACCCGTAGCAACAGACGACAAGAAATTGTTTCAATGCTAAATATCGCCTTAAGTAACAAAACTGGGCAATTATTTTTGGATTCCAAATCAGATCCCTTTTAGCTTTTAAAAAAGAAGCTAGCAAATAGCTTTTATTTAATTCTTGGTTTTCCTCCTGGTACCCAAGCTTTACTCGGTCAAAACTTGTGGGGACGGAGTGGTTTGCTTATGGAGAATGGATAGAAAGACCAGTCTTTCTATTATCCATGGTTTAATCAAAGTCTTGCCGAGACAAAGTGAACATTGGAGTTTTAGGGACATGTCAAGTTAAAGCCCCCTTTTAAGTCGATTCATCGGATTGAAAGTTTCTGTTTAACAATTTTCTCCTAAAAGTGCAAGATGCTACACAGGAATCCCAAGCCCATACCGTAGCGAACTATAAGCAAAAGGGGTTAGCAAATCAGTCTCTTCATTAGCTTATATTAACTCAATATTTTCACAAAGATATCAAGTTCACTGTTGATTTTGAAGAAAAAAATGCAATCCCTTTCCTACATATTCTTATCAAACGCCACAATCATACGTTTTCAACATCAATTTACTGCGGAAAAAAGACACTTCAGTGACACTTGCAACTTGTCTTTACACTAAATAGGACTTGTTCACTCCTCGGAAATACAAGACAAATCTCGTTTGTAAGCTCACTTTTCGTTGTTTCCGCATTTGCTTGTCACCTTCCTTGTTGCGTTTCTGTTTGGATGAATGAACTGAGAAGAAACTGTTGTTACAAAAAGGTTACCTCATTTTGGTGTTGTCAATTACAGCATCAGCGTTGTCCTAAACAGCCAGCAAAACGGACCTAAGGTCCCTACTACTACAGTCCCCAAAAAAGAAATCTTAGTTCTATCTTATCTATGATTACAAAGCATACGGATCACCAAGCAACTAAAGGAAAGGCTTGCATTAATAAATTTTATGGATTCATTGATCTCAGGGTTATTTTTCAAAGCGTCAATCGTTGTCAAATTTCAAAGGTTGTTTATTAGCGGTATAAGGTCAGTTGTTGGGACTGTCAGGAATTCTACGTAGGTAAAACAAAACGTAGATTTCATGATAGGAAAACGAAACATTTCAAAGCGATTTTTTATTACGAGAGGTTGTCCATCTGCATGCTACTGCAAACCATGTCACGTCCACTTGTCATAGCCTTTATAAAATGGGACCACTTTGACATATTGGCTAAAGGACGGTCAGATATTTATTGTAGAGTTAAAGAGACATTTCTAATTAGGGATTTAAAACCTACCCTTAATGAAAATGTTAGTAGCGAAAGCTCCATCTTTATTAGTTTTTAGTTTGCTTGTCTATTTTACATGCAAATTTTCCCGCCATATGTCACTATTTTTGTTTCTTTCGCATTTTTTAAAATTATAGTGACCTATCTTACGTTTGAATATTTTTGTTACCTCTATCACAGCAGTTTGTATTTCTTATTAAGCTACGATGGCCATAGAAAAGAGTATTTACAATTAGTTTAGGTTTTATATAGCCAACTATTTCAACTTTCATTAGTTTCACTAATGAATTGCTGAAAAATAACGAGATGAGATCCCAAAACAAGCCGGAATCGTTCCAAAAGGACACAAAAAGACAAGACATAGCACCAGTAGGCAGTATTCTCCTTATCAGGCGGTAACCAGTAAAATTTACCGGCCGAAGCAACACTTCTTAGCCCTTGCAAGCGCTTGAAGGTTTACTAAAATTAAATGAATAGTTAAAAAAAAATACGCAAGTGGTGATCCGATCTGATCAAGGCAATGAAAGAATACATGGAAAAGTAGCAAAGTACACTGTATATACGGCTTTTCTTTTGATGGGCCACGCATTTTGAAACAGAGCATTGAAGATAGAGGAAAATTATCGGCAGGGATCAAACATTTTAAATTGTTGTCTAAAGATAACAATGGCCGATTTGCGTGAAAAAGGTCTTAAAATGAGGGAATGAAATTTCAAAGAACTTAACTCTTCCTAGGGTGGGGCTATGTCCCTCACTCCACTGAATATAGAGTCTTCAACTCTTAAACGAACAAAGGACATAATTATATTTTATTATGCTTGTATTAATGCATTATAGAATGTTGGCTTTTGATTGGTTCAGAATCACTTGTGGTAATGATTGGCAGCCGATGCAGATGGCAACATCTCTTGCCCGTTCTCGCCTTCACCATCTGATCGCCCGGCTTCACGGGTTAAGTATCTGTTGTTTAAGGGAATGATTAGGTTCTTTTTACAGCAAATCATGTCCCCAATATGTTTGCGAAATTTGCTGCTCTGTAGACTGTGCACAGCGGGATTGATACTTGAATTAAACACCACCAATGCTGAAGCAATAACGTGATGAATAGCCTGTAATGAAATTGCGCCAGTGAAACCTAGGAAATAGATCAACAGCTCAGGAACCCAACACATCACATACACGACTGTCACAAAAATCACTATCTTAGTAACGCGCTTGCGGTAGCGAAGTAAGGCTCGTTGACTTGATTCTGCGTTAGCGCTGTTTACAAACCAAAGGCGGTAGACTACTTTAGAGTACAGGCCACCCATGATAGTAATAGGGATGACACCTGCCACCACAGACCACCCAACAGTGTATAGTTTGGCGTAAATTGGTTTGGAAAAGCTATGTGCACATCCCTTTATTTCTTTGATGTAAGTAGTTGCCCAGAATCCTGGAATGGCCCATATGATAGAGACGATCCATGAGAGGAGGGCAAGTATAACAATCTTTTTCTGTGTATGTTTGATCTTCTGGCTGTGGGGATGTACGACGTTCAGTAGCGTTCTATCGCTATTGCAACAAGGGAAAACACAGAGGCGACTGCACCCACCCATCCAGGGTTGCCACTTGTAATTATTTTACATAACACTGACCCTAAAGTCCCTTGGGGGTGGGTGAAGGTTGGAGTTGCTATAGATTGTAAACCGATGAATACTGCGACCACCATATCAGCACTTGCAAGATTCACAAGCAGATAATTAGTGGGTGTCCTCATGGATCTGTTGAGTGTAACCACAAGGATGACTAAGGTGTTACCAACCAGGTTACATATGACCATTAAGGCAAAAAGTATTGTAAAACCAACGTACGTCCACGACAACATGACTAACTGCCTGTAAGAAAGGAGAAGAGCATCTAAGTCAGGTCGATAGCGAGGATAAGAACAACAAGACTGATCCATAAGTTGGTTCAATACCTCAAAAGTTCTTCATTTTTGTTTTTGCATAACATGTGTCGAAAACTGATCTATTATAAACTTACTAGTCTTATATCTTGTGCTTTGGTCTTTTTGGAACAGTTCAGGCTCGTTTTGGGATCCCTTCTCGTTATCCTTCACCGATTCATTAAAGGAACTAATGAAAGTTGAAACAGTTTGCTATATAAAACCTAAACTAATTGTAAATACTCTTGTTCTTTGGCCATCGTAGCTTATTAAGAAATACAGGTGGATATAACACGCAAATTGTTGTGATAAAATAGAGTTAATATCAATATTCAAACGTAAGATAGGTAAATAATTAAAAAAAATAATGCGAAAGAAACAAAAATAGTGACACATGGCGGGAAAATTTGCATGTAGATTAGACAAGCAAACTAAAAACTAATAAAGATAGAGCTTTCGCTACTAACATTTTCATAAAGGGTAGGTTTTAAATCCCTAATTAGCAGTGTTTCTTTACTATACAATGAATATCTGACCGCCCTTTAACCAATATGTCAAAGTGGTCCCATTTTAGATGACCAGTGGACGTGACTTGGACTGCAGTAGCAGATGGACAGCTACTCGTATTAAAAAAATCGCTACCTCTACCAACGTTTTACCTATTTAGACTGTTCCTGACAGTCCCAAAACTGACCTTACACCTCTAATAAACAACCTTCGAAATTTGAGAACGATTGACGCTTTGGAAAATAACCCTAAGATCAATGAATCCATAAAATTTATTAATGCAAGCTTTTAGTTACTTGGTGATTCTTTTCCTCTGTAATCACAAATAAGATAGAACGACGAAGATTTCTTTTTGGGGGACTGTGGTGGTAGGGTGCTTAGGTCCGTTTAGTTTGCTGTTTTGGACATCATTAATGCTGTAATTGACAACACCATTGAGGTAACCTTTTTGTAACAACAGTTTCCTCTGAGTTCATCCAAACAGAAACGCAGCAAAGAAAGTGACGAGCAGATGAGGAAACAACGAAAAGTGAGCTTACGAACGAGATTTATCTTGTATTTCCGAGGAGTGAACAAGAACTATTTAGTGTAAAGGCAAGTTGAAAGTATCACTGAAGTGTCGTCTTTCTCAGGTGAATTGATGTTGAAAAAGTATGGTTGTGGTGTTTGATAAGAATATGTAGGAAAGAGATAATCATTGCATTTTCCTCTTCAAAATCAACAGTGAATTTGATATTTTTGTGACAATATTGAGGTAATATAAGCTAATGAAGAAACTGATTTGCTACCCCTTTTTGCTAATCGTTGGTTACGCTATGGGCTTGGGATTCCTGTGCAGCATGTTGCCATTATTAAATAGAAACTTCAAATCCGATGTCAAATTGACCTAAAAGGAGGCTTTAACATGTCCCTAAAACTAAACTGTTCACTTTTTCTCGGCAAGACTCTGATTAAACCATGGATGATAGGCCCGGGGGGGGGGGGGGGTACTCCCGCGAATTTTGGATAGGGGTGTGCCGCGAAGGTTCGTGAACCCTAACCCTATTTAGGGACTAAGAAAGCGAAAACTGATACCCTTTTAAAGGCCCAAAGCCGAAAAATGACACCCTATTCAAGGAAAAAACAAAATTATTAATAGCATGAAACGGAAAACTCGTTTAGGCGGGCGTTTTCGCACTCCAGTATTAGATAATACAATTAAGCTGCCCTATCTAAGGACCACACCAGGGACACAGAAACAAAAGGGTCAAAAAAGATACCCTATTTAAGGACCGAGAACCTCAAAAACCATACCCTATACCCCATATACGCCCATATATGGGAGTACCCCCCCCCCCCCCCGGGATAATAGGAAGACTGGTCTTTCTATCTATTCACCAAAATTACTCCATCGCCACAAGTTTTGACAGAGTACAGCTTGGTTACCAGGAGGAAAAACCAAAATGGCGCCTTAAAGGAGCTGTTGTCACGGTTACTACGCGTGCTCGGATTTTACGCATTGTGGTGTAAAGACCTGCACTGCGAAGGCCATTATTCAACAAAAACAAATTTTAAAATTAAACCACGGTAAACCGATCCTTACGGCAGCAGGAGTGGTTGGAAAAAAAAAAGAAAGGAAGCAAAAATAAAATGGTTAACTATATTTGCCCGATATTTCGGTCTGCAATACAAACCTTCAATCCCGTTTAAACCTCTTGAAGGTTTGGGTTGCAAACCGAAATTTCGGGCAAATATATTCACCATTTTAGTTTTGTTTTCTTTCTTTTTTTTCCTGCCTTAAGGATAAGTTTCCTTTTTTATTTTGATAATTGAAGATTTTACTGATCCTCACTAGTTTGTCGTTGTGGTCTTGCCTTCACAAGTGTTTCTGATATAAATCAACATAAGCTGGTTATGGCGTGACAAAATTAGCCCCATTTTAGCAGGATTGAATTAACGCTGCCATAGTTTTTCAGTTTCCCGTTTCGTTGATCTTATCTTTAGGTCCTTATTCATAAAAGTGAAGGTGATCTCATGGGCAAAATGGTACAAGTGGAAATTACTTCTGCGGGAGAACACTTTCAAATGGCGCGAGTACTACATGAAACAGAGGCACGTTCACCCGGCTTAGTTGAGCCGCTTCCAAAGGGGGCGGTCAGCGGGGTTAGGACTGAAAACACGCTAGTCAAGGTGGATCAAAGACAACCGAGTCTTTGGAATGACTGGAAGAAAGTTGCATTATTTATTTTATTGGCAGCTGTTTTAATAGATGTTTTAAGACTTGGATATTTATGGATTTTAGAATAAGTTACAATGACTCAAGTGTCTTGCACTCCTTTAGGCTTTCCTCAAAAAATCCGGAAGATGGATATTCAAGTGATTAACGCCAGCGCTAATAAATGACATGTTCGTGTCTGCCTGGTACCTGTGATACCTTGACTTCACAGGGGACCCTTGAATTGCCATCTCCAGTCTCACTATTGTTTTAGCCAGCACGTGCGCGAACATCTTTCTATTTTAATAGAGATACAGAGATACAGGTTAATATGTGTCTTTACCGGCGCTGAGTTTAAAAACAAAACAAGAAGAAAGGAAGAAAAAAAGAATAGAAAAGAGAGAAAAAAAACTGCGTCATATTCTGCTCTCTACAGTAGAGGGAATGAACGAATCAAGGAAAGACCCGGGCTCGGTTCCTGAAAGCCCGATTATAGCTAGCGCTATTCCAGGACAAAAATTTTGTTCCGTTTTTGTATTTTACTTTCCTTCAAGAGAGAATGATTCCTTACATTGCTCTGAGTAACATTTTGTTATCATTACTGTATCTCACAGTAAAGGTTTAACAGTATTTTGAAAGCTCGAGTTGTATGTTCTTAGACAAGAAAACCTTGCTTAAAATGTGCTTAATCCTGGGTTAAACTAAACCATCTTTCGAGGAACCTGGCCCAGTACATCAAGATGCAATGAGTGTCATTGAAGGGGTGGGGCCCGAAGCGAGCAACTTGTATACAATGGTTATGTCACGGCGTTTTCACGGCTCGAATGGATGTATTTTTTAGAGAAATTTTAGAGCAGTTTTTCTCGCGAAACTAGAAGCTCCGTCCGTTTGTGACCGCATTCGAATTATAAGATTACAGGAGCCCGTAACTCTGAATAAGGAGAACAGAACATCATCAATTCGCGCCAAAATCGTTGTAAAAATAAACTGGTTTAATAGTGACACGAATGCATTTTCAGTTGCTTGCGTCAGGCAGTTTATCGATACTTCACTACTTCAACATCTCCAAAATCCCGTAGTGATCGTTTAGTTAATGGGCCGGGGAGCAGGGGAGGAGAGTGTGGTACCCAGATCTCCCACGGCCAAGGTAAAGTGTAAGACAGTGAAATCTGGACACGAAATATTAAAGGGGAACGTGGAAATCTGTGGATGAAGGTAATGTCATTCCGCGCCCTTTTTACCCCGTTCTCTCTTTCACCCTCGCCCGACCCCCCCCCCCCCCTCCTCGCCCCCCTCCCCGGCCTCGACAGTGGTGAGAACAGTCATCTCCCATTTTGCCTCCCAATGACGTGGCTCCGGGTTCGAGTCCCGGCGTCACGTGTCGGGTTGTTGGTTTCCTAGCTCCTCTGCCCCGATATATTTTTCTCTGGTATTATGATTTTTCCTTCTCTTGTTAGTTGGGGAGTTTTATCAGTCCGTGAAATTGTCAAGCGTCACCCTCTCTACATAAAGTTCACTTTTTTACCATTTGTCTGTTTGTCTTTTTCATTAAAAAAAGTATTTATTTTATTTATTTTTGTATATATATTTTTTTCAATCCCTGACCGGAAGGCCTCTTCACTAGCTGTGCGGAAATCTTTATTTTAAGCTTGTGTATTATTCCCTGCCACAGAATGTTTTATTAGGTCCCCAAGTCAGGAAGTGCAGAACTCTACTCGGAAGCGGACGTTCAAAGTTCAAGCACCAGCCAATGGTGGTTTCTACCACCATGATCGCTGTAATCGTATAAAAAAAAGTACAGTGAACCCAGTGCTCGCAGCAATCGTATAACTGATCATACGAGGATAAAATAAAATAAAGTAACAGTGTTAACCCTAACCCTCAGGTAAATCTGTAAGAAAAGAAGGGGAAATAACGATTACAAAATGTCAAGCATAAAAGGACAAGAAAATGCAAGAACCATCCCTTTCAGCAGGTAGAATCAAAAGAATTATTTGTTTCTAAGGCAACGTCCATGGTTTAATTTTAAGGCCATGCACATGGCTTTGTCAGAACTTTCTTCGTGAGCGCCAATACTGACTTCACCAATCACCGTTGCTGTTTTGCGATGATGTGAGATCGGGTGATTTTACGCGTGAAAACACGTGAGGGAACAGATAGCTTGAATGAAAACAAATGACAACAGTGATTGGCTGGGATGTACGCACACCCCCACAACCCAATGTAAGGGGAATTTGATCTCTCCCCTCTTACAAAATCCGGAACAATTTCTCTTTTGAAGCATACGATTTGTCATTTTCTATTATTTTTCTTTAGCAGGGGATTGTTGAAGGACGTTTTGAGCATCATATCACAAATTTTCTGCCTTTGTCATTACGTATTTGAAAAAGCTTCCGAAACTAACAGTTGATGGAGATACGTATTCTCCATAACAAAAATTGCGCGCCACAAAAGCAGTCATAGCCGGCTTCGAAACCAGATGAATGAATGAAAACGTGTATATGGCGTTGTGTACGTGATGTGAAAGTTCAGCTTTAAAACTACTATATATTCCGGCAACATGGATAAATCGGATCTCACAGAACAAGAAAAAGTTAAAGAGCTCTTAAAGGAGATACAACTTGACCAATTCTATCGACAGATTCATGGCAAATTACACATCACTCGATTATCACATTTTGATCACGTTACAGAGGAAGATCTTGATGATCTAGGAATGGCTAAACCAGAGCAGCGAAGGCTCTTCGAAGCGCTCAAGAAATCAAAGAAAAAGTCTCTTTTCAGTAGTTTTAGACGAAAGGTAAGGTTATTGATTTAGATTTTAAGGTTTACGGCTCGCTGAGTCATTTCGTGTGGGTGGCAATATTTTGACTACGCTTTCTACCGCACTCTGTCCTTGTTAAATTCCCACTGGGATACTTCTTTAAGTAACGTTTAGTCGTTTTTCCCTTTATAAGTGATACGACTTTTGACGGCTTTTAAATTTTCCGTCGTATATCACTTCACATCGTTTGTAAGAAAAACATAGGTAAAGTACAAGCGAAATTATTTTAGACAATTCAAGTTCGCGTTGATCGACGTGCCGACGGTTTTAAAGCTCTCACCGTTTATTTGAGATGTTTAGTAAATCTAAGAGCATTTTAAGTCTAATATCAAGTTGAAAGTTACATGGCCAATGAAGCCACACATGGCTAATGAAGCAACTAAAAATGTTTTCACGCAGTTATGGACATACAATCAGCCCATCCTAGTCTGACCTCCAACTAAGAAAGTTCACGTGGCGACGGCAAATTTCCGAAAAGCGTGGCGTACAAAAGCGGAAGTTCTGATTTGTATTAAACGAATTATTATTTTTGTTCAGTCTACGTAAGGTCACTGTTTCTGTGTGACCCGATCGAATGATTAAACCTTCAGTAAAGATTTTTATTTCTTAAGGCGTGTTACATATTTTCGTGTGATGAAACTGTAAACAAACCATTCATTGCACGTTTTGAAATTAGCATAATAAACTGAACTCCCGCGAAAGCGGAATTCCTGACAAATTTCGCTTTGTTGTTGCTGCGTGTTTTACGTTTTATAATACCCATGAGATCCATTTTTTTGCTTTAGCTTGTAAAAGAGCCCATGTTATGGGGACGCATCGACGAGTAAAATAAAAGTTATGTTTCGCTGCACGTGCAGATTCCTGTATTAAACTCTCAAAAATGAATAATGAGAGACATTGCAATTTACGTACGAATTTAGCGCTTTACGTGATAAAAATTTCAGTTTCTTTGACGAAGCGATGAAACATATTTTCCTTTGGTGATTTTAGTTATTTTATTTGGTGGCACAAAATGTATAAAGTCTGGCTCATGATTTCTGCCATTTCTGCGAAGAGTTTTCAAAGCTTTACATAGAGCTCATGATCACTTATGTGTACTCACCTATTGAATTGGCACTTTGTTGGCGAAAAAGCGTTGCAATGTGCTTGGAGTGAATAAATCTTTTATCTTTAGCTGCGTACATGCTATGGATAATGACACAATACCCATGCACAAAGTCAAGTAATGCTTTGATGTAACCAAACTGTGACTTTATTATCTTTTTTGCTATCCACCATACAGTGTAAACAATAATAAACAATAACAATAATCCATAGAATCTATTGGAATCCTTCTTTCTCAAACTGTCCATCTTTTAACCTTAATCCCTTCCCACTTCATTAAAGAATGCCAAAGCATTCTCCTTTTCTGTCTAAAAACTGCAAAATAAATTCATTTTTCTACTGAAGGGCTGTCTGCATTTCGTATTCTTGGTTGCTATCCTTAAAAAATTAGAATTTCTAAGTTGTTGCTACTACAATTATTTGGGCACGTCTCACCACTTGATTGATGAGTGGTATAAGTTCTGTAGCACTAGAGGACCTGCCAACCCTCATGATTTCTCTGTCAGTGAGACTTTTTTATCAGTCTTGTTTCACAGTCTCGTTGTGACTCCAAAGGAACATTCTTTTTTAATAATTAATACATCAACTTTTGTGAAGAAATACTGAAGTTTTTACTGGCCATAGGCACCTAATGGCCTTGCCAAAACTCCAGAATTTATCCAGCAAAGTTGTTGGTACTGTATCACTTTTTATGATGGGTCCAGACCCAGTTTTTCTGTAGCATAGATGCACCTTAAATCTTGGGTATTGGGTACCCACTCTGTGTCCTCCGTCCAGTTTTCATTGAAGTTAAACAAAATAAAAAAGAAAGGAAAAGAATCCAAAACACAATGGATTAAAATGATGAAATTAAAGAAACATTTTCCATGTTCCCAGGCCTTCATATGATTGTGCCTTTGATTGTGATCTCAGCCTTTTTGAAATTATTTGTTGTCTGGCTGGCAGGCTAAAGAAAGTTCTGTCTCTGTTTAGCTATACCCAAGCAGGAAAGATTGCGGGCTTGGTTTGTGCAAAAACACATGTTCAGTTTTGCCTCCAATAACTGACCAAGCTTGTTTGGGCAAGGTGGCTGGATATTGGTCTCATTCTTTTTTTGGCATCTTAATGGGCCTTTACATGCACATAAAAATGCTCAAAAAGAACTAGACCAATATCCCAAGCCATCTTACATGGAATCTTTCACTTGGTCATTGCATTTGTATGGTGGGTTATACATTGTACTACGGTGTATATCTACTTTTTTACTAGTTATAGCTATTGCTAAGTGCCAATGAGCAAAGATTCAGTTACCTATATAGCTGTTTAATTTGTTTAGGAAAGTCATGGATTTATACTGTGACAATAAAAAATTCCAGTAGGCAAAATTAATGCGACAGCTATATGCGTGTGTTGCAAATGAATCCACCCGATGATTGGTTGAGGCCAGGATGAGCACGGGACTCACAAACATGTACATGGCTTGTGTATTCGTTGTTCTGTGTCATGTGTTCACTCAAAAACAATGCATTCTCTGTTCTGCATTATGTCATAAAAGTTACCTTACACTACCTTATGTTACATCGCTTCAAGATCCATTCTTCCTTGGAACTTTCATGCACAGCCTAATTAGGATTCCCGTTGGCAATTATATTCTTTAATGTCTGTATTCTGCAGAAAAAAATAAATGGACTCTGGAAATTAATAACTGTTTTAGCATTTATTACATTGAAATATCTAGAAATCTGTTTGAAATAAAATATTCTGATATTTGTAATATTTAATTGGTCCAAAAATCATGGTAAAAATTAAGATTTGTAACATAACTTTTGTGTATCCTTATTCTAGAATATTTTACAATCATTTGAACTTACCCTTCATTTATGGAAGGAAAAAATAAGGTGATAATTAATAAATAAACCTACAATATTTTTTTTCTATAGCGATGTGTTTTGTATTTTGTAGAAAACAAAGAAAACAGAATCCCGTAGTGACTCCACAGCAGAGCGGATGAGTTGTTATGGTGTGTCTGGTGATGCCTTAACTTGTCTCATCAGTGAGCAGTCTCTCACACTTTTTGAGATGCTTGGAAATGGGGCTTTTGGTCATGTAAGACGAGGGAAATGGGTGAAAAGCTCTCTGAAAAAGGTACTTTATTTTTCTTGAAAATTAATTAAAACTCTCTTTCGGTGTTTGTCTGTTGCATCTGCATGTTACAATAATCTTCATGTTGAAATCTGCATTAAAGTGGTAACTTTTTTGCACTGTGTCATCACTGGCTAAGTAAATTGAAAATTTCACGCTGTCTTTCACTAGGGAACACAAAGTTCAAGTACTCAGTGGCAAAATCACAGCTTAGTTATAAACAAATTGGTTCCCCAATATTATCGCAAACATTTCAAACAACAAAAATGAACTTTGAAAATCTGTCAGCACTAGTAACAAGTTTTCAAAAACCCTAATACTGCAGTCTGCTTGAAATGTTGGTTTTTCTCCATCCGTTTGTATTTTCTCTTTTATTTACACCTTTTATAATGTTCTAAGGATTCAGACTCATTGCCTGTTTATAAAACGTGACCAAAGAAAAGGAACTTAAAAGCATAGCTAAAGAAAACGATTCAGCTACCCAGGTAAAAATGTGAGGCGGGATCCCGCCAATCCCACCTGGGATCCCAGGTTAATCCCAGGTGGGATCCCGCCCGGGATTTTGGAACGTCCCGGGAGGCATCCCACCTGGGATCCCACCTGAAATCCTGGGTGGGGTCCAAGAAACCATCCCACCTGGGATTTGTAAAAATCCCGCCAATCCCACCCGGGATACCGCCTGAAATCCCGGGCGGGATCAAAGATATCCCACCTGTGATATCAGATGGGATATCCTACCTTTCCTGGCAGCATCGAATGTAGGTTGTTAAATTGATGGGATCCTGCTATCCCACCCTGACATACACAGGAAATTGATATTTATCGTAGAGGGATTTGAAGACATATAACTTCTGCACCATATTTTTAACTTAATCTGCAAATTTATTAGGAAAATAGAGTTAATATACATGTAAGTCTTGAATAAAATGCAACTTTAATAAGTCTACTAAATGTAGTGTTTAAAATACCCTCGTAAAAATCACCAGAATAGTAAAAATAGTATACACATATGAATTAGAATATCTTTTACACTGGTAAGAAATGGGTTTTGACACGAAAAATTGAAAACTATAGCAATATAATACCACGAACACACAACACAAATGCAGTATTTTCATGGAGCAGTTTCATCGAAACCCCAGGTTAAAGTTTGCTTAATTTGCTTATCGTGTAGACTTTTGGCTGATGTCGTGCTCTTCAGTGCCATACACTTTTCTTTTGACTGCAACGAATAAGTATCTGCAAACAGAAAAGTTGAGATTTTAAGGCAAATGAACACAAAAACAACCTGACGTTTTAGAATTGAAACGAACGAGTATCGAAGCGTGATCGAAGGTGACCGATCCAACTTGTTCATGTACGCGAAAAGGGGAGACAACACGGGTAAATCGAAACTCAAATTGAGAAAAACATCACTTACCAACGTTAGGAATACTTTTTGTTGAACCTGGCAGGAAAACGACTTTAAATTGAAGTAAAAAGAAGCGTCTTCTTGTAAAGACGCATGCTTTACAGTTCGTCTTTTTTGACTTGAAAGTGCCCGCGTGGAATCAGCCAATTTTCACACCTTTTCATTGGTTGAAAAGGCCCATGTGACGATAAAACGCTGAATACGCATGTGTTGAACTCACGGGCTTCCCTGGGAACTAGTGGAAACAAAATGGCTGACAAACACCGAGGACTGCAGCTAGCGTTTCGCAGTTTTGACCATGAATTTCTATTCAGGAGTCGTCCATAATCAAGACGAAGGATCGAAGCTAATATAAAAGAAGAAAATGATGCATGGAGGTATCATTTCAAGTGAAGAAACTCTAGGGAAAAGCTAGAAAGGAAAGTTAAGTTAGGAATGATGGATGTAGCAATTCATTAATGCTTTACAAAAATCTTCTCACTAAGAAACTATCTGCAAGCACAAAAAAAGTTGTAGTAAATGATTTTTACGTTTTTTAGTTTTAAACACTGCTTTTTACGTTGGAAGTATGCTTTTTGTGTGTTTGTATAAAATAAATATTGTTTTGTTGAAAGTCATTTTTACATGTATGTACAGGACATTTTATGAACGATGGTGTCATTTTCTGCTTATAGAAAAACATTTGTAATTTAATTAATACAATAAGTTGTCCTTTGAAATTAAATTGGGTGCAGGAAGACGATAAATGCCAGCCGTATTTTTAACTCCACATGCAGAAATGTAGAATAATAAGTTAATTAGACTGCTTGCTAAGATATGTTTAACACATAATTATATATAACCTACATGGCTGTTAAAAGTCTTCTTAATTAAGTTTGACTTAACTTTTGCAAGTATGAATAAATCTTCTAAAATCCCAGGTGGGATCGTACATGTGAAATTATCCCAATGTTCCCAGGTGGGATGTATGTAAAGATCCCGGGTGGGATGTGTGGATCCCACCCAGGATCCCAGGTGGGATGTGATAATCCCATGTTTTAGGCGGGATCCCAGGTGGGATTAATTTTTAATCCCAGGTGGGAATGGCGGGATCCCGCCATTAGAGGCGGGATCCCGCTAATCCCACTCGGGATCCCAGGTGGGATTAGCGGGATCCCGCCTGGATCCCGCCTGACTTTTTACCTGGGTAGTGCTTAGACCATTTATTTATTACCATACATAACACTACTAGGGCTATGTGTGTGAAAATGATGTGAAAAGGGTGTGAAAAGTGTGTGAAAAAAAGGAACCATGTGAAATCAATGTTGGCAAAAATACAAGTTCACCACATTAGCATTTCACATGCATGTGAACTTTTTGACATGCGTGTGAAATTTTGTAATACATGTGAAAAATTTTTGTCATATTTGTGAACTTTTTTTCCATGCAGTTTATTACATGTGAAATCTTTTCACACATGTGAAACAATTTTGTCATGCATGTGAATTTCAAATTTCACATGCATAATAGATGCTATACATGTGAAATTTTTCACATGCATGTGAACACTTTTAGGCATGTCAGAGTGAGCATGTGAATTTTTTTCAGGGCTTGTTAAATGCAACCACTATGAACCATATTTTTATGAAAATGCCATGAATTTCTAGTGAATACCCCATGAAAGTCATTTCATGACCCATGAAAACTGAAAAATTAAATTAAGTGCACCTTTACAAATATCATTATTGTCTTCATTGTTTGCTAGAATATGCTACATAAATTTATGTATTTTATCAACTGTCTCATCTAAATATGTGGGTTGTGTATCTTACCACTTGGTTTCCACCCAGAAAGATGTGTACCAAGATTTTTGTTTAGCGGGGAGGGCTAAATCCTGAGAATTAAACCATTCTTTCAACAGATCTTCATTGAGGACAAAACGGACTTAATTTTATTACTCCATCAATAAACTAACTTTGCTAATATATGCGGCGTATGTAACTACACTTTATGAATGTTTTGTTTCTTACTGTAACGTTCCTCGTTGTAAAGTTGAAAGTCCACTTGAACATGAGAACAGTTCCTTGCATTGCTTTGCATGCTTCTTGAGTTTTCTTTTGATACCGTTCATTCAACTAATGATTCCATGCAGCAAATAACTGGCATGCTCTTGATTTGCTTGAGTTGTCTTTGGTTCAATCAGCTTTCCGTACCTGAGCTTGTACAACATGAACAACGTCCACAACACGTACAACTTTGATTCATGTAGTGAAGTCCAGCATTTCCTTAAATCCTTAAAGGTTTCCCAACTTGAAAGAACAATGTTAAGTTTTTCTCTTGCTTCAAAATTTAATGCGCTGGAATATTCTAATCAATGCTGAAAATAACCGCTTTTTCGACTCAAACGAGTGCACTTTCTCCATTGCAAGATTAGCCGCCATGTTTGTTGTTTCCCAGGCTTTCCCGTGATTTAGGCACATGCGCGATTTGATTTATGATGTCACGTGGGGCTTTTGAACCAATAGAAAATTGTAAAATGAAGTTCCGTTAAATAGTTCAAATTCACGCGGACTTCACAAGCAACACAGCGTTGCAAACAGAATAGTTTCGTTACTTTCGGATAAATAGAAAGACTGTCTTTCAATAATACGCATGTTATTTTCGAGAGAAAGTGATCAATTGCGAAATTCTTCACATAAAGCATGTTTCCAAGTCAGCAACTCAGCTGGATTATTGCACAAAGGTATGTTCTTCTTGTTATCGTGGTTCGTTAACATAAGCTTACTTTGGTTTTCCAATAACTTTACTTAAGCTTAAACCTTCAAAGATACATCTTAAATTTAAGATGCATTTACAGATATGCCATTGATTGATTCCTTTTTGTTTACTGCAGAAAAAACTGTACTGTTTGTTGCAAATCGTCAATGGAATACTCTGAAAATTTTATGTTCTGGCGCTAGTAGGCTGCGGCCGACTTGTCAAGACCAATGTTAAATAAAGTAGGACAAGAAATAGCATAAGTTTCCGATATGCATGCAATGTCTACTACAAGTTGGAAGTAATTAAGTTTCTAGTTAATTAATAATGACTTCAGGGTTGAACTAAATCTATAAAATTTGAGTAGGTTTGTTTATTTGAGCTTCGATTCATAATATTCATACATCTGCAATAAGGTCAATAATAAAAGGCAGCTCTATCTAGTCTGATGTGTGGACCTTCAATTCAGAAAGCTGTTCAGCGACTTGTAAAGAAGCAGTCATTTAGCATTATTTTTTTCCATATACATGCTTGTATTATTCAAAGATGCTTATTTACTTTGTCTTTTCACTGACATTGAGTGCTAGATTGCTTTTCTGTAACTTAGTATATACATTTGTATGCCTTAATAAGTGGAAATTGAAAATTGGCCACCATGTCATTCACTATCATAATTATCACCATTTATAACAAATATTTCTAACCAAAAATTAGTATATTATTAGTTTGTTATTGATGTAGAAATTAAAGGTATAAAAACTGAGCATGATATTAAAAAGTTTTGTTTTTATTGTCTGTCGCGTAGTTGGTTTGTTTACGCTTGCAGGGTAGTGAAATTCCATAGCCATTCATGATCTCGGATCACTGAGGATTTACATGTGAAAGCTCATGTGAAACCCCATGTGAAGTGTATGTGAAATAATGTGTGAATTACTAGATGTTTTGCCATTCAGTGAGGATTAAGTACATGTGAAAGCCTATATGAAACCCCATGTGAAGTGTATGAAAATATGTGTGAATTTAAATGAGGATTGACATGTGAAAGCCTGTGTGAAACCCCATGTGAAGTGTATGTGAAAATGTGTGTGAAAGGGTTGACATCGTTTCACTCACTTTTCACATATATTTCACTATGCAAAATTTCACATGCATGTGAAATATGTGTGTGAAATGCATGTGAAAAGTGTGTGAAAAACGTGTGAAAAACATGTGAAATGAGTGTGAAAATAGGACATTTTTCACACGTTTTTCACATAGTGTTTCACATACATACTCCTAGTAGTGTAAGGGGATCTTCTGGACCCTTCTGGTCCTAGACAAAATTATGGTGATATTATTTTTCAGTCATGATTTATAAGTTTTATACCTGTGGAGGAAATCCTCTTGCATTATCATTTTAAATAAAACCTCTATGAGAGAACTTAAGCATGGTACCATTTATTTCTTTGGTCTTTACCAAAAGGTCATTTGAATTTAAGGTGAAGTTTTACTTAAGGCCCATTAATTCTGCTTTTATTAGGAGTAAAAGGTTGAAGGTGCCTTTTGGTAACAGTGTACAATCATGTACAGTGTGTATGAGTGTCAGTTTTACGTGCAATGCAATGACAACATGCTCTTGCCAAATAATTTTCTTTTAAAGGTCAATGTGGCGGTAAAGTGTCTGAGAGCATGGAATGACAAGGCATTTATACAGATGCAGATGGATTTTATCAAAGAAGCTAATGCAATGAGTTTGCTGGATCATCCACATATAATCAAACTCTATGGTATAGTGTTGTCAACTCCAATGATGCTGGTAAGTTTATAAACTGTAAATCAGAAAGATCTGTTTCAGCCCTAGAAATGGGGCTGTTTCGGTGATTAAAATATGGTCCTATTTGTGAGTCTAATTTGGCTTCCTAAATCAGGGCCAATACAGCCCAATTAGCCCTGATTTGGACCCAAGGGCTAAAATGGGCCCCAAGGTGGGCTGGAATAGCCTTTTGATTGGGCTGTTTTGGCTTAAATTGTGCTCAAATGGCTCCAGAAGGGGCTTATTTTTAACCTGCAGGGCTGAATTGGCACTTTTGGGCTGAAACAGATCTTTTTAATTTTCAGTGTACATTATGCTAAGTCTTGCCCTGGATGTTCAAAAGATGGATCAGAGTCTGGTCTGGAAGGGTTTTTTTCTGGGATTTGGGATATTGACCAACATACAGTGCTGGTTTTCTGGAAAACGCAAGGTGTCTTAAGGGGAGATGGGATTTTACAGCTGCCCAGGAAACAGGATTTTCCAAAATTTAAGCATAAGATTCGGTTTGTTTTGTTTTGTTTTTTGCGTCTACATGTATGTTAGGAATTTGGGAAATCATTTGTTTAAGTGGCAAATGTGAATCAACCAGGCGTGCGCTAAGTGTTGTCTCCTTTCAAACCAAACTATAAAGTGCGCTTTGTTACCGGTAGTTCATTTTATTTTATTGCTTTTGGAAACAAAAGAGGAATTCTGGAAAGCGATGAAAAAATAGCAAGATGTGGGATTTTCATAAAAAAGGAGCAGGAATGTGAGGTCAGGACTTCCCCTCCAGACCTTGTTGGATATTGCGCAGACATGAGAATTTTTGCCAGCAGAAAAAATGCTGTTTCCTCTCTAAGATCTATGACTCCCTGCAGGAACTCTTTAAAGTAACAGACACATTATTTTTGACATTATTTAAATTAAGCCCTGCATTGTAGTAAAATGGTCATCAACCTTTCTTTTAAAGGTCACAGAACTAGCTCCTCTTGGCTGTCTGCTTGCCAGACTTAGAAATGAGCCTCAAAGCTTCACAATTAGCGGACTGAGTGATTTTGTGGTTCAGATCGCATCTGGAATGGCTTATCTGGAGTCCCAGAGATTTGTTCATCGGGATCTTGCAGCTCGAAATGTTTTGCTAGAATCTTATGAGAAAGTCAAGATTGGTGACTTTGGTATGATGCGTGTTCTTTCAGAAGAGGATGATCACTATACTATGCACCCCAGTGGCAAAATTCCATTTGCTTGGTAGGTTTTTTAACAGTTAACTTTCTCTGTGGCTTCAAGACTGCTTACAGTGCAACTGCTGTAATCATGGTCAACTAGACAAAGTTCACCGATAGAATCACAGGAAAATAACAATGTTCTGAAAAAAAGTTGGTTGTCAATCATAATTACTGAGAAACAAAATAAACAACATGGATCAAAATTAACTAATTACAACCAAATCCTCTTGCCCGTTTTTCTTTAAATACAGTGTAACACAGTGGTTTTGTTACCTCAGCATCCTGCGCCCCTGATGCATAAAAATCCCCACAGATACCATGCATGCCATGAATAATTTATTCATGGAGGATGCGATCAATAATTGGTCTGAAGATGTTTTTTTAGAATATCCTGTTCTTGTGATTTCTGTGGCCATCATTATGGCTGTTGTTTAAAAGAAGAAGAAGGACTATATTTTAAATTAATATTTCAGTAAACTGTAATAAGAGGTTTGGAGTCTGTCTTTAAAATAACTGTCTGGTTTTATAAGAATTAATGCCCTTTCATTTTGTGACTCGTCTTTTTCAACTGGGACTCAGTGATTCAGGACTGGGACTCATGATTTTTCACAAGAAGTGTCTCATGATTCACCATACTATTTGTAACAAAATCACTGGTAACACTTCATTTCTTAGAGACATGTGTGGCCAAGTGGTTGATGCCTCAAACTCCAGATGTGGAGGTCTGGGGTAAAACCTAGCCTGTCGCGTTGTTTCCCTAGACAAGGAACTTTACTCCACTTTGTCTCTCCTCACCCAGTTGTATAAATGGGTACCGCTGACGTATTTCTTGGAGGAGGGGGGTGGGGGGTGGAGTAACCCTGTGATGGACTAGCATCCCATTCTGGGGGGACTAGCAATATATACTTCATGCTAAGGAAACCAGGATGAGCTCCGACCATTTTAGCCTTAGGTTCATGTGCGCCTTTAACTTTATTGATATTTTATTATTTTTTAATTTCTTTTTTAAATTTTGTCGCCCTAACAGCAACAAACTTGTTGACAAATTCCTGTGATGTTTTTCTTTTAAATGATGTCGAAACCCTATTACAGAAGTTTTGCATAGCATTATCTATTTCTTTTGATTTTACAATTAACAAAATTGAATTTTTGTGAATCTTTATTTTTCATCAGCCTGTACTGTAACTAAATGTATAACAAGTGAATTGGTTTGAGTAATTCTTGCAACCACATGATTATCTTCAGTAAGGATATTTTTAGTCAAGTATTGTACAGTGGAACCCCGTTAATGCGACCACCGTTGGGCCATGAAATCCTGGTCGTAATAATGAGGTGGTCACATTAACAGGGTCTACAAGAGAGTAAAATGACTCAATGGTTTTTAAGTTTGGTTTGAAAGAATATGGCCGTAATAACAAGGTGGTCTTATAAACGGGGTGGTCATAAGGCGGGGTCCCACTCTACAACTTTCTACAAGCCAGTGTAGGTCAATTAAGTCTTCCTACTTTCAGGTGTCCACAGGAAGTTCTCAAGTTCCGTAAGTTCTCTCATGCTTCTGATGTGTGGGCATTTGGGATCACTGTGCTGGAGTTGTTTTCATATGGAATGGAGCCATGGCCAGGGCTAAATGGAGCTGAGGTGAGCAGAGGATCAAAGCAAGCTAAGGTCTTCTCTCTATGCAAGTTCACAGTATTAACGGGGGCTATTAAAGGAGTTATTTTACACTATTTGCTATCTTTTTAAAAAAGCTAAACTTTTTCTTATGTCAATTGAATTTCAAAAAAAATTGGTCCAGTTTTTTTATTTAGGACATTTTATCTATTAAAGCAGTGATTTTTTTCCTCTGTGTCCTGCATCCCTGACACAAAAAGAATCCCTAAAGATGTAAAATAATCCATGGCATGCATCCCGTAGGACGCAAAGATTGATCAATCAATCTGAACATGTGTTTTTGTCAAAATGTCCTGTTCGTGTAATTTCTGTGGCAGTCATTGTGGTTGTTGTTCAACGAAGCCTATATCTTTTAGCCTTTTTTGTGCTTTAAAATAGAAGGACTATATTTTAACTTCAGTGTACTGTGTAGTAGCCCTGAATCAGCAACATAAGACAGATGAAATTGTGACAAAGAACCTTAGTTGGGTTGAAACTGTGACAATGTAGGCAACAATCCCAATTATACTGACAGAGAAGCTTACCCCCCCCCCAATAGATGAAATGACAGGTTTTGAAATCCAGACTAGAAACAAGCATACCCTTCAGGTAACCCCTCCCCCCTGCCAAAAGAGGGTTTCATTGTAATATGTTTGTCAATAGACCAATTTTGATTTATTAATTAAATTCATACTTGGCTGCGAGGCCTGGGGGAATAAAACAAAAGAAATGTATTATTCATTGCTGAGCCTCAAGATGATTTCCTTTGTTTTATTCCCCCAAGCCTCGCAGCCAAGTAGCATTAATTGGTGCATTGGCATCCTCAAAGTCTCGATTTAATAATAATGGAACAATTATTTTTCTTATAATGCCTTTCATTGGTTGATCTTATCTCTGTTACAATGTCTCTATAGGTTCTAGATAAAGTGGATCTGCCATTATGTGAGCGACCTAAAAAACCTGATCACTGCCCACCAGAAATCTACAACATCCTTATAACGTGTTGTTGGTCACATGAACCGCACCAGAGGGCAAGATTTGCAGTATTGAAGAAATTAATGGATGAGGTATGCATCAATATGAAATTATTTTTTTACATGTCATCAAGCATTGTACACTAATACAAGTGTATGAAAAAAAAAATTAACATAGATAACGATAATCATTATCCTAAACGTAACCTTAATCATAATCATAATCAGAGGCATAATGATCATGATCATAAAATTTGACATTAATTTTATTAATTTTGTTTGAGTTATTGTGCAGGGTTAAGATATGTGCATCATTGCAGGGAGCTCTGTAAAATCAGTCAATATTTCTTTTTCTTTTTCTTTTTTTCCAGGCTCACCCTCTGAATGGTGCCGCTGTTTATCCCTATGAGAGCAAAAGCCCATCAAATCTGAGTTTTCAAGCAGGAGATATCATCACGCTGCTTGATGCGAGGTAGGTACAGAACTAACAAATTTTTCAATGAATTCTTTTCAGCTTCTGCTTTTGTAGTTGGATTGTAAACCAGTAGGCAATGATGAGCATATATTATATTCAAAGGTATGCAGATCATTTGCAAAGTAACGTCAAGTAACAGTGTTTGTAATTTCTTACCAAATTTTTAGTCCAGAATCTTCATGGTGGCGAGGCCAAAACATGAGAACAAAGCAAGTAGGAATGTTTCCCTCAGAACTTGTGGAGAATGGATTAAGGCGAGGTAACCATTCATTTTTTTTCTTTTCTTTCTCAATAATCGTGCTTTAACCTGAAGCCTGCTTAACATACCCTTCGAGAAAAACGCGCACTTGCATGTAGGATACATGTAGGTTAATCGTATCTGTTGACACCCCTGTCATTTGCTTTTACAGCAGTTTCACCACCTATAAGGCATGTGATTTCTCCCAAACAAAGGTAAATATCAATTTTTTATTTTGACTGGCTGTCAGACTAACTTGACTAACTGAGTGCCTGGTTGGTTGGTCGGCTAACTGACTGACTGACTGACTATCTGACTAAGCAATGGTCTGTACGATGGACTGACTTATTGGCTGTCTGGCTGAGGAGTGACGAAACAGAATGGCTGACTAACTAGCCAGTTGACACACAGACTGACTGGCCGAACAACAGGCTGCCTACTGGCTGATTTGCTGTTCGTTTTCCTGATTGTTAGAAGAAACTGCATATAAAACAGCAGTATGTTACATGTACATAAATTATTTTACTGCTTGTTTTCCCTGTCGACTTTTTTACTAGTAGTCATATACGTCTTTGTTTCACTTTGTTTGTTTGTTTTTTTTCCCGTTAGAACTACATCGAAAAAGACCTCCAAAAACTGTGACCAGCAGCTTCCAAACTGCAGTAAGTACATTACAACATGTAGTGCTTTCTTTGTGTACTCAGTGTAGGTCGATTAAGTTGAATTTGATAATCCTAGAAGTATTCATAAACTTCATTAGACAATACACTAAAAAAATTGTTTGACTAATGCGAGGTACATCTAGCCCCTGCCAGTAACACTGAGTGTGACAAAGTCGAGGTACAGGATAATTCATAACTACAAAACAATTCTCGCAATGCCATCACCTCTTCTTCCGCCCCATATAAATAAAGACTATCTGGCAGCTTTTCAGGTTTGCTATGCCGAAACGTTTGGTTTTTGGAGACAAGAAAATCTTTTCCCCAAAATTAAGTATTAAGCACCATTTTTTCACCGGCTTATAGCTTTTTAGCTTGTGTCGCAGAGGTAATTTATCCTACGTCTGCGAAGAAGTGCCGAGATCCTTGTTCTGTATTCAACGAATTGTATTTACCGGAAGTGCGTTTCAATTTACTTTGAACCTGATTGTCAGATTGACAGTAGATTTTTTAACAGGCCAATGATGGCGCAGGTGGAGTTGGAGGCCAGGAACAAGGATTTTAGCGCTGTTTCACAAAGGGACTTGACCAGAGTTAAGTTTCGTCTCTGGCGCGGGCTAATAGCCTTTGGTCTCCCAAAACAATCTTCGCAGGCTTTTTCTGTGCAGTTGCTGATTCTAAGCTGTCTTTAATTTTTCAGGGTGTGGGAAGCCTCACATTTATGAGACACCTATCCTCTTGGATTCACAAGACTTGTCTACGGTCAGCAGCAGTGGAAGCACATTTCGCTCTGTTGAGAGTGACTTAACTTCATCTACTGAGGCTGACAGTGGCTACTCTTCCGGTGTAGAGGTCCGAAGGCTCAATCTTTCTAGCGGAGAATACAGTTTGGAGCAACAAGAACCATTTTTTAGTGCAGTGTATGAAAACACAGGCATCGGTAAACAGAACACCAAGTTAAAAGGCGATTCTTACGAGCTTATGTCCCCTGCATGTAATCTTGGGGCCGTTTCTAACCCAATTCCCATTCCGAAACAAGGAGCTGGAGAACCACGATACGTCAGGAATCATCATATTGAGCAAGTCACACCTTCGTTGTCAGCGGATAGATATCCTTTGGATTTCAACAACATCTACAACCAGAATTTGTGTAGCATTCAAAATGAATCTCCTCCCGCGCTTCCATCGAAAATGTCATCTTCGTTGCCAAGTCGTACGGTAGAGCAGATGAACCTGAAACAACCAAGGATTTCTAGAACAGCCTCTCCGCCTGGAAGCAAAAAAGTCCCACGTGAGACTGGTGCAGGAAAAACTGTTGCCCGGGTGATGAACGACTCCCTAAAGGAGGTGAAAAACAAAAAATCATTAGATGGTTCATTGATCAAGCCTGAGGAGGATGATATATATGTTGAGTTGTCAAGGCCAGTTGGTGGAATTCCAGCAACTCTTCCAGTTACTGCAACTGGCAGGACTTCCTCAAGGGAGCCGCTGAAGGCAGTCAATAGAAATTCATACGAAAACAATTTTATTCCAGTTAAGTGTGATCCTCACAAAGAGAGGAGTGTCCCTGGCCACGAGTGTGAACGAATCAGATGCAATTCAGAATTTCAGTCGGCAGAGGACAGGACAGATAAAAATGGTCGCTGCAACAGCTGGCCTACCCAGCAGGTCTATGACAACCACAAATTAAGGGATGGTAGGGAATCGACTACGTGCAGCAGTTACTATGACAATCATAAGATAAACAACGAGGAAACCAAAGATGCGTCGTCTTACTTGTCCTATGATAACTGGAAGATTACAAACACTCGTTTTAGTGAACAACAGACGTCCAACTCCTTCTATGAGAATGTTGAAAAACCTGTTGATCATTCTTTGATGAACGGTGAGGATGCTGACCACGACAAGACCACTTCTGAGAGATCTGCAAATGGCTCCTTAAACAGGGATAGATCCGAGGACCATATTTATGAAAACTCCCTTCCTAGTCCAGGGCCCTTAAGCTATGAGAACTTTGCTCCAAGGTTTAACGCAGAGAGTGACAAGAGTGGTATAAAAGAAGTTTGGTATGAAAATTGCGAGGTCTTAGACAAGAGGAAAGAAAAATCATGCAAGATATTGAGCGAAGGTTTGTCAGGAAATACACATGATATTGGCAGCAGAGTCAGTGAAGAATTATCCAGCTCATTACCGGCAAATTGTTGCTGTGTCGATGTTGTTGCAGGGGAACACCCTCAGAGCCCAATAAATTTGATAGTAGAGAATCGTAACCCAAGCCCGCTTACAAGATCGAGAAGTGTCGACTCTATAAGGCAGTGCAATTGTCTCGTTGATGTAGACCAGACGGATGCCGATGGCTCCCAGGAATTCCTGGATCACCCGGTTCCCCCTCCCAGATGGAAAAAAATTGAACGTTTAAATCAGACTCGATCTATGCACGTCTGCACAAAAGAGACTTGGTCAGTAACCGTGGATCCTAACATTGCAAGTGTACTGAGGAGGAGGTGGAATGGGTCCGTCAATAACGCTGGCGGATCGTCTGCGGAGTCATTTGGGGTTTCTCAAGATCCTCGAATTGAAACTTCCAAAGAAGCGGAGAAACCAAGTTTGCCTTCACGTTCTAAAGCTGCCAATTTGGCTGCCTCTGAAATTGCCGCCCATTCTAAGAACACGTATGAAAACGTGATATTACCAGGAAAGATGTTTGGTAAAAAAGCTCCCTTGAGTTGCCCACCTAAACTTCCTCCAAAAAAGCAGCGATCAGTCGAAAGCAATTCCTGGAAGATGGCCAATTCGACGAGGAGAGCACAAGCTTACGAAAATGTTGGAGTTTTGAATGGTCACCCTTTGGAAGGTAATGGAGTCGATGAAGGTGACAAGGAAGACAGCACTCCTCCTCCACTTCCTAGGAAGATGTCACAGAAAGGACCACCTCCGATACCATTTGGGGTTGATTTGGAACAGGCCTGTTAAGGGATAGCAAGCGTGTACTGCATGTGCTAAAATATTTCTTGTGAAGACCGGATATATATAAAAGGAGTTGCACAGTAAGATAGTAAGCGAAAATATAAATGCAGTGGAACCGTGATGTGACGGAGTGCGAACGTACCGGAAAATGTTACTTTTAGAGGCAGTGCCTCCAGAACGTGTACAACGCAACAGAAAGAGAAAGGCGTAAGGATTTTGTCTTTTTTAAATTTATACTCAAAATTGCACACATACAAAGAGATTTTGAGGTCAAGTGGCGATCGAAGAGGAATTTTGTTTTATAAACTGGCCGTCAATGGAACATTTGCACGATGGCGTCATTTTTCTATTACGAACGGAATCCTTTTCGTTTTTCTTTGCATATTTGAATTTGGTAATCCCAGCGAGGTTTAAATAACAATAGCCCTAATTTACACGAGAAAGCAAAACCTTGAAGGATTCTGGTCGTAGTTTAGGTAGGAAAATTACGTCATCTTGCAAATGACCTATTGTCTAGCATGAACCATGCAATTTACTGACAGTGAGTGAAGCGGGTTATCGCTCGTTATATCAAACCACTCGTTTCATCGGGATTCCACTTTAAATCTCATTTAATAATTGATTTTTAGAGGTACAGATTGTTTCTTACCCTTTAAAAATTATTAAGTACTGACCCTACAGGTGTACTTACAATTTTTACTCAAGTAGAAGTAATTGAATATTTTTCCTTTGTACAGATTATATTGTAACATTGTTTAGATGCTTCTAACACTTGCGCAGGCAAGCAGTGTAAATTTATTGTCTTTTACGGTTTTAATTACCATGCAATTATCTCTCAGTGTTTTATTCAATTTTATAGTTTATTTTATTGTACAATATTTTATTTCACTGACGCACCAGTTGAGCTGGAAGCTGTCAGATTTTAAGCTTAAATTCTCTGTAAATAGACATTTGTCCTTTTTCCTACTATTCTGAATATTTTAAACGGGCTTCGAGTTCGTTTCTCTTTGTTGTTCATTTTTAACCGATTCATTGTCAAACGAAACGTCATTATAACAATTTTATTTGTTTAATTGGCGAATCAATTGAAGCTGGAAAGTAAAAATAATTATTTATTAGAAAACGTAACACCATAGAAAACTATCAGGCTTCGTACCTCAATTATCTCTGCCTTGGAAGACCCTTTGAAGGCCTTGGTGAACTTCATGAACTTCAGCTCTCTCTCTCTTTGTTTTTTTGTTTGTTTGTTTGTTTGTTTTTTTCCCACTGATTCATGACAATGTTGATTCTTTTGTTTTCCTTGAAAAAAATTAATTTACCCATTGAAAGAGTTATTAACAGTTAAATGTTGGAGTCCTTGATACTATATTTTGTTAACCAAAAATTTTCTTGTGAACTCTAGTCACGGCTAAGGTGGAGACACCAGTCTTTAGTATTCAGCCACGTTTAATGGTCAAGTTAGAGTCTATACAGAAATAAAAAAAGCAGTCACTTAGTATTTAAATAATTTGAATTTAATAGGAGTAGGAATCATGTAATTACCAGGTCAATATAGTGATATATTTCGAGACTGTGTCTCGTTTAAGTCATGTAGTTGCTTGTTCAACACGTATGAAGATTGAGATCCTAGTGTTTTGAGAGAGCTGTAAATCGTTTTCGCTTTATTCAATTTTATTTTATTAGTTGTATTCTTTTTGAAGTATAGCGAATAGCTGTTTTATTTTTGGCATAATTTCAGTCGTAATTGCCGGTGCTCTTCAAGCAGACGCTATGACATTTGAAGTAATTTATCATTTTATTTATTGAAAATAATTCATTACAGCCTTCCTCCAGCGAGGCTGCAAATGGTGAATAAAATTAGAATGTTACTATAAACGTTCTACTGTATTATCAAGATTTTTTTCCCGATTTATCGGTAAAAATGAATGTTCCTAGATAACAAAATTGAAGGACTCAGACCGTTCTACCCTTTGAAATAGCTTAAGAAAACTTCGTGTAAACCCGTGGAAAGTTAGCATAAGTATTGGAAAGCATTAGTTCAAGGAAACTTACTTTAAAGCTGGCCTGAGACAAACAGAAGAACAAGTAACTGAAACATGGTGCTTTCCACGAAACCGCTCTATTCCTGCAATCCCTACGAGTCATATCTCTATGCTTTCCTAATTTACCTTATGCTTGCTTATGACGTGTTAAGTCAAGTTCTTCGCAATTATTCCATCATTGACGTTAGTCATTGGCGTCAATGTTGTTATAGCCACGACGATGACGAAAACGTCAAAAAACAATTGTTTTTTTGAGCAAAACAGCAGAAAATGGCGGGTGATTTTACCGCTGTGCTAGGACGAAATTAATAGACATCGAATTACTGCAGTTTGAAAATAACAGCACGATTACACAAGCCTTCCGGTCAGATGGGGGATGAATCCTCAAGTTTCGGAGTCAGGTTAGAATGTTAATATATGGTAATAATATACTGTTATTAACATATAGTAAATAATAAGACGCCCTTGTATGACTATCGACCTCTTCCCAACAAAAACTAAAAGCTATTATTCAGTATGCTTTAATAGGTACTGGTACCCCGTCGTTTCTGCCTAATTTGCTTCTGATCTTTAGGGACATCCCACAAGTCCACTCCACACTTGCAGCAGCAAGGCCACATTCTGTAGTATTCCATTCTAAATGTCCTGTTGAGTACCCCGTATAAAACAGGGTTGATTGCAGAGCTAATGGACACTAGGAACACATTTAGAAGGTACACTCGTCTGGGTAAAGAATGGTTCCCTGTGACAGAGTCTGTGAACTCGATGACAAATACAGGGACCCAGCACAATGTGAAAGCGAGAACTATCGCGAACAGAGTTTTGGTGATTCGTATTTCCTCAATGCTTATTTTTGAGTTATGGTAGTGTCCCAAGGTCGAGGTGATCGAATAAAATCGTTGCCGGTGCTGCTTGACCTTCAAGAAAACTTTGGCGTAGCAAAATATTATGACGGAGAACGGGACAACAACGTTCACAACACCAAGGACGCCGGTGTATAACTTATCAGTGAGCGGCTGCTGGAATTCCAGAACGCAGGTGATCTTGCCGGAATGAAAACGAAAAAATCCCCATCCGGTAACAAGTGGCAAACCGAGAAAAAAGGCAGCAGATAATACAACTATAGTTAATGAGAAAAGGACAAATTGTTGAGTGAAAACTCTGCGAAATAGCCAAGGTTTGACGACTCGACAATAACGATTGAAGGCTAGTAAAGCTATAGTCTGCAAGGACACGAAGGCCAAGAAAAGAACTGCAAAGCCGTGCATTCCACATACTACACGAGGATATCTCCATTCACCGACCAAGAACACGCCCCAAACCAGAGGCATACAGAACGTCGCCATGGCAACGTCCGATACGGCTAAAGCAAAAATGTAGAGATAGGTGACGCTTCGTAATCGGGGATTCCGGTAAAAAATAAGGCAGACGAGCAGATTGCCTAGCAAGGCAGTTAAGTTGATAAGGACGAAGAGCGTTGCTTCTATGGCGTAGCCAGCTGTGCTCCTAGACTTCATAATGAAGATAAGATCTATATAAGGACTTCCTTCTGTAGACTCATTTGGCGCCATTAGCAGTTCTGCGTTTTAACTCTGTCAGGAAAGAAAAATAATAATAAAACCTATGGAGTTAAAAATGTGAACCTACCCAACAGGACGGGAGCTGGGAGGAATGAAGACGGCAAACCTTGTGTGACAAGCTAGACAATAATTTGGTTAAAAAAAAAAAATCCGCCAAGCTTCACCTTCCTTTAAAAAGATCTTTCCGCAAAAAGCCAGAAAACATTGATGTAAAGCGGAAGATCGCAAAACACGCAAGTAATTGCCCTGTCACGTTTTTCACACACAAACATTTTTTCCCGTCGAGTCCTGTCGCGCAAACTCACTATTATCGAGCAGGGGGTAGAAAAGTTTGCAAAAAAGCACAGACCAGAGCATTTAAGACTAACAACCTAAAAAAGCAACAATACTTAAAAGAAAATGTAATTTAAAATCCCATTTTAAAATTTAAACATTGGATCTTCTCCGACAAAGGAAAAAAGTACGCAAGGAACTTCGCTGATCACAACCAAGTGCACATGCCGACCATGCCTGTCCTCTGGACAAGGATAACATAGCCTTTGAGAACAACGTGTTCCAGTTTCCTCGAGTTTCCTCTTTAAAACAATAAACATCAAGAACAGTTCAAGAAGTGTTAAAACTCTCGCCAAAAATAAATAAAGATCTGAGCGGAGAAGCGAGAAAGCCGCAATGCAATTATTTACCCCCAGTCATTATATTCTAGACATTGCGGTAAAGTAAGATTTACAGAGCTTTCAAGAAAGTATTGTATGTTTGGACAGAAACTATTGCTGAATACATAGACCAGTGTATACCTTCAAAACATTGTTCGGTACTGGCTTTGATGCTCCCGCTTCGATAAACATAGATTTGATCAAGATATGTCAGTTAATTTCGACACTTTTCAAACTCTTTTTCAGGTAAATTTCATTTGAAGCCACAATCTTTCGGAAAGTTACACGATTTGTGTCCTTCTCTCCTTCCAACTTTTCCCTTAAAAATTTAGGCTACGTATTTCAATTCTGTCAGAGCAAGTACAGTCATTTTCACTTTTGCAACGAGTGAAATATTTGATTACTATGTGATTAAAATACACGTTTTGTATTTTAATTTGCCCTGTTTTGTCACTTCTCTTGACCCAGTGATTCTTATAAGTGGTCCGAGTGGAATGGCCGGAAATTACAGATTCTAATTTGAACCTCAGTTTTTTAACAGGACGCCTTTTGGACGCCGTTGAGATTTTGCGATAACTTTGATACAACATGAAACGATGAGAGATATCTATAGAATTGAAGATTGATCAAAATTTTGTCGAAAAATATTAAAAGAGATGAATAAAAAGAAATGAAACGTCGGATTAAATTGACAAACAAAAAGCAACTGCCTTTGTTATGAACTGTCAAACAGATATCCTTTTACATGTATTTCAGTAAAATCTACCAACCTGAGAAAGGCCAAGCCCTCTTAGCCCTCTCATGGAAATTTCAGCTAATGAATATCTTTATGCTGGTCATGGGCTCCTTCAATCATGCGTGATCACGCGTGGATTTATTTTATCATTGATACCATTGATGAATCCTAATTTTTGTATCTTAGTCTTAGCTTAAGCGAAGTTTATACATTGATACGATCAAACTAGTTTGTTTCCCCTGCCGTAGAGAAAGAACATCTGCAATGGCATCTTGTTGCTCAAAATAGCAGCAACAATAAAAATATCATTGTACCTTGGGGAAAAAAAGTTATTATAAGACTGAGATTAAGAATTGTTTTCTGTATACCAGTGATTGTCTTTCACTGTCCGAAAATTGCAGCATATGCACACATGGCGGTCGTAAAGGCAGTTTTGTGTATGCACCGATCACGATTAATCTATATTTCAAATTTAACATTTTTAAAATGAAGGGGAAAAAAACGTTCACTTACAAATTTGGACAAGTGTTGATGAATTTTTGTCGCCAACGAGTGAAACGCTGTAGAAAGCAAAACTCTCTCGTGCGCTGAAAGCCAGAATTTAAACCAACTGACGCATCCAAAGCTGATCGATATAATGACTTCAATAACAGCAAACAAACGTAATTCAGGTGATTTTAATTTCAGTTTTTGAGGCTTATTTGTATTCCGGTTCCCCACCCACGAGAAACACCTGCTTCAAATAAAAATGGTTCAAGTCCTGCCGGCATTGTTCTTGAATTTTAATGAAGAAAAAGGTTCTACAGTAAGAATATCTTCACACTATACCTAATAGCTTTACTTGCCGACACGAAAAGCTATCCGATGATATAAACAGCAACGTTCGGCACAGAACTGAAGCAACTCATTCACACACATGTATCGAATATGGAACACAGAGTGGTTGGCCGAGAGGGTTTTGGTGAACTTAGTTCCAGTCCTCACTCCCCACTCCCGAATATTTACTTCCGGTTCAAATCCCAGTCCTTGTTCCTACTTGATCACTTCCGCTTCGGTCCGAATACCTACAATCCTCGTCACGTTAAGTTGGGACATCCTTTGCCGCACACATATTCCAGCAAAAACTTGTGTTTCTTAACCTTCCATTGTTGAATTTCGCGTTCAGGCTTCTGTAATGCCAACTCGCAAAAACCAACATTGGGAGGGCAGAAAACATCCCAGTTGTCCCAACTAATGTGACGAGGATTGTAGCCTGTTCACACTCTAAAAAATGTGGCTCAGATCAGAACCTATCTGATATATGACGCTCCACTGTCGAGATCGGCGTTGCGCAGCTTCGCTCCGTTGCTATACAGAAATCGCGCCGAAATCACCGTTCTTATGAGCTATCCGCTTTAGTGGGAACATACCCTACGAAACTGACATGATTCATGGGCAAAATAATTCCATCCTTCAACATCTCACTGCGTCAGGAGGGCAAGTAGTCGATCTCTAGTAAAGCAACACTTGAAGCCGTAAAAGCCCAAATCAAATACAGAGAGACGAACAGACTGATCTCCATACATTTCCTTGAAAAAAAAAATTAATTGAGAGAATTTGATCAAAACAGATCAAATTTTTTTTCTTTGGTGATTATTTAATTATTTTTGCAAAACGCCCGTAACTTTTCTCTCGAAGATGTATTGCGGATATTTTTAGGAGAAATTGATGATCCCACGTCGAGGACATGTACCTTTTTGTATCATGTTGCATTTGCCATTCTTCGTGAAAAAGCTTCTTGATGAGACATAGTTAGTAGCGAAAGAGCCACACGCGCGCGAACTGCGCGAGTCTCACACGCCTCACTCCAGACCTTTTGTTTGACTGTTCGCGCGTCATGAATACGCAAAAAATACGGACTATTTTGCAGTCTACGGAAAAAAGCGACTCGTAGCTCGTACATGTATAGTATGTCGGTAAGAGCAGATGTCTGAACTGTCTGGGTTTCTTTACAACAAATTAAAGGTAATCAAAAGTCACTTGAAACTACAAATGAAAACTGACGCCCAAAGGTACCTTGTAATATCGGGTCAGAGTTTACGGGAAACTCAAGCGGTTTGCAACCAAGTCGGATAATCGAAATGTATTTGTACCTAATTTCCAGGCAAGTGGTGAAAGGTAAGTTGCTACAGATTTTAAAGATCAATTTATCACTGCTGCTATGAGAATCTTGCCTTATCGAAGCCATGTGGTATTTTTGTTCAAACCGTCGAGTCAAAAAAAATTAACAATAGTGAAACAACAGAATTCTATATTTTACTGGAAATGGTCAAAAGTGTAGGAATTGATTCTGCGGCAACAAATCTTTCGTGCTCTTTCTTCAGTTTGCAAAAGTTCAGGTGTAAAATCGCTCCTTAAAGTAAATTCTGTCTGGTGCAAACAAGAAAGCGTCGAGGAAGAAATAGCGAATATCCTTACCGTTCACCAATGACAAATCATGCTAGTCAGCTGTTAACATTTAAAAAAAAAAAAAAGCTTTCTGTTAAAAGAATTCCTCGATCAGCTCGAGTTTCTCTCATGAAGAGACGAAGGTGACAAAACCTATCTAATTGCACCGGAAGTCAGATATGTTACTTGTAACCAATCGGTGCAGGGCTCCGAAGAATCTTTTGTTTTTCGACCAATCAGACAAAAGTCCAGATTCGGGACTACGGGTAGACGATGCGTAAAGTAAATGTATCGGGTGTCCTTTCCTCCGTCGTGTCCCAAACAAAAGAGCAGAATTGAAGGACCGCGCGCCTGATCGCAGGTTAGGGTGTTATAGAAAACAAGAACTCAAAAATGAGCTGCCATTTAGACAATACTTTTCATTGCAATGCAAGACTAATCCCAACGTCTATATATATTTTAAATTTTTCTTCGGAGCCTTCTTATTAAATTCCGCAACTACTGCTGTCTTACATTGATCCTCTTCTTAAGATGCTTTGCGATCGTGCGTCCCCTTCCTCTTGTGACGTCTTGCTTTCTTCATCTTTGCAACTCTCTGAACCTGGCCTAAATCGTCATCACCACTTCCCACCGGTTGTATAGGTACTCGCGTCCCTTTGAGTTTTATCTTAATCTGGTTTACCCCGTCTAAATTTAGGTTGGGGCTATTCAGCGAGGTAGGAAGGCTAACACTCCATGTGGTAATGGCGGCGATTCCGTCGTAGTATTCTTGATATTTGCTGCTTACTTTTCCAGACTGCGTTACTTCGTAGGTGTTATCTGTTTTTATCTTGTAAGAGAACTCTGTTATTCGGGGAGGGGCAAGGAACTCATAACGTCTTCCCCTAAATACATCTGTCATCATTCCGGTAAAGGAAATCCATGTCGTGATGGCTGTCTTTGTTCCAGGTGACCCATTTTGGTCAAATTGGGCCCCTTCATAATAGATCTCAATCTCGTCCACGTGGACCCGTTCGTGACCCTTGAAGATGTCCGGGTCGTTCTCATCAAGCTTGAATAGAAAGCCTTTAGCACGCTTGAGCTCTGAGATTGGGCATTTGAGTGTGTTCAGAGCCAACTGGTTCACTCCACCAGCAGACCTCCTCTCGTTATGTTGCCTCTTTCGACCTCTCGGCGACCGCTTGCCAACGCTATTGCACTCCTGGCTATCGTCCGCAAGGATTATGGTTACTTCAAACTCCTGAGGAATGAAAGGTGCAAAATTTTCAACAGCGTTGATAACAGCGCTTAGACCCTGATTGACTTTCTCGTGTAAAGCGTACAAGTCATCTGACATGGTAGGCATCACTGGACATTCCGACAACCAGTTGTAGAAATACGAATCGCAGAAGGACATTAGCTTTTCAACCATTATGTTACGAAGTCGTTGTTTTTGTAGCGCCATTTCTATTAGCAGTTCCCCATTGACCGTTCTAAGAGATAGTGCATTGTCTCGAGATGTTTTTATCTTCGCCTGTGCTTCATGCTGTTCATTCTTTAGTGTCTTTAGCTTCGTCAACGTTGCCAGAAGCTCTTGAACAGTGATGGATTTTTCGTGATATCCCTTCCCCCAGATTGCCACTGTCTTAAGCGCTGCTAAGTAATCTGATGCTCCTGATATCCCGCTAGCTGTTCCAACCTCAAGAAATGCATCTGCCTCTGCGGCAAAGACATCCCACTCTTTTACCATCACCGCCAAACTCTGGTCTTTTTTCTTGGGCATAGATTTAGAATAGTAATCTGAAATTTCAGTGCCGGCATAGGCTAAGACGTCATAATGAAGGTCCGTGAACGTATTTGCAGCTTCGGTTATCTTGGAAATGGAGTCCATAATAATGCTTATCTTGAAAAGAGTCTTCTGAATTTTACTTATGTCGGTAGCTAAAGAACCCAGTTCAATTGTAAAACCCATAAACGCGCCAGCCCCACCAGCAAATATCGTTGTAATTCCTCCAAGCACAGAGAACACTGCATTAGCAATCTGCTGGTTTGAGTACGCTCGCACTCCTGCCTCGAATGTAGCTTTAGCAGTATCTAAAGCTGTTTTTGCATCTTCAAGTTTGTTCTTCATTGCTTGACAATCTGCTTTTGCTGCCTCAAGTTCTGTTTCAACAGCTGCAACGTCTAGGTCGTTCTTCCTCACGATGGTTGTCATCAGTTCCGTCATGGAATCTGTGGCTTCAATCCCTGCTGCAAAATCTTGGGATATTCTCTCGAACCTTTCGTATTTTTGTATGGCCATTTTAGGGTCATCCTTTATGAGGATACGAATCTTTTCATGTGCTTTCAGCGACAGGTAAGGTACTCTGTAATATCCGCAAGTACGAAGGGAAAGATCCTCCATCAAATTTTTTGCATTCAGTCTTAACCCATTTACAGAGTTTGTATCTAGTTGTTCCTTCTTAGCCGTTCGAATTTCATCTAAAACATACTCAATTAATGTAACAGGAAGGCTTCCTTTGAGCAACTTGGCCTCCTTTGCAAACGGCGTTCCCTGAGCCATGATCTTAGCACAATTTAGAATCAGGGAGTACAGTTCAGCATCGAGAGATTTCTTTGGATTTTGTTTAGATTTTAAAGCAGCTGGTATTGAAATATCTCTGGTGTTGTAGTTTCCAGAGCATGAGAAAGGTGCTGATGTTTTAGATGTATAGATATTAAAAACAGTCCCTTTCACATTTCCTGGCCATGGATTACTGGCTGAATAACGGTTATCACACAAGAGTTTGTTGTTTTCAACTTTAACAACTGCACGGCGACCTGTTATTTTGGCAGCATGTGACGCGTTATTCCACAGTACAATTTGTGCTCCGTTTTCTTTCAGAATCTCATTGGAAAAGAAGGCAACTTTATCTACACCACTTGGTAGAGTTAGAACCCCAGATATTGTTATTTGGTGCGCATAAACAACGAGTTCAGTGGTAGTTTCTCCTATATATGGCAACAAATCTGATGTCTTGATATTCAGGAATCGAATCTCAACATGGGTCTGGAGGCTTGTGACACTCTTAAGTTCATCATCATCTACAAACTGACACTGACTGTAGCAGTTGTTATCTGGGCATTGGTCACAATTTGTTCCATCTGAGTCGAGCTGATACCCGGGGGGGGCATACACACATGCTTGTACCAGGGCCTGTATAAACACACTCGGCCTCACCCAGGCAACCGCCGTTACTAATCTCACAAGCAATGCGCATCTCCACAGAAAATGGCATCTGCAATTTTGGAAAAAAAAAAAAGAAAAAAAAAAAAAGAAAAAAAAATGTTATACAGTATATAGTTTCCTATAATATACTGTGATCATTGCAATCGCCATTTCCGATGGGAATGACCTGTTTTTAACTTTAGATCACTATACGAGCAGTTGTTATAGGTATAAGGTTGAGACCGTAGTTACTATTAAGCGTGATGTTTGCCTACTGATCTATTCTGGTGGCTAAGGCAGGGTTGCAAAAACCCCACTTCGTAGTCAATGCCAGACAGTTTTTCTGAACTTTGTGAACTAAATTGTAACATGTCGCAAAACCGTTCAATAGTAAGTATTTTTGCCAAACAACCTCTCTTCTTTTCCATTAAAAGGTATGCATAATCAAGTAAGGTGTTACACGGAAGCGGTGCAAAACTACTTGGCATAAATTCTTGAGCGAAATTGCCGTGCAGTCTTGCATTTCTCTATATTTTGGGCTTTGAGCAGATAGTACAGATTGAGACTCTGGGTTCGATAATAACACCGGCACAAGAAATTTGCTTCCTAGCTCAGTTTCAGGTGTGTGCACCAGCTTAGATAAGGCTAATTTTATGCGACTTTTCAAGCATTCATATGTACATTTACGTAATTATTTTACCCATTGCGCAAGAATAGGCTGTGGGTTTGGTACCGAAGATAATGTTTTGAATTTTCAATCCGCCATGATGTAGACAAATAATGTGGTACTGATTCATGGATAACGGCTGTCGTGTTCGTGATTTTGTTGACACCAAAGTGTTTTTCTCGACCCGCCTGCAACCCAGCTCATGCCTCTTTTGTTGTTCAAGCAAAAACCTGCGGCGCAGGACGCAATATCAACTCATTAGCATCGTAATGTACATTGTGTACAATTTTACTTTCGCGGTAGTCATCAAAATGATCTTAAGGTCCCTATTTTCTCTTTGCACTAGGCACTGACTCTAACAGACTGCACAGCGAATGGAGCGGCAACTTTAACCTATGATGGAACGACTCTTAGTTATAGTGGCGGCAAGTGCGTAAGGCCGCAAAGAGGCGGAGCTAGTCCGGCGAATAACGAAGAGTTGGTGATCGAAACAGGATGCTCGGACGCAGCGTCGACATTTCATTTTGCAGGTACGTTTTGAGGGTAGTATCGTGGTGTTGCAGACGAGTGCAATCACCGAATGACGTAATGTAAAAGGTTTGAAAAGAATCTCGCAACAATACCCAAACCAGAACAGCCGACTTACAACAGTTTCTGCAACTCGAGGAAGCACCCGGTTTGTGTAACTGTGTTTCATTCATTTTCCTCTAGATGTTATGACGACGCAAGTTTCACACCGTCTCATATAATTCTATTTGAGAGCAAATAATGTATTTAAATCGCAACTTATCATACCGCGCCAACTGGGTCGGGATTTGCGACGCATTTTCCACTTGCTACATGAATCAGAAAAGATGAAAACTTTTCTTTGTAGAAGACTTGTTCGGCTGAGGTGCACGAGGCCTCGAACACCAGTTTGCCTTCATTCACACCAACACATTTATTGCTTGAATGTTTTAGGTATCCTTGGATCCCTAAACAAAAAAAAGTAAAGTAAGACATTTAATCGCTTCTTTTTGTGCACTGTTATGCAGTAGGTATCGGGCTGCACTGCATCGAAGGCCGCTCGTGTTTGAGAAGGTGCTGCGAAACAAAATAGATATAAATATTTTCCTTCGTGCGATAAAGCTGGTTATTGTCTGGGCAAGTAATTCAATCATGGACTTCACTTCATTTCATTTCAATGCACCGAACATCCCTTCACTCTAAAGCCATTGCACTATACTTCACCACTATAACACTTCACTTCACTTCACCTAACTTCAAATCTCTTCACTACTTCATTTCACTTCACTTAACCTCACTTTACTTCACTTCACCTTACTTCCCTTCCCTTCAATTCAATTTAATTTCTTTTAACTTAGTTAACTTTAATTTGTTAAACTTTCGCTTTGCTTCAAACCACTGCATAAAATTAAACTTTTTAACTACACCTACAAGTCCCTCCTTCGCCCTAATTGTACTCTCACATTTGATCACTGCCCCAGATAACCACCTGGGACCTATTATCTTCCCATTTTGTTTCATTTGATGGCTTATCTGTCTCTTTACTTCGTCTGACTCTTCGTATAGATATATCTATGTCTACGTACATGCATTGCGTTCAAGCCGGTTTTTAATGTCTCCCTAGATCGTATCTCTGCAAGTCTATCTATTGGTCTATTTTTCTGATCGACTCTCTGTCTGCCTGTCTAATTTGCCCCCCTTATAATTTTCTTCATTCACTTACTCTTTAATGCAAAGCTGGAGTATGCCTCTCCACACGTTGCCCTTTCAACTAACTGGGTACCATCATCGGGGTCCAGCTCTCCCGCTTCAGGTACCAGACACTTACTGGTAAATACGTCTTGTAAAGAGTTGACGTTCGAGAACTGAAAACTTAACGAAACAAATTGCAAGATACAGACAAATTATCAAAGCCCGTATAAATCAGTCATCATTCTAGTTCAGAACATTAAAAGCTGTCCCTTGTTTTGATTTCTTAAACAAAATTGTCAACAAAGCCCTTATAACCGTAGCATCAAAAACGAATCTTTTTTTTGAAGAGTTGGAAAACATATATTTTGAAAGGGAAACCCTGGATGAAAGTACATTTGATTAATGAGCAATCACTGAATAGATTTTAATAGATCTGAATTAACTGAATTGCAATGAAGTAATTTGAAGAACATTCACCACAGTACTTACGGAGGACACTGTCCAAGCGACTCAGCAACTATACAGTCTGTACCTTGCTTGATACTCCCATCATTTGACCAGCCCATGAGAGCAGTTTAACTTTTGCAGTCAGTTTTGAGAACCAGCCTTTGGTTAATGTAATGAGCGCACTTTCCACTTTTGTGCATTAGGTAACCGTAACCTTTAAGAAAATAAATAATGTTTGCGCCGCGCAGATCATACTCTTAAAAAGAAATAAACTCTCGAAAAAAATCAGGTGCTATACATTCAAGCTAGCATCATTCTGGTCCGTATTCAGCAGACTCTGATGGGGAAGGAACGCGTGATGAAGCCCTAAGAACGTCGGCGTGGCGCCTGGTAGGCTGCACGAAAGCCTCATCTACGAAGATTTGCAACTCAAGCACCCACAATCATAAGGCCAGCTAGAGCTGCATTCAACCCCGGATAACAATAGGTGGGACACTCGGCCGATTGTCCCTTTATCCTTCTTTCACGACCACTTTTCTCTCATTGTCAGCCCTTCAAGGGGCGAGGGGACTGCACTGTGCATGCCCAAAAAAGTGCCACAAGTTTTTCTTGACCGGGATTGTAATTTCCCTCCTTAACCTAGACCAACTTGTACTCTTACGCCTCCTTCTCAACAGGATTTTTTTTCATTAATCTTAAAAATTCTGCGAGGATTTCTTCCCCCACTAATATGGAGTTTCCATATTATTGAGTGTGGCAAGCAGTCAGTGTACCTGTGCATGCGACAGTGATTATGACGGGACTTACAGGGCTTAACTTTATGTTTAAGGAAATTCAAGGTGGCTTTATCCTCTTTGGAAATTTTCCAGGTACGCTCAGTCTCCACCTAACTTCGTATCCCCGGGATACAAACCTCGTTTCGAGACCATTTGCAAGCTAAACTGTCCTGCTACATATTAATGCATCTGACCTAAAAATTTCTTTTTTTTAGCTCGGTTTTTTTCAAGAATTCTAACTGCCTCATTTAGACACATTTTTCAGATAGTTCTTCTTGGAGGATCAACTCAGGAAATCCCGAGCATCGAACCATTTTACCCACCCGGGTTACCAATCAGAACGCAGGATTCCTCTCAGCTTGCTCGGTTGTTTGTCTTAATTGAACTGCCTTATTTACAAACAAAAGAGTAGTGTTCTGTGGAGGAGAATAATTTCCACACATACGTCACTCACCGTCACTGACAAAGTCTTTAGGACTTGGCAGGTCACCGGTAGGACAACATAAAAAACCATCAACGGTATAGCTTGATATTTGGGAGAGTCTTTGACAAGTCGCAGTATCCACGAATGTGTCTCCTACCACCAAAAGAGCTTTTGTTAAACTTCTGCCAGTGACGCCCGCAACGCTCTGACCACCGGGGCTGGAGGGGCAAACTTCAGCTGCTGTACAGAGCCCTTCTGCCTGAATAATCGCAGTGATTTGCGCTCGTGTCGATACTCGTGGCTTGCTGAGGAGAAGAATCACGAGCAAACCAGGACATGCCTGAAGCTAGAAATTGAAATTCACATTTTGTTCTTTAGTAATGATCAAGGTAAAACGGAAGCAATTTCTTTTGTTATGGCGCAATACGCTTTCCTCACATAGAAATATTTTCATTTTCACACAGAGAACACATAAACTTACAAAAACGAAGTTTAGGAAATAAAAATTCTATTTTTAAAACTTTTTTTTTGTGTTTTTACCAATTGTAGGAGTTGCAAACAATGGCGAAGAAAAGTTTACAAGTTTACATGTTCTTCACATAGGATATCTGTTACCTATGCCCCGTCCACACGTATCTGGATAGTTTTAAATCCGCAACTCAAATTCAAAAGGAGAAAAGTGCTTTTTTCGGTGAACCTGCTTGTATTAGGTTCGACACATGAAAAGTTCCTCGTCTGAATCAAAGCCGTTCCAAAATAGCTTTTAAGTGATCAAAATTTCCAGCCGGGCTAACCGGAAACAAACGGCTGAGCCTTTTCAATTTGAAGTTTGGCTTCTGATCCAGCCCTGAGTAAACAGGGCGTGACTGGTATAGTTAAGAATAAGCCCCCTACCCTCTTACCTAGTCAAAGATAAAGGAGTAAAATGACATTTATGCAGCCTCGCCCTCATGCCAATTCGCGCTATGGAAGTGAACGGAAGAGTTTTGACGGGTGACGTCACATTTGAACTCGCCGGTGACGACAGGAAACGAGGTTGTATGTTTTTGATCAATTTAATTTTGTCTGTTCATACATATGCGTTATTGTTCCCTCAAGATGGCTGGGTGTTGGCCAACTTTTTCAGCATTTTTGTGGACCGAGATGAGAACTAGGTCGATGAAAGATAATAACAATAAAAGAAGAACGAGGCCAATATACAAAAGAGTAATTTGTTTTCCTTGCAGTAAAAATGGGGTTTTTACCGCTCGCGAATTCAACCATATAGCAAATAACCATGTATAACCGTATCCAAATGTTTAAGGAACCGAGATTTGCTGACCTAACCGCAGATCAGTTAGTGGTCGGTTAAAACTACAGAAGCTTTCAGCTGGGCTTCTCAAGGTTGACGAACTTTGGTGCCCCACTAAGATTGTTCAGGTTGTCTTCTGTCTTCAGATTTGGCTTGGAGTTCTTTTTCTTCAATATCATAAATCAATATCATAAATCATCTTTTTTTGACATGATCACTGGGTTCAAACTGTTTACAATGATATAATATTTTTTATCGTTTTGCACTTACATACTGAACGGAAACGGCTTGAGCTTGTCTGGCACACCGTTTGTGAACTGCTCAGAGCTCTCAACTTGGGATCGTAGCCTGAGTGTATAGCAATACAGTATTGACCGTTGCTGAAGAAAATCTGTCCATCGGGTTGCACGGAGACATGGATGAGGTTTTCAAAGTGATTCCAATCGCCCGGCCATCTACCACAGGGAGACTGTTGGAACAATAGCAGTAAAGATTATTAAGGGCCCTTCTTAAGTTTCTTATGCTTCCTCAAGCGAATGTTCGCTCTTTCTAGGGACTAGAATTTGCAATACGTTTACATAAACTGATATCATAGCCATCCTTACTTTTCTAGGTAAGCTCGTTTGAAAGTTTGGTCCGTGCTCAGGAAAAAAAAAAACTTGTTACGGACCGCAAATTGACGAATCACAGGGCGAAAACAGACTTGGCCATATACAAATGGTAAATATCCATGTATACCAATAGGTAACTCTATGAATCGACCATGAACGAGATAGTGTGGTACTACACTTATATTTACTAACTCCCCTCCTAAATCAGTGTATGCTGCAATACCTTGTTACGATGGCCAGAAATATTGCGAGCTACGCGCTGGAGCCAATCAAACACACGAAAGTTGCTATTCACCGATGTGGTGATGCGGTAAATACTGAAAATTTAGAACAATCTTAAAATGATGGTCACAAAGTTACTGCATTCATTAGGTGCTCGGCCTGACGTACTCTACTATAGAGGATCGTATTAAACATCGTGCAGGCTTGAGAAGGTCAGGTCCTTGTTATGACTTGCTTCCCGAGAGTCAAATATTAAATCCTACCTTGAAGACGTCAATGTTATTAAACCAATGAAGACATCCTCCCGAAACACCGACTAACCCGTTTATGGCCAGTTTCACCGTCGGACAACTTGAGGTGGCCAGTTGAGCTACATTATCGGAGCACGATCTGAAACGCCCTCTCCGGCTAGCTTTGCATGTCCATTCAGCGTACCTACTCAATGTACCAAATCTGATGCATTTCTTAGTATCTTTGTGTTGTAGTACCCCAGTGACAACACCTGAACAGAGTTTTAAATTAGCAAGGAAAAGGGGGCATATTTTACAGATTTGGCCTTTGATGAACTGTCTTCAACTAAAAAAAGCATTACGGTTAAAGTAGAACCTCAACATGAAGAAGGGCCAAGGGAGTGGCAAACATGGGCAAACTACATTCGCAATAAAGAGGTTTCGCTATATGGGAGTTTTTTTTCCCCGCATATTTTACTATTACTTACTAGGCGTCCGTTATATCAAGCACTTTGTTATAAAAAAGTTTTACTGTACATGGATTTTGAACACTTGGAATTTGCCTTATTACTTACTTGCATACTGTTTTCCCTGGGTAGGACCTTTTTATCAATCTTATTTCAAAATATATGTTATTAGGTAATAATTGCTAATAATTGGAAATGCGAATTTAAAAAAAGTGTATCGTGTTTTGTGTATTGTGCGAGACACACTTGGATTGATCATTTTGCGCTTATCTTTAAAGGGAGGATTTTTTCTTCATAGTACAATAGATGACCTAACGTACCGCTCTCAAAATCTGTAAATTCACTGAAACTGGTTTCTGTAAACAACAACACGACCAGGAAAGCCAACAAGACTTTCATCCCATCAATTTTAAGTCACCAACGCGCCCAGGGCACGGCTGAAATAAAGTAAAACGATAAGAATCTCACTGAAGTATCCAAATAATGTTCAAAGAATCAATGATAACCAAACAAAAACAACAAAAACAGCGATAGTAATAACAAAAAATAACAACACTGCTACTACTACCACCACCACCACCACCACCACCACTACGACTACTACTACTACTACTACTACTACTACTACTACTACTACTACTACTACTACTACTACTACTACTACTACTAGTACTACTACTAGTACTACTACTACTACTACTACTACTACTACTACTACTACTACTACTACTACTACTACTACTACTACTACTACTACTACTACTGCTACTGCTACTGCTACTGCTACTGCTACTGCTACTGCTACTGCTACTGCTACTGCTACTGCTACTGCTACTACTACTACTACTACGACAACTACCACCACCACCACTACTACTACTACTACTACTACTACTACTTTTTTGCTTGAAAATTGTAAAGGAGATGTACTTCAAGAGAAAACAAAGTTGCATGAGCAATGTTGAAATAAAAATTATTTAGAAGTAACTTTTTAGAAACAACTTTTTGAAGTGCAATGCAAACGTAGAAATTTTTGAGATATTTCAAGAAGAAAATAGGTGAACCTGCGACAAACAGACTGAGTGTCTAACTAATACTTTCTCTATGGGTTAAATATTGTTTCTGTCATTATAAATTATTCTGGGTTAATCTATTCACTAAGAGGCTAAAAGAAAGGTTCTTCGCCTGGTTGGTGCAATTTGTGGCATGCAGCCAAAAAATGACTGGAAAATAAAATAACTAACTCGCTATTAATCGACTGCCTCGAATGAAACATCATCACTGCTTGGATTGCCACACATAAAATGGAATCTGATTTCACTTTAGTTCTGTAAAATTCAATGGAAGAAACCAACTCAAGGGGATTTCGAAAGCCCGTATACCGTTAATCTGTTATGATTATCTGGATAAATGGGATAATATTACAAAATATATTAAAGAAATGATTTTCGTGGACTGAACTTTCGACTCCGTTGAACATATATCGCCCTCCTTTGATCCAAAACTGAAGACACCACAAATTTGCAGAACAAAATTGAAATAAATCAATCGTTAATAATCGTTTCAGCAACACTGATCTATAACGTATATCTATACAAAAAATAATTTTGAGGAAAACTCCATATTTTTTAATTCAAGTCCCAGTTTTGTCTCTATTTTGTTCACTCGTAGCTGGCGGAAATATTGGAGGTAGAAACTAATTGTGCTAATTCGAATTTAAAGCAACTTACCGTTTATTTTTTTTTTCTCCTTTGTGTTATAGGTGTTAAATGGGTAAAAGGCCGAGAATTCAAAAACAAGTGATGACTAGACAAGCGCGTATGGGTACTTACGAAAGTAAAAAGCTGATAATTCAACAGGTGAGGCGAGAGGTCACACTGTGAAACCAGGTTGTTCCTGTCTTCTTAGTACTGAAACTTCAAATTTCTGTCACATGGATCTTGGAAATTTCTGATCAACTCTATGGCCTTGGTGTCAACCTTGTACTGTTCGCTTTTGTTAACATGATCAAATATTTAGAAGGATCGTTTTCGAGAGACAGTTTAAAAGAAAAATAAACAACGATAAAAAGGTAACAAAAGTTACAAATAAACAAAAATCTTTACAGTTACTGTAGAGCGTGAAAACGGAAGAAAGTGACCATTAAAAAAAGGGTTCATGAGCATATGCAAGCTAAGCAAATAACTGAACAAACCTGCTATACTTCAAACCAAGACCTTTAAAAGTATAAAACACGCTCTAAATCATTTAGAAAAGCTTATTTAAGTTGGCCTTCGACTTGCGACCATTGCAAACCGACCAGATTTGCTAGACATGTATATTTGTAGCCCACAATAAAACCGCCACTTTCATATACTTGGACGTTTTTACCTGGAATAGGAACTTTACTCCAACGACGCAACGGCAATGAGAATGTCATAAAACACTAAGCAAAACAACAACTTCACGCATGTAAGACAAAGCAAACTCACTTTTCAAGCGACGTCCTCGTTACGTTGCCGTCGCGTCGTTGGATCGTTTCTTGCTATTAGCATTGCACGTTACCAGCGGCATTTTAGACGAGCAGCGATTGTAAACCCAGGTTGAAATCGACTCTGTGAATTAAATGCCGTTCTTTTCCTTTGTTCAATTAAGTTCTCGTAAGCGACCACTCAACCAACACTTGAATAAAAATTGGAATTTATTTCTTGATCAAAAATATGATCTTTCAGAAATAAACAGATACTACTGCAAAGTCACAAGTAATAAACGACATTATTTTTAATGGCAAAGCTTGCTGCAAAGAGCTGTCCTTACCGACCACTCTCTGAATACGTTTATTGTGTGGTCACTTCCAAAAGAAAAAAAAACAAAACAAAAATAGGAAAAAATAGAAAAAGAAAAAAATTGTATCTAGTCAAAGACCAGCTCTACCTGAATTCTATAAATACCCGAAATGGACTCTAAACCAGCGCTGTGAGAGTATGTTCAGTGCGTCATCATTGTGCATCATCTACTTTTGAGAAGCATCTGGACGCGCCGAAAGTTTAACTAGGTTTTGACCATACCACATTTGGCCTTTTAAAACTCAGATGTGACTATACATTAAGGCTCTAAATATTCTAAATAACGGGAAAGGTACAGGAGGTGATGAAATTCCCTTTAAAGTGCTCAGATGTGTTGCTTGATACACTAAACTAGGAATCACACATATAGTTTATACCTCTTAGAAAATTTCAATCCACCTGGGACGTCGCTCACTCTCCAAAGATCATTTTTTAAAAGAATGCAAATCTACAGATAATCCCCTTTTTCGTCCTTGCTTGCTCAGCAAAATTATCTATCATTGTTCGTTTAGCACATAAGTTTTACTACTCACTATTCTAATAGCGCTAAAAGTAAGCAAAAGGAGTTCACTGCCGTTTCATTGCATGTATCGTGTAACGTTCAGGAAACTGAATGATACCTGCTTTTGATTTTGGTGGATGACCATCTCCAGGAAGAAACGTGAAGTTTTGCAGCAACAACGAGGAAAACAAGAACAGCTTAACCTTAGCTAATGATTCACCAGCGCAAACTCGACGCCCAGCTCCAAAAGCATAGAGATTACCCTCGTTGGTGATCAGCTTGCCTTCTGCATCAATATGGCGGTATGGGTTAAAAACGGTGGGATCATCCCAGCATTTGGGATCCAAATGGACGGACTCTGTGTTTGCATAGACGATTGTGCCCTTGGGAACGCGGTAGCTGCCCAGAGTTGTATCGGAGAGGGCTACGTGAGGAATAGCAAGAGGTACCACATTTCCTAATCTCAATGTTTCCAAGATCATCGCCTGAATGAGTGGCAGCTTAGGGCGATCCTCCAAGGAGGGTCTTCGCCAACAAAGCACTTCATCTAACTGGCTTTGAATGTCCTTTTGGTACTTTAGATTGCCAGACAAGAACGCTATGGCAAAGCGCAGTGCAGTGCTTGTGGTCTCAAACCCAGCAATAAACATGTCCTCGATGGTGACGATGAAATAATCCTCAGACAGTAGAGCGGATCTCTCTTCGTCACTCTTGCATTCTGCCTCCAGGTCGTGTCTGGCTCGAAGCAAAGCTGACATGAAATCTTCCACTTGTTGGCCAAGGTGAAAAGTTTCTTTTCTTTCCTTTAGTAATTTGCGAATGACATCGTGAATCTCATAGAAGAGCTTAAGGACCCGATTGCGCGCCTTTACAGGCAAGTGATGCGCTCCCCGAAAAAAGTCTAAGAT
>OZ037992.1:11603452-11655952 GCA_964035705.1 Porites rus | reverse complement strand
AAGTTTCATTTCGGAAATACAGCAAATTTGAAATTCGGACTTTTCACAGTGCGTGACACCTAAATGTGAATGCTGTCTCGCTGAAGAAAAGTCTCTGCTCTTGATTTTCAGCTGTACAACCATTTCAAGTATTAGAACATATGTTTATGCGCCCGTGTGCTAGTTCTCGAGTGAAAAGAAAGACCTTTTATAGAAAAAGTGAACTCCAGATGTTTTTGTTGATTTCCGGCGGCTATATTGGTTGACCAAAACAGTACACAAATATGGCGTCTTCCATACAAAGCTCTACAAAGGTGCGTGATACGTTTCGGCAAATAACTCAAGAAACTGTGGGCCACAAAGACCTGGGACGTGAACAAATTGTTTATATATTAGTCTTTTATAACATTTCGTTTTCTTGGCTTCTTCCACTGGACTATCTTTACACTAAACATGGCAGTGAATTTGTTAATTGACTGCTGAAAAGAGGGCGATAGATGAGCAGAGGCGAAAAGGCCGCTCAACAGATATTTGACTTTCTATACTGACCTTCTGAATGTTTCCGGCACGGTCTCAGCATCAAGGTCGAGAGAAAAGATGTTTCCAAGCACAGGGAGAGTTGTGAAGCGAGGACCGGGTGGCATGTTTCTAAACTCGTAGAGCACCATCAGGTAATGAAGAAGGAACAACAGAAGCAACAGCAGAAAAACATTTCCGAGACTGAGAGAATCGTAAATCATGCCAAGCACTGACGACGACATGGTGAAGCAAATGTGCGATCTTACATAACACAATGATGGTCTATCTGTTTCGGTCACGGCTGTTGCGCAGTTATTACTCATCCTGATTAGCATATCCGTGGACACGAATCACGTCACGTCAACGATGTCTAAACTGAAAACAACAACAGCAACAACAAACTAGCAAACAAAAGAAGCTTCTCAGTATCTTCACCAGTTATGACAGAGATCCTAAAATTAGCGAACACTTCTTGCAAGGGCGTCTTAAATAACTGGACAAACAGAAGCGAGGGAAAGCCAGATCCAGGTCTAGATCAGGGCCAGCAATATAGAATAACAAAAAATTACTGTAAAATTGAAGGCAAGGCTGATAGGACGGTTAGAGATTGTACGAGTATTGTCAAAAAAGTAAAAGAGTATATGCATAAATGTAAATAAATGTATATGCATTAATGTAATATATGGTTTACCGTAGCAATGGGGTTAATTAAAAAATAAATAAATAAATTTTCTGAGTGCCGGGTGCTTAGTTTTTTTTAAGACCCTCTCCGGTTGGGAGGCATAGATAAATTGAAAAAAAATTGGAAGGGGAATAGGAAATGTTTCAAATTTCTCTTTGAACCTATTGCTGGTTCTCAGTGTCACGCCATTCAAAGTAGATCAAAATAAAAATCAAAACCATTCGACAGATAAAGTCCAGAATCTGGGAAATGAAAGGAGGTAAATATACAAAGACCCTCGCCAAGATTTGGGTCGAAGGAATAATTGGTATACGAGATATCCGAGGAAATGTTTTCCCCAAATTTATAGAGCTTTGTATGGAGACGCCATGCTGGAGCTCATCCGGATGAGCTCCAACATGGCGGACGAAAACCAACAGAAACATCTGTTACCGAGTTTTGCTACAAAAGCGTGAATTTACTCCTAGAGGAACTCATAAACATTAAAGTAATACTTTTTCTAATACTTGAACTATTTAGATAGCAAAATTCCTCGAAAAAAGTCACTTTTTTAACCTAAATGACAGCTCTCTCGGCCGTCATGTAAATGCTGCGTCACGCGAAAGCTTAGAAATTCAACCGTACTCTATTACAAAACCAAGAAACCTTTTGATGCGAAAATTCGTTTGAAAATTAGCTTTCAGCTGCTCTAATACACCACGAAAGTAAAATCTCAGTAGGAACGATAGTTTTGTAGTTTGAGTTTTAGTGACGTAATGTGAAAACCAACAATGTTATAACGTGAAGTTTTTAAAAAGCTCTGGTAAATCACGGACTGATTTACCTTCAAACTGTTCTAAATGCATTATATTAGTATCGGAGGCTTGTATGAAATTTAATTTTTCTCCTAAACTGATTGCCTTTTGAATTTGCAAGTGTACAGGTGATTGACAGCACGGGAGTTCAAATGGTATTCTGCGGCTTTGGCTCAGGAAGTCTTTGTCGTTTTAGCTTGTGACTTCCTTTCTGCAAAGGCTCGCTCACCAACGACCTCTCGATGCACCCAACAATAAATGTCCGAAGTTGAGCAACGTAAAAAGATTGAACAAAAATTATCCATTTTTTTTTTGAACGGTTGAGTTGTCTCTAAGCTTTTTCTTTGACGATATATTTAAAATCAAAAAATGAAAGCCAGGCCAGGTGAAAAAATATTCAATCTTTTGTTTCTTTTCCGAAACTGGTGTTTTGCATTGTTTAACGAACAAAAGGTAATAATTTTTCGATACAAATCTCTAGAAAATATTAAAATTTTTTGCCTAAATTTAGCCAGCCCTTTCAGGGCGAATAATTATGGATAGCGCAGAGCAGAAAATGGTGAAATTTTCCAAAGAAATGGCTAATTATTACATGATTTTAACCTGCTTTCGTTATATTTTTCTAATCGTGGCATTAGCATCCAATCTAGTGGTCTGTATGGCAATGGTAAAAACAAAAGACCACCGTAAAACGCTCTCCAAATTTTTCATCTTTCAGCTGGCTGTGGTGGACGTTGCGTTTAGAATTCTAGAATGTTACGAACTGATTAGCGAGAGAGTGACTGATGGAGCACTAAGTCTAACCCACTGCAAAATCATCGTGTTCGTTCAATACATTTGTGCAGCCGTTATATTTTCTCTGTTAGCAAGCATTGCTTTAGATCGCAGTAAAAACATCATCTATCCATTGCAGAGCTTCAAAACTAGATCATACAATCATCGTAAAAAGGCCCTTCTCTTGATTTGGCTCTGCTCAATTGCGGTGTCAACAGGCTTTCTCCTCACTTCAACGAGTGTTAGATTTAGTCGCCGATTTGGAGCAGCAGGAAACAGGAATTCATCGATCTCACGCGTTAAAATGAACGCATCTGGCGGAGAATTTCTTTTCCAATCTCCGAAGTCATTTTGTATTGCTGGACCTCCAAACTCTCTCGAAACCCAGATATCATTCATGTCGTATTTCCTTTGTGGATTTTTCATTCCTTTCTGCATTATGACAATCTGCTATTCTCGGGTGTTTTACTTCTTGAAGGACAGAGGAAAGAAATCAATTCTGAACCAGTCAGTGATCAAGTCTAAGTGGAAAACTGTGATTATCCTTATGTTGCTGGTACTTAACTTTCTTATGAGCTGGGGTCCTATAATGACGCTAGAACTGTTTGAGTCGTTCGTCGAGTTGGAGAAAGAAACAAGAGAATGGCTTAGACCCCCGGCGGAGGTTATCTGTCTCTCAAGCTCGATACTTAATCCGATCATTTATGCGTTTGCTGATACATCATTCAGAAAACAAACTGTTTCTCTGTTAACTTGTAAAAGAAGAATTAGTTGTTTAAAAAGTAATTCGTAATCATGCTTTATTAGTTAGAGGGGTAATCTCAAGGTTAGACTTTGACAGGCAAAGTCCTTTGCTGCAGTCTTGCATTTTCTTAAATTCTGTCAGCTACGTCACGGTGGACTTTCACAAAGTTCTTTGTAGTCGCTGACAATTGGCAAACATTTAATACATTCTTAGTTTCGTGTGAAATGGTATCGGGGCTACATATAACACTTTGTTACACAAAATAAACAGTAAATGTAATTACCGTACATGACAATCATTTTTTTAACCAACTGTCTTATTTTAATTACCGTTAGTAGTCGGAGATTAGTGCGCCCTAATTTTTAACTTTAAAATTGCAGCCGCAGGCTACATGCATTTCACCAAAGTGGAGAAGCTTTTACTTTTCACTGAACTATAGGGGCGAGTTTAATCTGGGAGATGGTTTTGACGGAGCCACTTTCTTTTTATCATGACCAAGTATAAACGCAGTATCCTCAATGCTTTTGAAGCTGTTTTAATAGGTATAACCCGAATGGAATATAACAACGTTCTTTTAGTCTTAACGATCGGACCAACCTCCCCTTAAGGTTTTCCTGAGTTTTTTTCTAGAAGATAAAACATCAGCACTTGACGTTTTCAGTAGTTTGTTTATCCCTTGCGCACATTTTGAGACAAGTCTAGTGATGATCAGTTGCTATGGTTACGAGATATGACGCCATAAGTAGCAGGTGTTCAAGCCATTTTTGTTTTTTCAACTTCTGTCAACAATAAAAGTAAATCTTGTCGCTAAAATCATGCAAGGTGCTTATTTACCTCTTTTTCATGTAATGCACAAAAAATACTATTGCTCGTGGTTTTAAGCTAATTTCTAATACTTCCAAAAATACAAGATGGCGGCAAAGATAGCTACCATTGTTGGTGACGTCACAGGCCTCCAGCAGCGCCGCCACCAATAAAATATACCTCATTTTGTAGAGAAGATCAAAGGCTTTCCACTAAAGGTAAAATCATTTCGAAATACTACATCATATCAACAACTCCGGGGAGGGATTCCATCTATTAAAGGCACCCCCCTTGTACCACGGTGGGGGTATGAGTTTGAGTGTGCGTCCGAGGGTTAAACAGCAGAAGTAAAAGCATTTTATTCCCCCAACGAACTGAACACAATTAACTCTGTCAGCATTTTTGAAATGTAACATAGATCTTGCGCGCACACAAAAAGGCTTTTTTTCCAGTGTTTGGGGCACCATCAGTCACGTCTTACTTCTGCAAGCCAACAATGTCCAGCTGTTTTTTGTTGTCATTTAAGCGTTCCGAAGACATCTTTGTCTGTGACAAAAGAGACAATAATAACACAGCAGACTTGTAGTTTCTTCGGATTGTCCATAAAATTAATTGCTTCTTTTTTTTTCTTCTCAAGCTGTTTAGAATCATTGTCTGACTTCCTCCTTTTAGGCCTAATTGGTTGCACTGGAAGCCTGTCCACGGGAGGTTTCCTTTAACGTGTTACTATTTCCCGATCATAGCCCTACAGAAAGAGCGTGGGATGAGGATGACTGTCAACTGGTCTTCCAAATGTAAAATAATTTGAGCAAACTTAAGTATTTTTTTATTCACCTTAAATCCCTTCCGGCTCAGTTGTCTCGTCCAACTAGCCAAGTGCCTTAAGTCCTTACAAGAGCAGGAACGTACCTCTGAAGAACTGGTATGGTTTTCGCGATATATTTCTCGGGAACACGGCGATCAAAATTACATCCAAACTCGGCACAACGATCTTTTTTCCCATTACAATCTTATTCTGGGAAAATTTTTATGAAAAATTGCCCCGAAAAGCGCGCGTAATACCGAGCGAGGATACCGGATCGTGCCCATAACTCCTGGGCATCCCATAATGGTCCTTAAATCTAATTAATTCAACATAGTCGACGTATCGGTAAAATGGTCTATTGCGCATAGTAACTGTGGTGCCAATCATAATAGATCTTTTTACCGATATGGCGGCCTTGTTGAATATTGAATTCATTACATCTAAGAAGTATTATGGGATGCCCAGAGGGGCACTCGCTCAGTATTTACGCCCACTTCTGGAAAAAAGAGAACTTCACTGTATATTTCTCGGGAAAAAGGAGAGCATTATTACATCCAAACACAGTACAAAGATATTTTTTCCCATTACGATCTTTTTCTAGGAAAACTTAATGAAAAATTGGCCCGAAAAGCGCGCGAAAATACTGAGCAAGTATATCGTATCGTGCTCATGCCCCTCCCGGGCATCCCATAATACTCCTTAAGTCCAATTAATTCAATATGGCCGCCGTATCGGTAAAAAGGTCTATTGGTGCATTAGGAACTGTCTCGAAAGATTTAGAAAAGTGGTTAGCAGAGATTGGTGTCACATGTTTGGAATCATTGCAGACAACGTGCTCAGTTCGTGTTCGCAAAGTCTTAGACACCTAAGATCATGGTTTAAGGAAGACTCAAGCAAGTTATCTAGAGGCCGTGTTTAATGAGGATAATAATAATATTTTTAATAATGATAGTTCTTCATTGATTACTAGATAAAAAAAAAAAAAACAGCAAACAAACAAAAAAACAAATCTAATATTACAAAGTCAAAAAGAGGAAAGCTGTATGAAATGGAGAAAAGTAGTAAATAAGAATATAAATAATAAATTAAAATAAATATAAATAATCTACAAAATGAGTTACATCAACTCTTCTTTTTATATTAATGTATTCTTAAAAAGCTCCGAATGTTTCTTGGACTTATTCTTAATCAACATTGAAGAAGAATTAACGTTGGAGAAGAATTAAAAAAAAAAACTAAAATTCTAAATGTGATAAATATTAAAAGTATTAATACAAAAATCTCGCTAGTTCCTTGTCGATTTCAAAGCCCTTTTTAATCCTAAACGGCCGAAAAATATTAAAAGTTCAAATCCTAAAATCTCGCTAGCTCCTTATCGATTTCAAAGTCGTTATCAGTGTAATGTTCAGCGGAGCTCTTCGCGTACAACGTTAGCCTCTCAAGCACAACGGCGTTCCTCCCGTTACCATGCCAGCCTTTATTATGGGAAAATATCAAGTATGAAAAGAGACCACTGTTTCAAATATTGAATTTTCGAGTTCTATTGCCTTATTTTCTTTACAACGCAATGGCATTGGCAGAATCTAAATTGGCTCACATTACGAACCAGCCGAATTTGTGGGGACACTGAAATTAACCGTATATTTATGTGTCTGACTTTAGGGAAACTAGCAATATAAGTAAAGTGCACCGAATTTTAATTGCCAAGTGCTGAATTTTTGCCGGAGGCTGTTTTTGAAGTTACGTTAAACGTATCCCCTCTTGCCTTGTCGCTTTGGTAATAAAAAATATATACATTATATAAAAAGGTAAAACTTAATATTGGTTAAATGCAATGCAATACCGATTTGGAAAATACTCAGTACGGTTATAGGTTGAAAGTTTTTTTTCCTTTTTGAATCTAAATTAATATTTTGGAATGTACTGTTGTGCATACGTATTTTCAGTCTTGTATGTAAGTAGACTAGGGGATGATGAACAAATAGCAGACATAGCTCTTCAAAAGTATTTTCTTAATTTTTTCTTTATTATTATCATTTTTATTTTTTACAGTTTCAGCTCGGTCGATAGGGTGAGGGTATATTACCATTTAAGTTTAGAAGTTTTGGCTATATTGATGATCCTTCAAAAATATCTATTGGCCACGTTATTCTTGCGATTGCATTAATTCCTGCCTAAGAATTTCGAAAGTTAGTTTGCATATTTTTCGTATTGTGCACGCAAAAATGACGACCGGTATACCACGGGCATGGATCCCCTCAGGGAGTTAAATTGTTTAATAGGACAACTGTTTCTAGCTTGTACGACAACCATTGTGTTGATCGTACAAATCTATTTTGCTCTCTTGTACAATAGCACGTATCACCCTTATCTAAAAAGGTAACTATTTGAATGAATATGATCTTATTAACAGCAGAGAAAGCACAGACACATTCAGGAACAGTTGAATATATTGAAAGAATTCGGTCCTACCAACCAACCAACCTACCAACCATTTCATTGCTTTCGTAAACGTCCCTGCATGTTATGACATTTTTATCCACCGTCCCAGGAAAGAACATTCAAAATCTACTGTTTTCTATACTGAGTTGAAATTAGGTTTTTCCCATTTAATAAATCTACCTGATGAATAACATACGTGAATAAAAGTATACCGACCACATTTTTTTTAAATTCTGTTATGAATGGTCCATAACTATGGGGATATAACCTAATATATATATATGCAAATTTAATGAAAATGAAATCCACCGGTTGCTCAGTGCGTTTTATTGAATTCCCAAGAGGAATCAAATAGACCAATTCCGATATATGGAAATTAATACTTGGCTGCTAGGCTTGGGGGGATAAAACCAAAGAAATCATCTTGAAGCTCAGTAATGAATAAAACATCTCTTTTGTTTTATTCCCCCAAGCCTCGGAACCAAGTATGAATTGTAATAGATCACAAATGGTCTATTAAATGAAAAAGCTATATAAAGGCATTCGCTACATCACACGTAGCAACTGAGGTATTGTTCTATTGAGTAGGGAGGACCTGACAGCACCCTAGGTAGGATATAGTATTGATTTCTAGTAAACTAAAGATATAATTCATACTGCGAGCATCAACGGGAACTAAACAATGCTAAGGCTACATTAAATGTCCGCTTAATACACTTCGAGGGTTTTTTTTTTCATCACTCTACTGTTAACTTTTATAGAAAATTATATTTAAACCAGGGATCGCGCACCCTACTTAATGTAATGAGGTGTTTCTTCCACTCGCCTTTGCGGCTGATTATTGGTTGTTCAAGGAAGAGCAGTTGCCTTTACTTGTGGTTACACCAAAAGATCAGGATTTTTTTCATAAACACCAGATTTACCACGAACAATTGCCAGTGCTCACCTGGGGTTCAATTACATAACACGAAACTAAATTCTTTAAAGCAACGCAGAAATTGAGTAAAATCCACCATTTCTTATGACTGAACATAAAAAATGGATTTGCATAAATTTGTTACTTGCAATAAGTCACAAAAATGTGAATACTGAGGAGTAAATATTGGGCAAGGATGGTAAATGCCACATTTGCATATACATGTATACCAAAAGTTACTAGCCATGGTTTGCCACATATTTACTCCTGAGTATTTATATATTTACGACATATTTTCGGGGAGCAAATTTGGGCAAACCAATTTTTTTTATACTTGTATAATAGCGAAAATCCCTAAACAACTAAAGGAAGAATGCAACGTAAAAAGAAACTAAAATAACAAAGAAACGACAGTAATAATAATATGAAGTTCGTCCCTTAGCATTTTGTTTTGTCTTTTGTTTGTTTGTTTGTTTGTTTTTTCATTATTGAATGTGAATACTTGCGCTCGACTTCATTTTACACAGGAACGCTTTTTGCGGGCTCAGTATAGACTATCTGTCTGAAGAAAATATTGAGATTGACTTGTTATTTTGGACGAAATTAAAGTAATAATTAAAACCTATTCAGACGAGGTTTTTATGGCTTCCTGGGACTGGAAGAGGGATGGAAAACAGCTCACGAAAAGGCCACCATTTCTTAAAATAATGTTATAAACACTGCTAGGCAAAACCTAATAGTTTTTATGCCTTAGTTATTCCGTCCCTGAAAAGTAATGGCTGTTGTCGATTATGACTAGGCAGTTCTCCACCCGGAGTTCACTATCACAAACACAAAATAATAAATCAAGAAGACAAGAAAAAAAAAGTGAAAGACTTTACTCTCATTTACTTTCCATTGTAGCTAACAAGCAAACAAAAATGAAAATGTTGGGAACAGTTCTGCTTGTGTTGTGTTTCACTTATGGCATTTGTACTACTGAAAAGCAAACTGGTCATGTCGAATACACAATTTTGTTCGATGCTGGATCTAGTGGAACACGGATGGAAATTACCAATTTCTTGAGCAGCGGTCCTTCTCTGAAACCTTCTGATGTAGTTCAGCTCGATGCAGATCCCCATAAAGTTAAACCTGGTCTTGACGACCTTCATGACGACCCTTCAAAAGTTGAAGCTTATCTGATGCCTTTACTGGAAGCGGCCAAGAAGACCATCCCAAAAGACAAGCATTCGTCCACTCCAATATTCTTGCTCGCGACTGCTGGAATGAGACTCTTGCCAGACGATCAGGCAGAGGCTCTTTTGAATGAAGTTAGAAAACTCTTTAACGATAAGGCAAAATGCCCCTTTTTGTTTCAGGAAGATAATGATGCTCGAATCATCAAGGGATGGGTTGAAGGGATCTACTGTTGGGTGACCATTAACTTTCTGGAGGGTGTTTTTGGTGCAGATAAGAAATCTTTTGGGGCATTAGATCTAGGAGGGGCATCTCATCAAAATAGCTGGGAGTTCAACAACAAAACTAGTTCTGATGTTTTTACGATAGAAGTAGCGGGAAATAAGTACAACATTTTCTCTCGTAGCTATCTGGGGTATGGGCAAGACCAAGCTCGAGAAACGTACTTAGATTTCATTGCTAAAGGGTCAAACTGCAGTGATGATACTACGTGTGTTGTTAAAAGTCCTTGTCATAACAAGGGATTTAATGATACTCTAGAGTTTCATGGCCAAAAACGCATATTTGAAGGTACGGATCAGTTTGATATTTGCGATGAAATAGTTCACGACTTGTTCTTCTGCCATGATTCGGAAAACCTGGACAAGTGTCCTTTCTCTGACCAACCTAAATTAGAAGGAAAAATTTACGGAATTTCGGCAATCTATTACGTGTTAACAGATATAGGGGCAGTGTGTTCTGACTGCAAAATTAATGTAGCTACCCCCAGGAAGGTGTCAACATATGCCAAATCGTTTTGCGGCAAAGATTATGAAGATGTGAAAGAAGACCCTTACGCTAAAGATAATTGCTTTGGTAGTGTTTACATCTACCAACTTCTCACCTCAGGCTACAAGCTAAGCCCCTCTAAGATAATAAAAGTGGCTACTACTCTGAATGGGTTTGACTTAAGTTGGACCCTCGGGGCAGTGCTTCATAACTCAGGAATCCTAAAGGAATAATGAAGATTTTGATTGTAACTTCAAGTTGGCATCTTCATCAAATAAAATATTGACCTAACCGGCTATTGTTATACTTCTGTTTCTCAAAGCTTATTTCCTGACAACTGTCTACATATTTAAATGAAACGTACATTAAAAGAAAGAAAGAAAGAAAGAAAGAAAGAAAGAAAGAAAGAAAGAAAGAAAGAAAAAGGAATTAGACGAAAATAAAACCATTTTAAACTGTACAGTGCTATGTTAGTTTGGTCCCATAAAGAACAATGAATTAGGCTAATTTAGCAACAGAACGGGAACGTCGTTTGACGATGGGAAAGCGCGCGGAAAGGACTAAACTCGACTTCCGGTGCCCAATTTTCCTCCCTGCCGTTGGTCAAGCAAGTTGTTTGATTTGTGTGCGCGCGCGCCGTCGTTTACTGACGTTCCTGTTCTGTTGCTTAATCAGCCTATAATTGGGCTGATTTAGCAACAGAACGGGAACGTCAGTCGACGACGGCGCCCGCAAATCAAACAACTGGCTTGACCAATGGCGGAGCGGCAAATTGGACACCGGAATTCGAGTTTAGTCCTTTCCGCGCGCTTTCCCATCGTCAAATGAAGTTCCCGTTCTGTAGCTAAATCAGCCTAAAAAATAAAAATGAAAATCGGCAAGTTTACTTTATTTACCTATTCCCTCGTTGGCTGAAACTTTACAAATATGCCGTGTCAATTCTTTTGCCCAAGCTGACATTTTAAGCGCCGAAAAATCGGTAGTTTGGAAAGCATATTTTTTTGCAAAACAAGAACTGATTACGCGTGCAGAACGTCTTGTACAAGAATTCACCACTACTGAGAATTTTTCTTGTAATCAGTGCTATAACAAAGAGTTTTGCGTTTTTTAATTCTCGGGAAAGTTAATTCATAAAAGCAATATATATTTTTCCTGTATTTATATAGCCCGATATAAACATTCGAAGGCATGGGAGAATACTCGACAGTTATGCAAACCCTCAACTGCTGTCGAGGTTATCACAGAAACGTAAAAATTTTGTTATGTGTTTTCACTGGTTTAATAAAAAAACAGTAATGTACTTTGTAACCTAGTTGGCTGGCAATGTACGAAATCTTGACACAAATTTGTTGTTCATGCTTTTAATATATATTATACTACATAAAACAAAAGAAATACAAAATGTTAACTTATAGCTTTAAACGGCCAGGTTTTTACACACATAGGCGTATTACATCAATGTGGTGAGGCCTTTTTTCGCATTAGATTTAATTTTGAAGAGATAAACTTAATTTTCATGATTGTTACCTCCGTACATTATCGCTTTAACCGTCATCAATCAATCAATCCCTGTGAATCTAACTGCTGTACACTATAAATACTAGTCTCTTCCAAAACGAAGTGAAACTGTAAAGAAGGGTACAAGTTTTGTTGCTTGGTGGTAGAGGGTGGTCATATTCCATTAGCCTTTTGGTAGGGACAGGATCACAGCTAAGTAGGACACAATAAGTCCAACAATCTGGAAAACAAAATTGCATTAGCACTGAAATACTGTTATGAACGGCATAATGAGGCTTATGTATGCACTGCCAGTGTTAATCTGTTCAGTTCAATTTTCAGTCCTTTGTAGATTTGGTGTCATTTGTTTCCTGATTTTTCCATTCCATTGAGGTCAGAAAAACAAACAAACAAACAAAACAAAACTAAAACAAATTCGCCAGTGGGTGTTTGTGGTTTTCAGTGACACTTCTAAATGAAGCGTACATGAAATAACAAACAACAGAACGGTCAAAGAGTACTGGAAACAAGTTTCAAGGAAGATGGCGACCGAATCGCGGAGAATTTTGGTTAGAGCTTTACAAGACGCTTTCTGGAAATATCCATCTCGCTATCACCCCTCACGGCCCAGAATAAAGTGCAACACACATAAATGTCGGTTTTTAACAAGAAAAAACCCGAACGATCTAATCAGCTGGCCTCAATCGAAGGTAAGATCTTAAATTCGATGTTTCTCGTAATTTATATTCCTGTGATAACCATAATTTGAGAAATCGGTACCAGTAAATCACAATCAGCAAAAGCCCCTTTTAATTGCCTTCTCAAAGTGGCTCAAATGTGGCTTATGCCAGTGACTGGACATTCTAGTCATTGTGAGTCCCATTCGGCGTGGCGGCTGCGACACAATCTGTTCGACTTCAGTGCATCGTGCGAAATTTAAAAAAAAAAAAAAAAAATGTTGAGTGGGTCTGTCGATGTATCACGCCTGGATAAAAATTTTTACCAGACGTACGTAAAGGTTTTGTGTCACTGTACTCGAACTAAATTATGATAAATGCATATCAAACTTAGCCTAACTAAAATAGACATGCGAATAAATGGGCGAAGAGTAAAAAGAAAGTCTTGTCTAAGTTTCACGCAGTTCATTGCGCAGCGCGTATGTACAATGATTTATAAATTAGCCAGTAGGTAAGGTCTACATCCCATCACTCCCAACCCTTAAAATTCTCCCCAGAGCAATTTATTAGAAAATCTACTTTACAACCTCACTCTTACGCTTAAAGTTAAAATTTATACCGCATGCTTCAGTCGATATTCTTTTTAGTATACTGTAGTACAAATGTATCTTGGTTAAATGGACAATATCATACCATATTTACCGTTAACGAAAGAGATTTGTTAATAATTGTGAGACCACCGATTGAAAGTCCCCTGGGTTGCCCTTGGAGATCCATAATCAACAGCATTAACATAAGTATCTGAAAAAAGAAAAAAATGACAAAAACATTCGATCTGAACATAAAGACACAAATGAAAACAAGAGGTCAGGGGAAAAATCGCAGACTAAGTGATGAATAAAACCTTCTATCAATAATGATGGTGATGATTATGATGATGATGATGATGATAGCGGTGGTGATGATGATGATGATGATGATGATGATGATGATGGTGACAGTATAACATACAATTTGTTGTTTAGTGCAAAAGACTAGCTTCCCAATGCCAAAAAAGAAACTTTTTTTTAACTGGCAACCACTAAGGATAAATAGGCAAGTCTTATTTCCTTTCTTCACCTGTTTTTCTGTCTTTGATATACAATTAATTTTAGTTTTGAGTTGACTTTGAAGTGTGATGGTGTTACACTCTGTCTTTTTTTTAAGAATGTTGTTTTTCCGGCCCAGTCTGAATATTCTTGTTTTTCTACTGATTTTAGTCTGAAAATATTCTTGCATTATTCTTTCCGTTCTAAAATGTATTAAGATATTAATTGCAATCAAAGCAGATTTTGTCGTTTTGGTGACTAGCATTGAAGTTTAGAAAAATGAATAATATTATTGTATTGTATTAACAGATTTTCAACAGACAAAATATTTATATCCTTTTCAAAATCTCAGCCTTGAGTTTTAAAATTTTGCAAATATCAGCCTCGATATTCTTATAAAATATGTTCTTTTGTTATTTTGCTGGAATTCTTTTCCCAACAGCGCGCGCTCGCATTGAAACGTTTTCGCGCCAAAATCACTGCACGGGGAACAGTGAAAAAATGACGTCAGAGGGTAACAGTGCACTGTTTCCCGCGAATGTTGACCGACGACAGCTGCCCTCGAATCTCAATGTTTCTCGAGGCTGTGGAATTATCGGGAAATGAAATTAACTGTTTCCCTCGGGACCAGCCATTAAGTATTTTAAAATACATATATATAAGAAAGAGTGTAGTTTAGCACCTTTTGACTGTGTGGTTATGGGGTACTGAAGACTGAAGCAATTATATATCTTTACCTTTCCTGGCTCCTCGCTTGAAACAGGCAATGTTTGCAGAACCTGTTGAATACCTTCTACCTGTGTAAAAGATCAGTAAGTTTAGGATAACAGAAAAAGCGTAACTGGTAAGTCAAGTCATGGAAGCACAATCCATCATTTCCAAGTTTCAGACCCACTCCGACCTTTAGCTGAATTTATTTTCCTGAATTAAATTTCGAGTTTAACTTGCATAGCTACGTTGGTAGTAAGAAAACTATCAAAAGAAGGGCAAATCAGTTCATCTGTTGTGCCGCTGTCCACCCAGAGTCAGTCATGAATAATTAACAGACTTTATTCCTCGAGCGCACGTTCGATACGAGATGATAGATGCACCGAGATGGTTGATAATCAAGTTGTATCAAATAAGGGGGATTATAATAATTGTTTTATTACAAAACCACGCAAAAAAAATGAATCTCTCCTACTTTATGTTGCTAAAACAAACTAGAGGAAATAAGGACTTTCCGCATATAATACGTAGACCTATCAAAACTGACATATTTGTGTCAACCCGAACGGGTTGCAGGTTTAGTCCGGGACTTCGCGATCTTACATCGATCGACATTCGTTCCTTCGAGAACTGGAAAATTTCAGCTTGCTTGTGATCCTGAATTATTAAAACTATCACTAATAATATTAATTTTATGGAGCACATGGCACAATTCGGTTACCACCGGCTGGTTTTTAAGAATTAGCCAGGGAATTGAAGCCAATCAGAAACCGATAAATGTTTTTGAATAAATAATCAATGTAGTTATGACTGACTCTTATTGGCTAATGCATTGTTTTGCGACTCTGTTGCATTATTTGCTGGATATCTATATATATTTATCTTCTCAAACTCATTAATAATTGATAAAGAAAATACAAACGAAATTAATGTTTAATGAGTGATTGGAAATCAGATGAAAAACTGCTCAATTTTGCATCCTTAATTTCTCCTGCTAAAATCATTTTCTTTGAGAAGTAATATCAAGCATTCGCCACAGTGTTTCGTCACCTGATGAACCACCTCAAAAATCGTCAAAAATACTCCGCTGCGCGTCGTATTTTCAACTCTTTTCTCGGTGTTTCATCTGCTGATAAAACACGGCGTCTCATGCTTGATATATTACATAAATATTTGAAAGGTAGTTGGAAAATAACTCTCGCATTATCATGTAGGGTAGTGAAAACATTAGGTTAACATTTCTCCTCTTAAACTGAGCGTCGTTACATGTTTTGCTTATGTTATAAGCTTGAGGCACCCTGTAGGAATCCAGTCCCGTTCAGGTTGAAGAAAGTAATTACATATTCAGTTACCATAGCCTAGAAATATCACTTACTGTTACATTATCTCCATTATGTCTTTAAATTTAACATCCACTTAGAGGCCATTGAAACTCAATGGAGTGAACAAGCTCAATTTAGTATTTTTTTAGTGAAAGAGACTTCGTCACTCGTACATGTATAAGCCATCATCAGTTCTTTGCGTACCTTTTCGTTGATTGTTGATCCGAACACCATAATTATTGCCAAAAGTGCAGCTGTAACCAAGACCCAGAACAACGTAACAGAAAGAAACATAAAGGGATTTCCCTGAGGTAAATTGACAATGTGGTAGAAATTGAAACACATGATTGTGATATACAGACCAACGGTTACGAAAAAAAAGGGGCGAAAACATGCGGTCAGCCAGCTCAACTACTTCGCAAAGCTCCTTAAGCCTTCTCTTCAGCTCTGTAAATTCCATAACTGGCATTTGTGTGTAAAGGTCATCGAAAATAGCTTCCATGATTAAGCATGAGAGGCAGAAAAAAATAAGTGGTAGCACCCAAATACCACAGCCTATGATGACAGAGGCCACCCACGTTATCCTAAACCCATACCATGCATACCATGGTTTATAGCTTCCCATGTTAATATCCACAACTTTATCCATTACAATCACACTAGCAACAGAACATACAAAGAAGCAAGAAAATAGAATCAAGTGATTCCGCCCTTTGGCTTTTGCCTTTTTAAGGTTTACAGTGTTTGTCTTTATTTTAATGACTTTGGAGAGAAAGATTTGAAAACGAGAGTTGCTCGTTCGCCTTAAAGGAAGTACAATCAAGCAGATCGTAGCTACGAGGGCAGCTAAAAGATGCCATATGACGAACAACAGGAAGAGATAGGGTCTAGGTTCAAGAAAGACACTCACCAGAGGAACAACAACGTGAAACCACAAACCAGTAACGACAAAGCCACAGTAAATCCTTGAGATGTAACCCTTGTGTTTGAAACTTGTAGATTGGGGGGAAGAGTTTTGTCCTACACGTCTTAAAGACACATCCTCAAAATATAACCCAAAGACCTTCATCAACTTTAGGAGCGGTCTGTATGTTGCTTCTACCGCTTGTAGCAGTCCCTGGTTGACTTCTTCATTTTGAAATGACTCAAACAATATTGCAGGGCTTATATCGGGGTTAAGTCCTGGATTTGGCGCGAGAAAATTTCCGGGATTGCATTGTTGATGTCGTTCAGGTTCTACTGGAAATGACATGATTTCGCTTGAGAAAAGCCTCAGCAGATCCGAGTAAAAATAATTGAATCGTGTTTTCTTTATGCTTTGCAGGACGGAAGCCAAAGGATTTTAATTTTTAATTAATTTTGTCCCTGTTTTTAATTCATTTGACGGTTCTTTACGTTATTATTCACCTATCGGTCATTTCAACGACTCCAGCTTGAAGAAGATTGGCAGATTTCCCTTTTGTATTTATAAAAGTTACTTAGATTTCAGTCTAAGACTTGGTGATGACCAATTAAACGAAAAAAAAAAAAATTTTCTAAATGTTAAAGTTTTTTAACAGCTCAATAATTTAAATCTTCCCCGGGGTTCACAAAGGAATTCATTAAATTGAAATCTTCATTTCCTTATGCCTGCTGTGAATAGAGGTATCAAAAGTGAATTTTAATTAAAATCGCTCTGGCTTTCTCTGTTTATTTATATATTTATGTTTTTCTCTTTATCAACACAGCATATATAGTTGTCATAGAAATCAAGAAATACCCTATAATTAATTTAACTTTACCTTAGCCTTGAAAAATACAGTATTTTAATATTTAATAATATTTTAATTTTCACAGCTAGCATAACGGTGACCAAAAACGTGAGCAAAGTTAAAGCACATCCTAAAAATATATCTTTCAAAGTTTTTTTACTTAAGTTAACAAACGGAATTCAAGATCTACGCTAGAAAAACTCCATTGGCTGCCTCTAGGTGAATTTCCACCACCTTGATAATCTTTCGCTAAGACAAACGGAAGCTGCATGTCTTGGATTCCCCGTCACCCTTGCAGAGTCTACTTAGTACCACCCCCAAAGAGTGTACGGGCGCATGCCGGGGCATACGGTCACGTGACTACCAAATTTTTTGGGACTTATAGACAACCATTTTGTGTTTTACATTTTTGGCTACGGGGCTCCGCTTGCGCGCGCGGAGCTCCGCCACTAACTTAAGCCACGTTCGAATTTCAAGTGACCGAATAAAAGTTAGAGTTCATTTCACATGCTTCTTTTAAGGAAATTTATAGTTCCAGTTCCTTCTTTTATTATAAGGACCATTTGGTTCGATTAGTAAATGAATTGAAATATCTTCATAATGACCTACCATAAAGTCATTACGTTGTGATTGCACAATTTTGTTAGAAATGATGACTACCGGATATTGTCTGCACATTTGGTAGCAGACTTACAATAAATAGTAACTTGTCCAGTGATAAATTATGGAGTTTTTTAACACATTTAGAGCGGCCTAGAACAGTACACCACCTTGATCCTGCCATTTCTACTTAATTAAATGCACTCATTTAGTTTACATAAAACCTTATAAATCAAGGGAATCGTTGCATAATATTTGATTGGCGATTACTTAGGTAATTTTAAGGTAAATGTCGACGTGCAAGTAACGAACTGTATCACTTAAGTCTTCAACTCCTTAGACGTCATGTCAAAGCATAAAATTTCACAAGAATATCCTTCGATTTCACGAGTACGTGTGTGTGTGATTATCTTTTTTTGGTATCTTATTTTAATTGATAGATACATGCATTTTACTGCAATAACATTGTCATAGATAAAATAAAGTAATATAATATGATATAATATAATATAATATAATATAATATAATATAATATAATATAATATAATATAATATAATATAATATAATATAATATAATATAATATAATATAATATAATATAGAATAAAATAAAAGAATAATAATTAAAAAAGGGGACATAAAAGAAAAGAAAGGCGTACATATCATTTTATGTTATTTGCCAGGTAATTTCAATTTGACTTTTCTTTCTTTTTTGTTTTCGGCTTTTCTTTCCTTTTAGTATTTTATTATCATTATTATTTTTTTTTATGACAAATTTATTGCAGTTAGGTGTATATCCTTTGCCGTGTTAAACAAAATATAGCGAGGAAATCATTCAAGAATGTCTAGTATCGTGCTTGACTCCTGTTGGGTTGTTACTGTTCCAGTGATTTCATATTTGTGGGTTTTATTTTGGCATTGACATGATCACCGCTAGGTAGGAAACAATGAGCCCAGCGACCTGAAAAAAAACAAAAAAAAAAACAAAACAAAAAAAAAAGGATGAAATAATAGTAGTTATCATAAAAAATCTCCCAGAATCCTTTGAGGCAATTTTTTAAAAAGCTTTTTAACTTTGACAATTTTATACGTAGAAGACTGTCAGACCATAACAAGATAACGTTTGCCATAAATTATCTCCTAAGGTAATAACACCATCAGTATATTTCCGGATTAGGTGTTTTGGTTGCTGTGACAAGATTTCATTAACGAGTTGAAAGCAAATAGCATATTTGAGGTTTTAGTTGTGTGGGGCATTTAAAAATAACCATTTGACGTCCGGTATTTAAAATTTAAGGGGGTAATGAACATGAGCGAAAAAATCGGGAGACTAGGCCCAGGGCCGAGAGTCGGCAGAGAAAATTTACAGGAAAGTAATGTTCTACGTGATAATTTTTTTTTTCATGACCAAAAAAGGGACATGGCGTCATCAGTCACGTGATCAAAGCATTTTGAATGTTTTAGTTCGTTTTTAAAGTTTTTTTTTTTTGTCATAAATTGGTAAGTTTTTGCTGTTTTTCTGAACAATTCTTTACACTGTATTGTCTCTGGGTAATTTTTATTTCATTTTCAAAGCAGAACCAAACGAAAACTGAGCCAGAAGTTTAAAAGTTGCGTAAATTCACCGATATTGCAAGTTAAAGTAGAAAAGGAGACCTACTCTTGAGTCTTTTGTAAAATCCTTTTTCAACTTAACTGTTTGTTTGTCAAAATGATTAACGTTTGTTAATAAAGGGGAATTTTAAAAACTAAAAGGATGTATTTGGCGGCCATATTGTTTGTCTTCATTCCGAGGAGAGATGTCATGTAGCAGCTCTTCTAACCCTAAAAGCCAAATGGCTTGCCACCCTAACCTAAAACAATGGAAATAATGATGAGCAGTGTTGTGTTAATGTTTTCCCCGACCGATGAAAAAACACTTTACGAACAGGGAGAGAATCGTACGGTCATTCGGTTCAGTCGATTGTCGCGTGATCGATAGCTCATAAATTTCTTAAACGTTCTCCGGCATGGACCAAACCTGAAAGAGTGTAAATGGGTTTATTGTGAGCTCTACGTCTAATTTCGATCAATTAAAGATTTTATTCCACACGGAAATTAAAAAAAAACAAAAAACGATCTGATGATTTGTGTCACAACACATGATTTTTATATCAAAAAGAGTGATCAATTTTCATCCATCCATTTCAAGAAAAGCAAATGGAATCACTTCTCACTATAGCAGGCAACCTCGAACCGTGAGTTCGTCTTATAAATATGCGGCAACGAATAAAGACCTGAAAAAGCTAACCCTTTTTGATCAAATTATTATAAGGTTTAAACTGGAAGCTCTATATAGTGTGTCCTGACCCGTGTAAAGAGGGTCTGAGTTAAATTTAGCGTGGCTTTATATATGATGGAAATTGTCATTTACTATGTTGTGTGTAACGGCGCCTACACCGAGTTGGTTAAAGTATCAAACCTCGATATCGTTTTCAAAATATTATCATAATTATATGAATAGAAAGCCAATGTAATCATATTCACCGTTAATGAAAGGGATTTATTGATAACAGTGACTCCGCCGAGTGAAAGTCCTTTTTGTTGTCCTTGAAGATTCAATAGTAACAGCATAAACATTATCTAAAAAGAAAGCAAATTAAACGTAGTAGATGAAGCAAGTTCAGTTTAAATGAAGAAATTCCAGATCTTTGTCCTCTTTGCTTTTTAACTGAATTAATTCCAGAAACAGAGAAGAAGGAACAGGGACGATCCGCCATTTTGATCTGCCTTTTTTAATAAATTAAATGTATTCTATTTAACTTAAAACCCGTATAAATTGAGGTAATTTATGATCTGTGTATAAAAGGATGCTAAAGATTGAAACAAAAATAAGTGATAAATAAATAAATAAATAGATTCCAACAGTTGTAAAATTTTAAGAGAAATGAACATTGTTGACAACTGAACCTAATATCTGCCTTTTAATCATTTTAATTTCATGTTTTTTTCTTTAGTATTATTTATTTCTCAAATTAGTTATTAAAAACCTAATATAATAAAATATATTATTATTGCCCCAGCAGCGTCGTTTTCCAACGCAGTAGCCTAGCAGTTTATTCGCCAGTGAATACATCCCCCTCCACCCCCCAAAGGCTGAATTTCTGATATAAAACTGAACAGATGAAATGAAATGAAATGATGATAGAATCTTAGGAAAAAGCTCTTTAATTTGTAACATTTGTAAACTTCTTTGATATTGGTTGTTATTTTAATTTTCCATCTAATAATATTTTTTGTATCCGTCGCCGTAATTTTTATGCCATCTTTGAAAAAATGTAATTAAAAAGTTTCCGGTAGGTATCCTTGCCATTTGTTCCTACATTTTTTGCATCTTTTTTGTAATTGTCATCGTGTTATGTGTGGTAAATAATAAAATACAAACACACAAAACGTATCGACCGAAGCCAAGAGCCTCAGAGATCTGTATAATTCCTTACATCGTATTTATATACTCCCTAAAATTTATTTGTGGTATTATCTACACATGACATTTTTCCAAGTCTTCGCTTGTTTTATGTATTTTGGTTTTGTTTGTCCTTGTTTCCTTTTCTTTTATTTACTGTTTTTTTTTTTTACTTTATTGCCTGTATTAAACACTAATTCTTTTAGCATTCTTGGAAGATTAGGCAGGACAGAACGTTACCTTTTCTGGCTCTTCCGTTGAAACAGGGTATTTCTTCAAAATCTGTTCAACACCTTGCACCTGGATAATTGGAAGCAATCAAAGAGATCTTATAGATAGTACCTCATTTACTTTACAATTTGAATTTGATGGTCTTTTCGTTTTGTGGTTAAAACTAAGATTCCTGGGACCATTAGCCAGTTAGCGTGATTTTAAAGAATAGTCAACGAGCGGAAGACTAGAAGCTTAATGACAACAGACCGAAAATTAAGCGTGTGGGTAAAGGTTTTATTATTATTTTTTTGTTGCCATTTTGTTGTTCTTTCTGCTTGTTTGTTTTTTCGGTTTTCAATGGTTAAGAAATAGGTGTAAAGGCCAGAGAAGTGAAAAAGTTAATAGTCAATTAATAGCAGAGCTTTACGCGTGCGCGAAGCGGAGCCCCATTGCTAAAAAAAAAAAATAATAATCTGTTTATCCGAGAAAATCTGGTTGTCTGGTTGTGACGTCAGCTTACGCCTGTCCGTACACTCAGTCAGAAGTTAGCTCGTCCGGGAGAGGAGTATGCTACATTTTCTTGGCGGAAAATATGCGATGCATTTTTATGGTAGAGTTAAAAAACTTGTTTACCTTTAAGCGGCTTTGCTTTGCTTTTTGCCCGGTCACGCTTTTGGTCAGAGTCCGGCCCCCCTCCCCCCCCTCCCCCGACAAGTCCATTGTTTGCCGACAGACTTGCGGAAAACTGAAGCCTATTTTTCTTTTCAGTTAAGTTTTAAAATTATCGTGTTCTTATGGCGCATTATAGGGAAAATATTTTAACATTTCAAAATTTTAGTCTATGCCGCATGACAAAATGAAATGCAGCTGCTTTCAAGATGATGATGATGATGAGGAGGAGGAGGAGGAGGAGGAGGAGGAGGAGGAGGAGGAGGAGGAGTAGTAGTAGTAGTAGTGGTATTCGAAGCTGGTTTGTTTCTTTGGTTTTTCGGTTGAGGAATGGATCCAATGAAAGCGAAAGTTAAACATGCTCACTCGCTTTAAGGGGCTGCATCCAAAATGAGCCTGAGTAATTATTAACTGTAGTTTTTGTCTGGTTTTAGTTTCGTTGTAAAGTCATCCTTAATTATTTCATGCAAGAGAGATTATTCTATCTTGTTGCATGTCATGAACTGTATTAAAAGTAGGCTTGAGACAGAGAGGTGTTTTCAATGGCCTCGCGTTTAATATACAGAAGGCACAAGCTTATTAAATTAATTTCCTGGTCGCAGATGGAAAGAGAAAGGTTTTAAGGAATACCCAGTTTTAGTGGATGCCGGTAAAAAGTTAGGTAAGCATGGCGTGTACATGTGATATGCGCCAGTGTTCATTATTCATTGTCGCCGAAAAGAAACAACGTATAAGTTTTGTCGATTTTTTAGTCTAGGGCACAATCAGCCGCATTAACAATACGCGGGCAGTATTTGTAGACAACAAATTGGTTATTCATAGGGAGAAATGTTCAACTGCCTTGGTCTTTTCACCAGAAGAAACAAAAAGTACAACTGTTACTAAAGGTTACTGAGTATCAGATATTATGATGTATAATCTAAATGGTAGTTTACACGCCCGGTTTGTCGTCCTATTTTGCAAAGGAAACATAATTATTCTTAACACAAACATTGGCCTAATTTACAATTTGGATAGAATCCCTTTGAGACGGAAAGATCGACTTACAAACATAGACTGTGAACTGGACTCAGCCAATGAGTCTCTTGAATGACAACCAGCCTTTACAAAACATATAATTTCATTTCTGAAAAGGGTAAACGAAAAATTTCTTTGTACAAAAAGACGGGTGGAATGGGTTTTAAAGAAAAAAAAATAAAGATATGACCGGGTTTTGGTAGAGTTATTAAAAAAAAAAAAAACAGTGTTGCAGCTTTTTGACGTCCTAGGTAAAAAAAATCAAAAATGTTCTAAATGATTACTTTATATTTTGTTAGTTTCTTACCCTTCCGAAGCGACAAGCAGGTGTCTCTTTAAAGGTTTTCAAAAACCGTAATTAAAAATCCTTTGTATTTTGCAAACTTATATATTCTTTTATTTGCAAATCGATCACTAGGAAACCCGAAAGGTAAAGTGAAATTTGCACGTGCGTGCGTGTTTACAATTCTCTTGGGTAACTTGGTTATGAAGCTGTAACAAGTATACACAACTATCAGATAAAATTTAGTAAAACCTCAGTAGTGTAATTTAAGTGGTCTAAATTGTTGATCGCTTGAAAATTTGTTTTGCATCGTTTTGGCATGTTTTCTATCTTTAACAGTTATTTTAGTGTATAGTGAGTAGTGTATAGTCTTATGAGAACTCAGCTTTCAGGTTTACCTTACTCTAAATATTATAAATTATAAATGCAATTGACAACTTTTTCCTGCATAATGAATCTGTTTCCAAAGAGAAAAAAAAAACGAAAAAAGACAGGTTACAATCTTTGAGTAATTTCATTTGGTTGCTTAGTTTGAAACATTTGTCTGCAAGCCTGAGTAATGCTTATTCCAAAGGGTTAAAATATCCACTTTTATATGGCCCCCTGACGAATGAATACACAATTATTTACCTAGGGCCCGACAGATATTTAATTCAGTACAAATCCGCTATCATCTTGATCATATTTGTTGATGCGCAAATTCGATTGCTTACCTTTTCGTTGACTCTTGATCCAAAGACCATTATAACTGCTAAAAGAACCATCGTTGACAGAATCCAGAAGCTGGTTACAAAGAGAGAAATGTAACTACCGATCTGAACGAAGTTGACAATGTGGTAGAAGTAGAAACAAATAAGCGCGATGCTCAACCCGACGATAACGATGAGGAGATGAGAAAACATACAGTCAGCAAGCTCAACCACTTCACATAATCTTTGATGTCTTGCCTTTAATTCTGTCATCTCCATAGCTGGCATTTTTGCATAAAGGTCGTCGAAAAGTGTTTCAATGACCAAGCAAGAAATACAGAAAAATATAACTGGCAGCAACCAAAAACCACAGCCCAAAATAAGAATGAGTAACCCTACTACTCTAAATCCATACCATGCCTGCCACGGTTTATAGTTTGCGAAGCTCATATTTTCTATTTTATAATTAAAGTATCACCGCACTGACTAGAGAAAATGCAAAGAAGATCAAAAACATTATCAAAAAATTCTTTGCTTTAGATCTCACTATTTTAAAATCTATACTTCCAGTGCGAATAGTGACGAGCTCTAGGAGGAAATTTTTAAAGCGAGATTCCCTTTTTTTCCTCAAAGGCAACACAATCAAACAGATTGTACCGTTAAGGGCAGCCAAAAGAGACCACAATACAAATACCAAGAGAAGAAAAAGATCATCAGAGTCGTAAAAGACACCCACTAAAGGCATTGCGACATTAAACCACAAACCAGCAACTGCAATGCCACAGTAAAAGCGAGATTTACAACCCTTCCTTCTGGAGCAATGAGGTGTCTGTGCCAGGCCACTTATAGGTTCGTCATCAAAATATAACCCAAAGCACTTCATCAGCGCATTTCTGGCTTAGGTCTTTGGTTCGACATTAGATAATTGCCGGGGTCGGAAAGGCAATGTTCTTTTGGGTGCACTTGAATGGACATGATTTTACAAGAGCAATGGCCTTAATCTAAATGAAATTAACTCAGTGTGATGCATATACATACATGTATATGCTGCGCATGATTGCATTAAATTTAATATTGTTTTGACTGCATTAGCTTTACAATGTTATTATTGACTTATCATTAATATTCATTTAACTTTTAGCATATTAATACTTGGGGAGTTTGGGAAAACTAAAGAATCTATTACGTTACACTGTTTAAATTTAAAGCAACTTTAAAACCTTCAAATGAAATAAAATGAAAATTAAAGAAAATGAAAATGAAAATATATATTGAAAACCATCATGATGATGTGATTCTAAAGCTTACACCGGAAAGGGAGAGGGAGTCACTTTAATTTGTGGTATTTCTGATTAATTGTTTTGCAAGAACGACGTTGTCTAACTTCACGGTATATAAACACCTTCGATTTGTGAGGCAATACTTTAATAGACTACAATACAGGCGATTGCATTATACCAACTTCACCTCACCTTCACTAATTTTACAGTTAAAATTCAAACACGTCCAAACAAAATTAAATTATCATACTTGTGGAGTTAGAAATAAAATGTTTAAAAAATTAAAATCTTGTTCAAATTATTTCACTATGATTAATAATTAAAGACGTTACGCGTAACACCAATCGAGAAAAATAGGTTTTTATTTTCAGTCTATCTGGTAGGCTTCTTTCTAAAACAAATTCATTGGTCACTGTTTTCAGGTGCTTCCCCGCATGCGAAAGCGGTGAAAGTTCATTAAAATGCTTTCATTTAAGGTAATCATTTTTTTTATTCAATGTGTAGCATGTATTATCCTCACTGAGTATTACTTATTCATGATGGAAAATTTTAATCATATCCGAAAAATTGTTGTGTTACATAACTACGAGTATAAGAAAAACATGTCGCAAGATATCAAATTATTAAGAAGTGTACACATTTAAAATTGAAAATTGGTTTTGGGGCATCATAATGTAGCTTAAGATCGCTAGCCCTTACCAGGAAGCTCTAAAAACGAGTCCCCCTTGTCTTATTCTATTCTTTATCGACCTTTTCAAGCATTTGTTATTTCCTTTCTTTTCAGTTTTTGATGTTGTTGTTTTTTATTTTTATTTCGCTTATTTTTATTTTTTTTATTTTTCATGGTCTTGCTGTTTTTTAATAACTGAGTTTGCTAGCTTATAGCCAGAAAGCTTTATGCCAGCATCGGCGTAAGAATGATGATAGTAAGGTCGTTTCTATTGTTCTCGTAGCGCACGGCATCAACGCGTAACCTTTGGACCCAAAGTCTTCTCCTCCCTCTTTGCCTAACATTTTAGAATGATGGTAAGATCATTTCTATTGTTCTCGTACGTACGGTAAACCGTAACCTTCGGAGCCGAAGGGACTGGGTTCGATACCCGCTATCTCCATTCTCTGTTTTATGAACAGTTAATTCGAATTAAACGCATAATTCATGTCACAAACATCGCAGAGCTAGCTAAGTATGTACTACTACCAAATAACGATGATGGACTTACGGAGTTAGCAGTCGATAAGGGCTTGATTAAGAAAACAAAAAGGTCCTAATTCATGGAGAAAGAAAAAGGCTACCAAAATAACCAAAATACTTCCGAGAACGAGAGCAATGTAGTGAAGTTCATCGGATAGAGAGGAAGAGGAGAAGGAGATAGCTTCTGTGAATGGCAGTCAAGCTGAAGACACCCAAGATTGACACAGAAAACGACAGTCAGGAAATGGAAGGTAGTAGCACTGAAACGTCCACCACCTTTCACTCTGAAAATCCCTGTGAACATTGTGAGAACTCTAATGTGTACGGGACATTGATCATGAAATGTCCTAAATGCTCTTGGCACTATTACTACAAGATTTATCCTATATGTGATCACGAGATCCCCGAGGAGAGAAATTACATCAAAGAGGGCTTTCTTCGGTGTCACGACTGTGGATCAACTACACACAAAAACGCGAAGACGTTGGAAACCAAACAGTTTTTATTCCCCATTCTTAAGAGGAGAACGAATTTGATGATTGATTTTTTATCCCTTTAAAATTGTTATATTATTATTTTATTCTTTTTGTAATTTTTGTTTTTCAATAAAGTTTTTAAAACGGTATCTCGTGTCTGGTTTTGTTGCGAGCATTTATTACTTAAGTACCGTGATTCAATTGATCATTTCTTAGAACTTAGGTCAACTATTGTTTTATACACGCATCAGGAGTTCTGGACTTCCGGTTGGATCGCACGGCATTGTGGGTAGGCGGGCTCAGAAAAGTGGGCATCAACTTGCAGCTTCGCCATATTGGATTACACGTGCAGGAATATAGAAAATACAGTTGGACTGAGATAAGTGGGCATCAAATCCTTGTTTGGTCGCCATCTCTGCTTGTTTAAAGTTGTTTCGCTTGATTTATTACCCTTTGTATTCACAATCGAATCGAAACGAGACTCACTTACAGAAACTCCAGTGACAAGGCCAAAACAGGTAAGGAGTCGTATGTCTGTTCCGTTTTGTTTTTATCTTCTAACGATTTTAGGCTGCAGAGTGTAGTCGATTTGAGATGGTACGAGTATGATTTTTGCTTATTTTATACTCAGACTTATGTCGTATTTCTTTTGTTTTAATGTAGATTAACTTTGTCCATGGGATTCGGCCACAGAAACTGTGTGGTCCTAGGCTGTCCCAACAGTGGACAGAGGCTTGGGAAGTGGGCGGCGAGGACCTGTGAGCATCATGGTTGTAAAAATGGAGCAAGCATGTGTGACTGCGAGCCACCCTTTAAATTATTCCCGTTCCCGACAGAAAAGAAGAACCCGGAACGCCGATTACAATGGGCAAAAAATATAAGCAGGAACAGTTTGAATGGGGCTCTTTGGATGCCTAACAAGGATTCAAGAGTTTGTAATCTAGCTACACTTCGTTGACGGTGAACCAACGGCTGAAAACCCAGACCCAACTTTGCAACTTGGTCACAGCAAGAAAACGAGAGCCTCCAAACGCCCACCACCAACGCCACGGGATAACTCTCTTGCAGTAAGATCCAGAAAACGAGCTAAGCTAGATACAAGCAGCGATGAAATACCAGTACCTGTTCTTGACCACTCAGCTGACAACCTGGCTTGTGATGATGTTGAGCTCCAAGACCCTGAGCCCTCTACTTCTGTCAATGATTGTGTTGACATAGACAGAGCATCCGTAATTCATGACCATTGCTATGTCTATGGCTGGTATGAAATTAATGAAAATTCGAATTTTTGCATGAACACATGTTGCTTGAAAAGCAGACAAGACAAAGACAAAAAAATCGTGGAACTTTCAGAGAAAATACAGGAGCTAAGTGAAAAAGTGAAGTTGCTGGAAGTTCAAATTGTAGCCAAACAGGATAAGGGATTGAAGCATTCAGATCTGAGAAATGACCAGACTGTAAATTTACTGACTGGTATCCCATCAAAGCCTGCCTTTCACAAATTATTTGACTCTGTCAAAGGATCTATAAAAAAAGTGAGATATTGGAGTGGCCCTAAGAAAACATCCAGAAAAGGCAGGAACTTTAGGAAATCACCAAAAAAATTTGGACCAAACCGGGCTCTTTCTCAAAAGGACGAGTTTCTTTTAACACTAATGAAACTCCGTTTGGGATCCACCAATGCAGACCTTGCACAAAGATTTGGAATTTCACGAAGTACCGTATCAACTATTTTCAACTCATGGGTCAAAATTTTGGCTAATGAACTGAAATGCCTAATATACAATCCTAGCATGGAAGTTGTTAAGAAAACACTGCCAAAGAAGTTCAAAAAACCAGGATACTGCAAGGTGCGCCATATAATAGACTGCACTGAAATTTTTATAGAGACCCCAAGCAACCCTGTAATCAGAGCATCAACGTGGTCAGATTATAAGCACCACAATACTGCAAAAATCCTAGTTTCAATCACCCCAAATGGGGCCTTCAACTTCATCTCCGAGGCATGGGGTGGGCGCACCTCAGATGTCCATTTAACAAGGGAATCAGAGTTTTATAACATCCTTGAGCCATATGATGCAGTAATGGCAGATCGTTGATTCACTATTGCAGAGGATCTTTTGCTTCACAGAGCTGACCTTTTTATTCCGCCAGGGAAACGTGGACAAGATCAGTTCACGAAAGCTGATGTACAGAAAACTAAAACAGTAGCTAATCTACGCATTTTTGTAGAACAGGCCATCAGGCGGCTGAAAACATTCCGTATAATCAAGAACGAACTGCCCATCTCTCTTATTGGTAATCTTGATAACATTATTATTGTCTGTGCTGCATTATGCAATTTGTACAAGCCTCTTTGCAAGTAACACGTTATTTTTGGTACAAGATATAGAGTCAAATGTGTAATTCACGAGAAAATCCATACCCCCACTATGGAGGGAAATTGGAAATTCCAGCGGGGGGGGGGGGGGGGGGGGTCAATTTGCCACTTGTTTTATAGGAGATAAACATCCATAAAAACACTACTGCACTTTTCATTTGGAAATTCCTTAGGGGTTGGGGGATCGTTTGAAAAATAATTCCCTCCATGGTTTGGGTATGGGCTTTTTCTGCCTCTTCTGGAATAACACAATTCAAGATATCAATGGTATGTTCACAGGTTTAGGGAAACTGATTTCCTTGCACTGGTAGGATGACATTACCACAAATATGCATAAACAGGGGCTTAGCCAGGGGGTCACTAAAGGGCCTGGCCCACCTCTCTGAAAGGTAATATATAGTAAATATATGGGACAATCAAGTCCAGAAAAAGCACAGGCCTCTCCCTTTTAAGCCTTGGGCCCCTTTGAGCCCCTTTTGACAAAACCCTGGCTACCCCAGTAATACAAAATTTATGTTGATGTCTTAATAAGACCAGTGTAATCAGTGTAGGAAGCAATTTTTTTATTAACAACTTGATGAATGTTTTATACTTTTGACATTAGATATCAAGGATCAAATAAAGCAATGACTAATACAATAATACATGTAGTTGTTCAATTATATTGTGCAGGCTCCATGGAAATATGATTGCCTGTTTATATTGTGTTAGTCCTTAGCTTCAAAACGAGCAAACTTAACCAAACAGTCTTTAATCAGCGAAAGCTCAAATCAACTTACAAGAACGTAACCGAAACGTTTTCTCAGTATGCGATATTATGTCAGCGGTATTGATTACTACTTCATAATATCACATCTCCCTTCTCATGAAAAGAAAACTTATTTACAATAGGGCAATCAAACAATCAGTCAGACGATGACAGTTCAAAGTCCTAAACAACGTTCCTTAAACAAAATCTCGTAGTCGTCCAGGTCTATGAATGATTCTACCAGATCTTGTTTGCATCACAGGTGGTCCTTCCACAGGCAAAGGGGTACTACTAGCTGGCAGGTTTTCTTGGGATTCCAAATCCAACTGTGGCGATGGTTCCTTGGTCTTTACCAAGTGTCTTCTATTTCTCCTGAACATAGTTCCTTGGAGATCTACCTCGTAGGAGCGAGGTGCTACTTGTTTGACAACCGATCCCTTTCTCCATAGCTTTCCTTTGTCTGATGGCAGCGGTTTCATGCGCACTGTGTCTCCGGGTTGAAGCTCAGGAAGCTCTTTTGTTCCTTTGTTGTAAAACAGTGCTTGTTTCGTCTTTCTTTCTTTGAGCTTGTCTTCAGTTCCCTCCATGATCTTTGGTTGTAACAAAGTTCCTGCTGTAGGTAACAGTGTCTTTGTGCGTCGCCCAAACAATCTTTGTACTGGTGATGATCCAATACTGGGTGAAGGTGTGTTGCGCCAGTCCAAAATGGCCAAGTATGGATCTTGTCCACTTGCCTTTGCTTTGGTTAGTAACTTCTTAGCTGTCTTTACATCATTTTCAATCTTGCCATTTGATTGTGGATAGTGTGGTGAGGACGTTTGGTGGTCAAAATGCCAGGCGGATGCAAATTCTTTGAATTCTCTGGAAGCAAACTGTGGTCCGTTGTCAGAATACAGAGTATCAGGTATGCCATGGCGTGCGAACTGATTCTTGAGAGACTTGATAACAGAACTTGAGTTGGTACTGGATAATTGGTTCAGTTCAAAGTAATCTGACCAGTGGTCAACGATGATGAACCATTCTTTGTTGTCAAAACTGAAAAGGTCTGTTGCCACATGAGACCAAGGGCGTTTAGGTGGATCATGAGGTATGAGTGGTTCTTTCTGCTGGTTTGTCTGATAAGTGTTACATGTTTCACATTTAGAAACACAGTCCTTGATCTCGGCGGTCATGCCAGGCCAAAACAGGACATCTCTTGCTTTATTTAAACAGCTTTCAATACCAAGGTGGCTTGAGTGTACTTGCGTTATCATGTGGGGCCTTAGCGCTACAGGTACAATTACTCGATTTCCTTTGAAGAGGATACCATCTTGGATGCTGAGCTCTTCTTTGAAGTCAAAATATCTCCTGATTTCTGATGGGACTTCTTCTTTTGTTTCTGGCCAACCAATCTTGATAATATGTTTCAACTGCTGAAGACCTTCGTCAAGTTCAGTTTTTCTTCTGAGATCAACAAGGCGTTCACTTGTGATGGGCAGAAACTCGACCATGTTGATCTCTTCAATGGATTTGATTAGATACTCTTCCTGTTTGACTAATAAAACCTCCGACTTCAACTCTTCTGTACTCGGCTTATTGGGAAGGAATGCTCGACTGGGTGTATCAGCAATGAATAGTTCCTTTCCAGGCTTGTACACTATATTCAAGCTATACCTCTGGAGCTGTAATAACATTCTTTGGAGCCTTTTGGGGGCTGAAAGCAGAGATTTCTTGAAAATGCTCTCTAGCGGCTTGTGATCTGTCTGTACTGTAACTGGTCTACCATAAACGTACTGGTCAAAGCGTATGCACCCGTGAACTATGCTGAGCAGCTCTTTCTCTATTTGAGCATAATTTCTTTCAGTACTCGTGAGTGCTCTTGACGAGAATGCTATAGGCTGACCCTCTTGCAGTATGACATCACCAAGTCCAGATTCCGATGCATCGCACTGCAGAGTTACTTCTTTACTGGGGTCGAAATACTTCAACACTGGTTCTCTTGTGATCAACTGTTTCACTTGCTTCCATGATTTCTCGTGTGTATCGTTCCAGTGCCATTGCACATCTTTGTCTAATAGACGTCTCAATGGTTGCGTCACATCAGACAGGTTAGGCAGAAATTTCGCAAGATACGTAATCATTCCAAGCAGCCTTTGCAGGGCCTTCTTGTCTGAAGGGGTAGGCAATGCTACAATTGCCTTGACTTTACTTGGATCCGGCTTGAGGCCATCAGGGGTCAGTACATGACCGATGTAGGGCACTTCTTGCTTTCTCAACTATAACTTCTTTGGATTCAACTTGATATTCTTCTCACGACATCTCTCCAGGAGTGCAATTAGGTTTCTGTCATGATCCTTAACCGCACTTTCATAGGTGTCACCCTCGCCAACACAGAGTATGTCATCTACAATGTCTTCTATACCTTTAAGACCTTGTAGGCTTTCATGGATTCTTCGCTGGTACTCTTCTGGGGCTGTTTTGATTCCAAACGGTAAGCGAAGCCAACGATACCGGCCAAAGGGTGTATTGAACGTGGTCAAGAGTGACGACGGTTTGTCTAGCTGAACTTGCCAGAATCCATTCTTTGCATCCAAAACTGAGAAGACTTTAGCCTTGCATAGCCTAGTGGCCACATCTTCAATGGTGGGGAGAGGATAATGGGCTCTCAGCAGGGCTCTGTTTAAATCTTGTGGGTCAATACAAATTCTTAACTTCTCTGGCTTGTTGACTAAAACCAAACTAGATACCCAACTTGTAGGTTCTGTAACGGGGGTGATAACTTTCTCTCTGACTAATTTGTCCAGTTCTTCCTTTAAACGGTCTCTCAGTGCGACAGGTACTTTTCTAGGGGGGTGGACAACAGGTTTTACAGTTTCATCAAGTTCCATATGGTATGGGCCATCCATGCATCCTAATCCCTCAAAAACATCACTGTACTCTTTCAAAATTTGATCTCTGGTTAGAACAATGTGGGCAGTTTGAACCTTGTCATTTACTGCGTTCACAGTTTCTGACTCTGAAATGTCACTTGCCATAACCTTGATTAAGTTCAGTTCCTGACATGTCTCAGCACCCAATAGAGGCCTGACATCCTCATTAATTATAAAAAAATCTGCATCTCTACTCATCTCACCTTTGGCACACTTGAGAGTGCACTTTCCAAGTGGAGTCATAGTGGTTCCATTGTACATCTTGAGTATTGCAGATGTTTTCTTCAAATAGAGATCTTTGGGATCCCCCATAATGCTTGAGAATTCTTTTAGTGATAGCAAATTACAAGTTGCTCCACAGTCCAACTGAAATGTAACATCTTTAGCATTGTTTACTTTGACTGATGTAAACAACTGTTTTGGGTGTTTCTTTTCTTCAACAGCACTGACTTGATAAGTTATTACATCAATAGTATACTCTTCAAATTGACTCCCATCTGAATCGTCTTGCACATAATTCAAATTCTGATTGGCATGTAAATTACGACTGGACTGCCTTCTTCCTGTATACTTCGCAGCAAAATGGTTGCTTTTTCCACACTTGTTGCACTGTTGGCCATATGCAGGGCACTTTGATCTGTCTGGTACATGTTTCCTGCCACAAAACTTGCAGTCGATCTGCTGACTACTTCCGTTTGCTGATTTCTTCTTCTCTTCTTGTTTCTTTCGGAAGAATTTTTCTTTCTTCTTCCCCACTGCATTAACCTCGTGCAAGTTTTGCATTTGTTTCAACTGGCTTTGGGTTGCTTCGGCAGCTCGTGCAATTTCTAGAGCTTTATTCAGCGTCAAATCTGGGACTCGCAGCAAACGCTCTCTCACGTTGTTATCAGCGATTCCAAACACGATGTGGTCACGTATCAATGAATCTTTAAAATCTTGGAATTCACAAGAGTCTGCCATGTTTCGTAGAACTGTGGCATATTTATCAATGGGCTCCCCACTTTCCTGTCCACGCGAAAAGAATAAATACCTTTCGTAAATTGTATTCTTGCGAGGCTCACAATACTGCTCAAAATGCTCTAGAACTTTATCCATTTTGACGTTGTCTTCGTCACTGTCCCACGTGAATGCATTGTAAACATCTAGCGCTTCGTCGCCGATCACGGTGAGAAAAGTTGCTACTCGAATGGGGTCTTCCTTTCTGGCTGTTCCGATAGCTAGCTCATAGTTACTCCACTTTTGTTTAAATCTTTTCCAATTCTGAGATACATTTCCACTTGAAAGCTTCAGAGGATCCGGCGGGTTTAACAGACGCCCGGCCGCCATTTCACACCACGCGGTTTCGATTTATGCGAACAGCAACGAACCAAGGTGTTCACAAGACAAATATTTCACAAATGCGGTCGGCAAACAGCTTCATCCACTGACTTCTGACACCATGTGTTAGTCCTTAGCTTCAAAACGAGCAAACTTAACCAAACAGTCTTTAATCAGCGAAAGCTCAAATCAACTTACAAGAACGTAACCGAAACGTTTTCTCAGTATGCGATATTATGTCAGCGGTATTGATTACTACTTCATAATATCACATATATAATCAGTCAGATCCATTTTCTAGGCATTTTTTTAAACAATTTATTTTCGCAGTAGTTTCAGAGCTGGTGAAAGACAATTACTATAAAACCAGGTTAGATTTTCTTCAAGCCTATGCCAGTATGTGGCATTAAATCTGATTGTTTCCAAGTGATAGCCCTTTTGTGTGTATACAAAGAAATAGCCCAATTGCCTCTTTGTTATGGCCATCTCACCCTGGACCTGTGCAAAGTACTGATGCTGCTACTTTAAAGCTACTTGTCCATTACACATACATAAGTATGACAGATTATCTGCTGAGGGAATTTCATTGGCAATGCTAAAAGGGTTCTTGATCTCTACTACTGCTTCCCCACAACAAGAGCACTCTATCAGTAAGTCTGGGGATGCTCCCAAGTACTGTTTAGTTTTATCAATAAAGATACCACATTCTCTATACCTAACATCCTTGTGGTGTTTTTTGAAGTAATTGATGAATTCCTTAACTGCAATGGGCTCCATATCTCTGCCATATTTAAGAGCTGGTAAATTTGTAGGAGGTTTAGCTTTTCCCAATAAGCTATCAACAAGTTTATCGGCACTATTTTCTTCATTGACTTTCATTGATTCTACTTTAGTCAATGCCCTGTAAACATTTGAGGCAGTTATTCTGCCCTCCCTTTGCTGGTGCCAAGCCTCATTTTCAGTCGGACCAACAGTTATTTCCTCTATAGCATCAATTTCATCACTGGAGAGTATGTCACTTTCTCTAGGAGTGGATATTGGTTGTAGTGGCTCTGGTGTGCATTCAGCTTGACCCATCAACACAAAACAGGAGTCTGGAAATGTATCCTTTAAATTCTCGTAGAAACTTCTCCTTCTCTCACTGTCATCCAGAGCCCTCTTTTTTTCTACCGGCTGAAAGAGGCTACGCCTGCTGTCTACAGTTGGTCTGGTAGGTTCTTAAGAAAACAAAAACAAAGCTGATCAAATCATGAGGTAATCATAGGCTCAGAGGTTGCTACATTTTGTGGTAATATTACAGGGACACTGTATCGTGATGCTGCATGAATGAAGTTCAGCCTTGTTTGCAAAATAGTTTAGCATATTCATTTTCAGCATTTCTCCAATAGCAGTGATTCCTATGTCCTATGTTTACTATATCTTACTTAGTTACCTTTATTTAGTTTTGATGACTTCCAATTCATGTCAGCAATCTTTGTTGGCTTGATAACTGTCTTTTCTGATGGGACATTCCACACACATTGTCTTGATGTGCAAGCTGAGTTGGTCATTCCACTTCTATTAGCAGCCTCAACTCTAAACAGCACTGCTGTGATGTGAATACAAGAGCTGCTCATTCTGAAATTATAAAAAAGGGAATGAAAATAATCATGTAGCATCTAAAAACCTCAACACTGTTGGGGGGCTCAAGAATAATATTGCCCTGCTCCTAGTTTTGTGAAATTCATCTCCCGGCAATTATTTAATAATTAGACCTCAAGTCAGAATGTGCTATATGACAAATGCACCACAGGGCCAGAGGCCAATACCACAAAAAGATGCAAATTCTAATTGTTTTAGTATAGACCAACAAGTTAATCTGTTTTGTGAGTATGGATACCATTATTTTGTGTTGAAAAAAAATCAAATTGCAAGAAAGCAGGTGGTTTTGCCAGGCACGGCCTATCATTAATAGGCCATTAGTTGCTCACTCAATCAGAATGAAGGATTTGTAATAGACCACTAGTTGGTTTATACTATACCATGACTCTCTCTTAGTTTCAAGGAGCTTGTACCCTTTTTAATTCCATGGTTGAGTCCCTACCACCATATAGCACCATCACACCAGTAACATGAAACTATGAAATGAGATGAAAAATAGGGTTTGACCCTACAAATTAATACTAATTTATGTTCACTTTTATCTGTCTTGGTAATACAAACCCAGCAACACATGTACAGTAGGCATTGACTATAAAGCCATTATTCTTGTTCGCACAAATCCATGCAGAATGCGGTGTATCCGATATTTTCATGGAATGAGTGCATTTTGCTTTTAAAAAGCAATATTCCGAGTGATCCGTGATTTTATGATATGATATCTCTTTCAACCAGCCAGAGTCAAAAAAACGATACGCCTTCCCTTCTTTGTATTCATTTAGGACGCGTTTGTGGAAGTCAACATCCTTCCCTGGGTGATCAATCATCAAAAACAATGTTATATCACTCAGGTATATCGGCGGCCAAGAAGTCATGTTCTCGCTTTCCTTCACCCAGCCATCCTTCAGTTTCAAAGGATCTGGAACTGAGGTCCCGTTTGGCATTATGAGTAATTTTGCCTTCTCTTTTTCGGTAGTAGCAATTCGTTCCAGAGCAGTTGGCTTGATGGAAATGCCCATTTCTGCCGCGGCAAATACGCGGGCTACAAGTTCAGCTTTGGTTCCTGAAACCTTCAAGTCCCGCTTGCGACAGAACTCTTTCAGTTGCTCAGGTTTCCATGTCTGGATAACCTCGAAAGGCAGCTCTTCACGACTCATATCACACCTACATTATAACAAAATAAATAAAAAGTTAAAACGTATTCAACTATCAGAGCTTCACCTCTGCTCCGACTTCTTTCCATTCATTTAGTTAGGAGATAAAAACAAAACGGAACAGACATACGACTCCTTACCTGTTTTGGCCTTGTCACTGGAGTTTCTGTAAGTGAGTCTCGTTTCGATTCGATTGTGAATACAAAGGGTAATAAATCAAGCGAAACAACTTTAAACAAGCAGAGATGGCGACCAAACAAGGATTTGATGCCCACTTATCTCAGTCCAACTGTATTTTCTATATTCCTGCACGTGTAATCCAATATGGCGAAGCTGCAAGTTGATGCCCACTTTTCTGAGCCCGCCTACCCACAATTCCGTGCGATCCAACCGGAAGTCCAGAACTCCTGATGCATGTATTGAATAGTAGACGTTTTAAGGTTGTGCCAAGAGCTTTCCCCGCATGTAGATCAGAGTTGAAATACAAATGTCGATCAGGATCAGTGATGACCATGCAAGCATTTGCACATAATTAGTCAAATTATCAAATTCCTCCTTGTCATAACAACTGTCCGCGGGGAGTCCAGAGTAGAATATCTCTGGAAGTAGCCATGCTATGCAACAAATCAGAAACACGCTCTTTAGACACCGCTTGGGAAAGATTGTAACTCAACCATCTTTAATTCTTGGTCTTCATCCTCGCTTTCATCAGCAGAACTTTCACTCTCTTCATTTTCACTCTCGTGTTCTTCATCAACCAAGTCTATCTTTCTCTTCATCTCGACCAGTACAGATGGAAGGTAGGCTTCAAATAGTTAACGTATAGTTTCGTTTCCTCTTTTATAGCATCAAAAACCTTACGCTTGTAGCAGCAGGGACCAATAGGTCTTGAATAAAACCAACACCCTCTTGTACAAGGATTCGCTTCTTTGTTTTGTAAAGGACATTTGTTTCTGCTGGCTTTACTAATGTATCTTTATGACAACACTTTCCGCTTATTCTCCTCGGGGATGAAAATATTTTCCTTAAGTATATTTTACAAGACTTGGACTAATGCATATAGTTGTCGTGGAGTGGCTATCCGTAAGAGAAACTGGCGCTGATGAGCTGCACGAACAGTTAACAGTTGAAGATACCAATGTATATAGACGATACTGATGTAACATAAAGATCTGAACTATCTTTCAGATGCATTGTATGTTAAACTTAGAGATGGACAAACTGTCAATCTGGTTTAAAGCAAACACGGCTTTCTCTAAATCTCAAAAAAGACAATAGAACAATAGAAACAATAGAGATGATGATGAGGAGGAGGTGAGAAACAATAAAATTGAGGAGGAGGAGCCAGCAATGGAATTTCATGGCCTGCAAACCTATATGAAGGCGAAACGTTCGACCTTTTTTCAGTCTACATTCTGTTCCTGTGGAGCTGACCTGAATTGCTTCTGTACCTTTTGCGACAAATCTTTTAATAGAAAAGAGAATATGCAAAAGGCACTTGATTTTCAAATTTCGCAATGCTCTCACCCTATTTCTTACGGGTCCTATGCGTTTACAAAAGTCTCAGCGGTTTCGTTTCGAGCAAGCATCCTTTTACCTGAATGGTTGCCGGATTAACTGGGTCGGTTAAGACAGCCTGGGTTCGATCTCTATTACAAAAAAACATCAGAATCCATTTACCTTTACCCGGAGAGGATCGTTTTGGTATTATTCACAGTGGCAACCCGCATAAACGGAAATGCTAGTGGTCATACTACACATTGGATTTGTCAAGGGTACCGTATTTATTCGATTAACCGCCCTGGGCGCTTATTCGAGGTGGGCGCTTATTCGAGGCTGGGCGCTTATTAAATTTTCACCATTCTCAGCAAGTGAAGTATGTTAATTTTGCAACAAAACAATAAATGGTAGCAACAAAAAGCGAAGAAGTAACAAAGCAAGGTTTCTGTAAAATACTCTGAAGAAAACTCCGTCTTCGAGAGGGTCTCTTATTATCTTTTATTGGAGTTTGTGTGGGAGGGAGTGGGGTGGGGGTAGGCGCTTATTCGAGGCTGGGAGCTTATTAACTTTTTCTGCCTTTAGGATGGGCGCTTATTCGAGGTGGGCGCTAATTCGAGGTTGGGCGCTTATTCGAATGAATACGGTCTTCCTGCGGCTTTGGAACAAGATTGCTATCTTGATGTGAACAAACGGAACTTAATCGTATCTGACGATCAGATGACTGACGCTAGAAAAGAAAAACGAATTGTGAACTTCTTTTCTCGTGGATCTCATCATCGCAATCTAAGCATGATTTATATCGCACAGAATCTCTTTGGTCAGGGAAAAGATAGCCGAAGAATAAGCTTAAAGCGTCACTACTTGGTGCTATTCAAGAACCCTCGAGACAAATTGCAAATTTTGACTCTAGCCAAGCAAATGTATCCCGGGCAAACTGATTTCTTTTTAGACCAATACGAAGAGGCTGTGAAAAGACCCTTTGGTTACCTGCTAATTGATCTGAAGACCACCACACAAGATAATTGTCGACTACGAACAAATGTCCTACCCAGTGAAGAAGTCTTCAACCAAACGGGATTTCATGACAACATTCCTCCAGAGTTTCTGAAATAACCAAAGCAGCAAACTATTTCACCTTTTCCGCTTCTTCCAGCTATGCAAAAGATACAGGGCAATACGGATGATGTGCTTTCTCGAATCGAACTTCGAGACGATGAAAAAGCTAAGCGGTACCTTCAATTGCAAAACAGATACCTTGCTTTCAAAGAACAATCAAATTCAAGAACACGACAGGGAGAGATAAACAGCGCTGTCCCAGAATTACCAAGCACAGTACTTCCTACTCCCCTTAACCCCTTCAACGCAACAACTGATTTAAATCAGGCTGCTATCCTACAAAAACTTGAAAAAAAAGCTCCACCCCACCACCACCCTTAAATCCTGCTTTCCTAACCCCTCCTGCCGCAGTGGAAACCCCAACACTAGCCACGGTGCGAGACAATAGGAAATCCCGGAGCAACGAGGGAGCCAGGTTTATGACAACGCTTCAATATTTTTACTCAAATTTGCGCCTATGCTAGACAACTTTAGAGGTTTTCAATGGACACGAAATTCGGAGATTTTAAACTTAGTACACTGATCAATTGCAGCACTGAAGTTTTTAAAAGAAAAGCTCTCGACGAATTTTAGTTTAATTTCTGTCTTTGTGAAAGTAGCCTTTGAAATCACAAAAAGAACTCAGCATTGCGTCTTACCCTGATTTACATGTGTTCGTGTTTTTCGAAATCGCACAAGTCTACTTGCGTTTAGCCTGATTGAATGCATGAGGGTCATTTACAAAACGAATGAGTGATAAAAACGTTTCGGAAACATCCAAAAGTAGCAAAATTGTCTGCACTAAGTGCAGTCTCCAGTTCATGCACAATTTATGCCCTTTTGTAGAAATTCGAATATATTTTGAAATTCCTCCTACGATTTTTGGGAAACTTTGCACAACAAATGTCAAACACCCAAAGTATAGGTAACGTCAAGCATTTCTAAAAGAAATTGCCGATAAGGGCTGCAATTTGATTTAGAACTAAAACTATTGTGACGTCAATGTCACGTGATATTTATTCCGATCGTCCAAAAAAAAAATCATAATAAAGTTTAGTCCATGTCTAGTACATGTGTTATAATGGCTTTACAATAGCTTTACAATAAAGATAAATTAGTGTAAGTCTAAGAAATTCAAAGATGGAATGTGTACCAGTCCTACAAAAATATTGGGTCGAGGCACCTAAAACATACGGTTACATCTGTGTGAACAGATTGGAGTTCAGTTCATAATTGTTTGAAATTTGCATACTACACACAACTTGTCTCCGGCGATCACATTAATTGTAGGGTTTAATCAAAACTCGACCCACAAATTTCTTTTCAACCAGTATCGATGCCGTCGACTATTTATTGTCAAAAAATGGAGCTTGAAGTTGAAGACTTGGAACTGAGGAACCTAAACCAAAGAGCAGATTTACAAAGTTACAAAATTCCGGACGAATCCCAGATAAACGTAAATGCAGCAGACAGTACGGATGATAATCCACACTTCAACGTGTTACTGTTGAATTTTCGTCGCACTTTAAAAATAATGAGAGTCACTGGAACTTGCTACGGCAATATTGAGCTGGGTGGAAATTCTGAAGGAAACAGGTCAAGTTTGTGGTCTCGGTTTTACTGTGTGATAGTGCTACTGGGTCAGTGGGGTCTTGCAGTGCAAGCATTAACAAGTCTTTTCATCGAAGGGACATCTGAAATGACAAACTTTTACCTGCTACTTATCTACAGTATATTTTATCTACAATGCTCAGTGGTCGCGACAATCAGCGTATCGAGATTTTCAAAAAGGCAAAATAAATCACATTTTACCCAACTTACAGAAAAACTTAAGACAAATGCAGTCGCTTTCGATGGTCTTAAAATAGCATCAATGACGAGAGTATTGCTTTCGGCACATTTATTTTCCTTACTTAACACTATTGCCCTTTCACTTATAGATTTCTACGGAAATGTGTCAATAGCAAGGTACAGACCATGGAATGGCTCATTTCTTTGCAGATTTTTAAATCTATTTTTCGGATTTTTCGCCAGCTGCTCGTGGTCTTTTCCGTTTGTGTTATTTTGCGTAACATGCGAGCCTTTAGGTGAAATGTTCAACGCCTTGAAGAAGAAAGCGGCATCGGAAAACAGTCTGTGTCTTCCCATTAGCTCTTTGAGAAAGGAACACCAAAAACTATGTGAAATAGTCGCTTTGGCAGATGAAGTATTTGCACCTTTACTTCTGGCAACATTAATTTCGGACATACCTCTAATTAGCATCAACTTACATCGGCTAGTTAAATCCCCTAGCTCAAGTAGAGAAGAGATCACATTTGTCTTGACCATTTTTTATTGGTGCTTGAGCGTGGCGACAAAAGTAACTATAATTCTAAAGTATGCGGCAAAAGTAAACGAGAAGGTGGGTTTATTTTGACTTTAAATTTATGCTATTTTATTTTAATTCTTTTTTTTCTGCAAAATGTACACTGTTACATGACTATCATAAAATAAGTTGTGAGCTCCTTCGAGAAATAAGCTTTTCTCTTGACCAGTTAACAGTCGTCGATTCTGACTGGACGCCGCGCGATAGAGTGATATCTTCATTTGCACTCGAAAGCACACAGTGAAACACAGCTGCGGTTATATCTCCTGAGATTTAAACAGGAAATGTAAAAATATTGGCACATCAATAATTCGACTGGAAAATTCAAAAGCTTTTGTTAAGTAAAAGTAAAGTGATTTGCCGTTGCAAAAATCAGCGAAAATACAAATAAAAAATAATAATGATAATAATAATAAACGAAGAGACAAAAGGGGTCCTGAAATACAAAACTAAACAATTAGATGAAGTCAATCGGGGAAATAAGTAACATTTGGAAAGTTGTTCAGAGCTTGACCTACTGACAGTTTCAATGGTAACATCGAAAGTGTTTAGCCTAGTAATATTTGTGATTTCGTGCATCTTAATCCACAATTACAAAACTAAATTTCTGATTTTTTTCAATTTCAATGAAAAAAATGGGTTTTAAAAACAACAATAACAAGTTAAAAAGGAAAAAAAAATGACAAAAACCACTTTTGAAATGAAAAAATTTTTGCAATCTTTCCTATATATCTTTATTTACAGTCAAAGATGGCGTTCAGGGCCTTAATGGAAACGAGCTAAAGCAAATATCTTTCCTTAACAATAAGAAACATTAAATCAGTCGAAAAAATCAAGAAATGATGAACTTAAGCTAAACGCTGCGAGTTCTTCTTGAGACAACAAGCAAATCTAAACCCTTTTAAATTTGTCACCAATGTCATATAGTACTTTGTCTATCAATCAAATTTGTGGTTTCCTTTTTATTTAAAGCTTTGGATATAGCCTTTAGTTAGTGACTTCTTCCAGCGAAATCCCTATAAGCACATAATCCTCGTTGCGCATTTGGTGCCATAGAGGGACCCATATGACAAAATGTGCATGCTATGTAAAGTTACCGTTGGCTTCACTCAGCTTTGCAAAAATGAGTGATAACAGAAGCGTTTTGGACTTTTTTGTCTCTATTAAACAGCACTTAAAGGAGGATATAGGGGAGAACAAAATTCTGTCGTAGAAGTTTATTTGTGAAAATAGAAAATAGTTCCCCAATATTTTTTTTTCAATTAAATCCGAGCCTAAAAAGCTGAAAATTACACATTATACGCTTAATGTCAGATCCCGAGGGAAACAGTTAGTTTTGTTTTTCCGAGAGTCCTGGTGTTTCCCAAGACGAAGTTGAGAGAAACATCTGGACTCGAGGGAAAACAAATCTAATTTCCCGAGGGACCTGACATTAAGTATATTGTTATATTTCTAGACTTTCACTTCCACGTACTTCAACAGCAACAAAAGAATACGTTTAAGCGGAGCCAATCAAAACAGCCGGTCGACTCGTTACTTATACGAACACAAATTTAATTGCCAAAACAACTGAATGAGTGATACAAAGCACTTTCTTCATATCATCTGCATCTTTTTTCTCCACTAGCTGCTGTTTTTCTTCTGGGAAAACTTTGAAAATCGTTGCTTTTTAGCTTGAGGCTTCATATTTGTGTTGTTGCGTTCATTCAGGAAAAAGAATACTGGCAGTACCCGCTAGTGTTTTTCCCGCCTTCTATCGAGCCACTTTCCAACATGCTTTGATCACGTGCTGTAAATGTATCCTGAGGGGGGTACATTGCTTGATGTATCACGATCGGGATACGGTCCATTTTAGTCAAGGCCATGTGACCAAGAATCAGCCAATGACAGTCCCTGTTTCGTTGAGTGAAGGTCTAGGAAGATAACAATATTAATTGTTTCATTTCTCAAATATCTTTTCTTTTTTTTTCTTTTCTTTTTTCTTTCTTTTTTTTTTTTTTGCAGATTCATAGCTTCTATGGTACATTGCAACAGTTAAGTGTACCGGACTTAAAAGAACACTTGGAGGTAAGGTGCTTCGTTTTTTTAAGAATGCAAACTTCTTTTAACGCATCAGTACTTTAACGATACACATGTAGCTGCAGTAAAGTAGGAAATACTGCGGCAACATAGCATTTGTTTGTTTGTTTTTGTAACCCGGACATCTATATAAACAATCTTACAGTATCTGTTTAAACATCACATTAATTAATACAGAGCTGAGAAACGGAGGGTTGAGGAAGCATTTCTTTTCCGCAAGAAATACATGAAATAATGAATATCTAATATAACTGAGATATTGCTTTACATTCAATTACCCCAGTACAGTTACTCAATAGGTTTCCTCTTAAAAGCAGCCATCTACCGATCGGCTAAGTGCTATTCCAGAGTACTATACAATTAGTTAGCACTTTTGAATCCAGGAATTTGTGAAAGCGTGAAATCTTCAAGATTATAATTTAGCCAGACATATATCTGTGTGATTTTGCTAAAAGGTTCCCGCTAAGTTTTCGCTTGAACACGGGTATCGCCCGTGCTCAAGCCAGTGTAGCCAAAAAAAAAAACAGGGCGCTTGCTGTCTTGCTTGGTGGCAGCAGAGAGCGCAGGCCCAGAACTATTCGCGGGTAGGTGGCTGACTTGTTTTGAGTGAAAACCAGGAGGGGCGGGTTTAAGGGGGGGGGGGGGGTAGGAAGGGGAGATTCTGTCACTTTGATTAGAGTTTCATGTCAGAAACAGAAAATGTTTCCTGTGGGCTAGCCTGATGGTAGTACCCTTTTGATTTTTAGCTGTTGCAATTTCTAATGCATCTTCGTGGAGATCCAATAGGATTGTCTGTGGGCGGATTAGTTGTAATAGATAAGAACTTTGGACTCTCGGTAAGCCGATTTTCCTTTTATTTACATATTTTATTTAACAGCTGTTCAGGGAAATACGTGAGTACTTCCAGTGCTGTGCATGACGTATGAAGTTAATGCCTCGTTCATGTCTGTTTGTTATTGGAACAAAATAACTTAAAGAGCCACTTTTACTGTCCTACAGACAGGACAATCTGTCTATTATGATTTTGCTAAATTTTTCTGTCAGTTTTAACAAATATTGTGGCCTTCTAAAGAATCTTGAGAAAGGCTTAAATAGTGTCTAGTGATATTTACAGCTATTTTCATACCGATTAAACCATTTGCTCAACATGGACCTGATTCATTTACACTTAACCTGTCATGTAATTGTTCTTCTTTTTTTTTTGGCGTTTACATGCAACAATCCCGTGCTCAGAACTCACTCTATCTTACTTTTAAACTTGCCTACAAGTTGAGCTCAAATTTTTTCATGAGCGCGAAGGGCGAGCGGTAGATTTTTTATGTTTTCTGCGGCAAAAGCGAGCGAGAGAGCGGGAGCTCGACTTGTTTCCCCTGCAGAAAATCGCATCAAGTGACGTCATTTTGGCGTGAACTTTTTGAGTCCCTGTCGCGTGTGTTAATTTGTCGCGTAGGTGTGTCGTCGCGAGCTGTCAAATTATGTCATAACAAGTCCGAACCATGAATCCTAATTTGGATCAAAACAGTTCGAGTCACGTTACATGTGGCGTGATCGGGTTTGATTGACGGCACATAAAACCTAGAGGGGGAAAATTCCTTCTGTAAATTTTGGCGCGCTGCAGGTGATAAAAAGTCCTCCGTGCATGCAGGGGCCAACTATCGGAACCGGAAATGAGAAGCGAAGGACTTTGAGAAAGTCTATCTTACTCTGAAAGTTGAGATCAGTTCCCCCGGACGTGAGAGATCTGGGTTCGAGATTAGTTTCATTATTGATCTCACAGCCTTTAAAGCTACTAAGTAGTTACATAATACCAAATTTCAAAATCTAAATATAGAATTCAGCTTTGGAAAAAAATGCACAAAAAATATAGATGAATGAACGAACCAATCAATTTATAAGTATTTTAAAGGTGAGAAAATAACGTGACATAATTCGCATATTTTGCTTGAAAATCATCATTTTTTGTTACACTTTGCAAAACATTTTTTTTCTTTTTATACTATTATTAAGCTTAATAATACTCTTCAGGCCTCAGTATGTTTGACCATAAAGATTTGTTTCTTGAGCTAACAGCTTTTAAAGCGACGGAGGCGCTTGAACTTACTTCAAGGCTTTCTTTCACTTTTAAAACAATTGACCTTCTCTCTTCTCTCTTTTTTTTCTAGGTCGTTGGAGTTGTTATTTCCTACTTCACAGTGTTAATATCTCTACCAGGTTAACGTATTCTTTTCTGATACATGCAAGTCCCGTAAGATGACGGTAACTTGAAAAATATAACCTATTAATTTGTGGTATAGTTTTTCTTCTTCTACCAGCAGTGAAAAGGAAGTGGAATTTGATAAACTTGCGGTTTACTAGAAATATCGTTTTATAGATGTGACACACGCAGAAACTCCCGCAATTATACTCTTACAACTGTAGTTGTAAGAATTTAATCTATCAATCTATGTGCATTTGATGTGTAAGTATCAAATGGTGACGAGTGAAATTAGGAAATAATTTCACGAGGTATACCATTTGATTATCTATTAATAACATGGGTGACGAATTACGTTAGCAATCGTGAATTTTTGACATGTTTACCCTGGATCGGATCGATCGAGATCTTCACTCTCTCAAATGTTTAGACCGTACATTTGGCTTAAGTTCAGAATTTTCAAAATTTTTCAACAAAATACCTGTTAGAATCCCTCTTGATGTGCTCTTTCGTGTGTTCAGGTTTTCTAAAGCGCCTTTTTATACCCTGACATCTTCATTCACAGCACTTTAAAACTTCGTCGCCATCTTGACACTGAGACGTACGGAAGGTTGCCATGGCAATTTTGTAATTTCACATGTTAAATTACAAATTAACCTCAGAAATTTCGCGCCAAAATTAGGGAGTAATTCGTCACCTATGATATTAGTATGTTAATTTTCGCAACATATCAATTAATAAAATTAAATATTTATTATCACTCTTACTCCCACCCACTAACAATGGATGGAAGTCAGGTTAGCCGACGAATTTAAAGGCTCTGTAAATCCTTTTTGTTCATGTTGGCATTGATAGCATAACGGCACAGTACGAAACGATGACTCCAGTAATCTGAAAACAAATGACAAAATAAATAACCATCACGCGCTGACAACAACAATATTAACCACTTAAAGCACCTTTCGCAAGAATTTGCTCTGCAAAGAAGTATTATTATAATAACTGTTGTTACTACAATGATAATGACAATGACAGGAAATTATTATAAATAAATTACTTCTATGCATGTATAGTTTAAATTTTCCTTTTGTAACATTTTTATTATTGCTTTTGAACACTTTTTAACAAGAGTTAAGACGGAATCCATTAGAAAATTGAGTAATTTTGCTTTTCTTCAGTGGACAAAAACCTAGGACCAGAACAATTTAAAGCAAAGTTGAAATCTTTTTTTTTATTTATTTATTTTTATATTTTTCAAGGGATGTAGATGTAATTAGTTACATGTAATAACACAAGAAAACTTCTTACGAAAGCCAGAGGAAACAAGTTTCAAAAGCTTCAAATTTCCCAAAATGAAATCTTACGCATGAAATTTTACCAGAGTTTTCACAATTCCTGGGAAGTTAAAATCGGACTCCCCCCATTAGAAATTTTCTTTGGTGTTATTACAGGTATCTACCTAAATCTATATAGCCCTTGTTAAATGTATATCTACCTGCAAACATTTTGTAATTTCTCTCAACTTCCCCTGGTTTAGCTTACTGTATTGTTTGCCTATATCTTTTTTTTTTTCGGTTTTTCTTTTTTTGTGGTTGGGAATTTGTGTAAAAATGGCTGTAGACAGAATCTCGCGCATTTCTTCTAACCCCTCCCCTCCCTCTTTGTTTTGTTTTTTGTTTGTTTGTTTTTTTGGCGTCCCTACATAACCCATAATTGTCTGTCTAACACAAGTGACACTTACTTGAAATCAGTGCGCGCCTAAAGCTGGTTTCAGTGTCGTTTAGCAGATTTCATTTCATTATTGGTCACTTTGAGAAGAGTTTCCCGGAGAGCGTCATGTAAAGCTCTGAGATGTGTCCAAGTTAATACGATTCGCTGAGTCTGCATAGTCCAATATCGTATTGTATTCTCGTTTTATTTAGCTAAACGGATCAATCACCCCAGTCCGGGCTAAAAAGGAAAGGAACGATATTGTTCGCTTTTCTAAGGTGATCACTAAGTCTTTGGCCTCGGAAACAGGCTTTTAGAAGTCACATGAATAAGGCGAGAGCAAAATTGACATACTCAACACATACTCGTGCGAACGTACAATGAAAGAATACGTTCATAGTTTGTTTACTACAGAAGTAGAAAATTGAACTTCAAACTGTACGCAGCTGTATGAGTCGATCCGTGATTTCGAGATTACAGACGCAACTGGCAGCTATTGTAAAGAAGGACTTCATTCACTTCTTACAAGCTGCAGTTGTTTAACATCTGTTTTCTGGACTTTTTCATGAACAAGAAATGCTGTGGTAACGACGTGGCTGCATTTGCGAAGTTGTCGCATGTAACATGTACGTACAGCGACCGATGGAAATATGTCAGTGGTAGCTCTAAATTGGGAGAAAGGTTTCTCTGCCGTAGCCACATATTGGCGTTAATATGCGTCGATTTGTGAAGTCAGGTGTTTTGAAGAAGGTTATGGCATCGATATAAACGAATGATTTGTGCAAATGTCGGCAAACGTCGGAAACTCTGACATCTTTCATCATCACTTACAGCTTGTTTCCAACCTACAGCGGCCGATTTTGAACCAGAACGTGATCAAATCTTTCTTAGGAACAGTTTCTTTCATTCAGGAATTTAATTTTGACAAAATAGTTCAAGAATGCTAAAAATATCCGTTTTGTTGCTGGTTGGCACATGGTTAAGCTTTCCTAGGCACTTTCTACGCCAGAAATTCACACAGTTGAACTGTCTTTCTATGCGATTTAGCAAATGGAATGTAAACTGCTTTCCAGCTTTGTACTTTATAACTTTAAAACCTATGGCAGTGGCGAATTATGACGCTTAGTAATAAAAATGTAGTGGGAACAACGCTTTTTAATATTAAGAAGGGCTAGGTAAGTAAATTGTTCTGTTTTTAAGCCTTTCTAAAATCGTTGTTTGCAGATCAATAGCCGTTTTTTTTTTTCTTTTTCCTCTTTTTCTTTTTCTTTTTTTTTTTTTATGGTTCGTGGTCTGGATGCCTTTTTCTATGGGTTAACGGGTATAATAAACCATAGGTTTTTGACCAATCAGATCGCACGTACTTATCTTAGTTATTTTGTAAAGTAAGATATGGCAAGAAGTAGCCTTTTGATACGAACCGTGAAACAAAGGGATTTGGTTACCACAGCAAGCCCTCCAACTGAAAAACCCTTAGGTTCGCAGTTAAGGTAAAAGATGAACGGCAATAACTAAGAAGAAATCAGAATAGTCTTTAGTAATTCTAATCGAGAGGGAACAAGTGGTTATTTCTAAGTTAAGTTATATCAATTTTTTTTTTTTTTGATCTGTTGTCTATATTTTTGTTAAAACTCACTCCAGATGGCGCTTAGCCTGCATCCTCTCTTCATCGTTCTCGTCCCAAGTTTTCCAAATGAACTCATAAGGGAATACTTGTAAGCGCCCTCTTAAAGTTCAATTTGTCATGTAGCTAGTTCAACTTTTTTTGCTTTTTGGTTTTGTTTTTGTTTTGATGTTTTTTTTGTTTCTGTTTTTGTTCGTTTGTTTGTTTCTTTTTTAACTTAAAGGCTAAGATCACAATTGGAAGTACGCTTTTCGAAAAAAAAAAATTCAATTAGTTATTACGGGAAAAACCTCTCAATCAATTCATTTCTGTAAAGTGCGCGTGCGCGCGGGATTACCAGGTAACGGTATACGCACTGGCAGATGGCTCTAAGAAAGGCACCAGGAAGCTACAGAAAAAAAAAAACAAACAAAAAAAATAAAACAACAAAACACAAAGGCACCTTCACTTGGTCTTCGTCAGAGACAGCGGCTCCTTCCAAAATGCTTTGAACACTGTTGACCTAGAAAATGTAACAAATTACTCACGGGTTTGTCACCCCTTCCTTATGGGCAAGGGTTTAGTTTACCATAGGCCATTGCTTTTGAAACTAAAGTATTGTCAAGTGGCATCGATCTTTCTTTGGTCGCATAACACAGTGGAGGCTCATTTACTTCGAAACTTTATTATAATTATTTTGGTTGAATGGTTATGCGTACTTCAAATAATGATGATGATGATGATGATAAATGGGATATCACAAAAGAAAACGTAATCATGACCTTTGGCCATTGATAAATGCGAGGAGAACAAGACTTTCTAAAAAGACAGTGACAACTCTTTTGCTTTCTTTTCATAAACTTTGGTTGTTTTTGTTTCACTCTTGTGTCTAAACAAAATGATTACACTATATATCACTAAATGTAATACTAGCTTGACTTCTCTAAAGGAAAACTTGAATCTTCTAATCTATTACAGCATTTATACAAATTAAACAAAGAAAAATTACAGGAAGCAGTACGTAACCTATAACTTTACATACCTTTCCGTTAACTCTTGCTCCAAAAAACAAGAAAATAGCGATGTTCCCAGCGGACTGCATGATTAATATTACACAGCCAAGGGTAAGATATTCAGAGCCACTACTTTCTTGCGAGGGGTTCAGTTGGACAGCAACGAAAAAAGTAAAACAAATGAAAGGGATTTGAAGGGACAGCGTCACAAAGAGAAGAGGTGAAAACACTTTGCTGGCGTGTTCAACCACATCACATAATCGATGATGTTCGTCTTTCAAAGCCCGAATGTCCAAAGCGCCAAGTTTTCTTGTTGTTCTTTGATAAAAATCATCAAAAAGTCGTTCAAGTATCAAGCACGTCATGCAATATAAAGGGATGGGAAACAACAATACTGCATAGACTAAAACCAACGTGAATGAATAAAGTATGGTAATGCTGTAACCATTCCAATCATTCCAAGGTTTGTTACTCCCTAAATAGAGCTGAGGCAAAAAGTGGGTTGATGTGACAACTAAGATAGTTGCTGTGATCCAAATAAAGACTGCAGCAGCTACAGTTTTGCGAGAGGTAGATTTCAATGTTTTCAATTCAGCATTGCATTCAATTAATTTTCGAATAAACGTTTCAAAACGCGACTGTCTAATTTGACTTATTGGTAGTACAAACAAGCAAATTGTTCCATTGAGCGCTGCCAAAAGGTACCCTACTAAGCTTCCCAACAACCTGAAGAAGATTGTGATATCAGTGAAACCTTCTAAACCTAACGAAATTAGCAGCAAGCCAACGGTTAACCAAACTGTTCCCAACACTGAACAACAAAAGAGAAGCCAAATGGATACCCGCCTCTTTTGAAAGGACAACGTCGATGGCAGTCGAGTTAGTGAGATTTCTCCAAAGTACATTCCAAAAAGCCTCAAAGCTCTCAATATGGGGCTGTAAATATCTTCGTACACCTTTAGCTGTTCGTTCCTTCCGTGATAAGTGCTTTGGGAAGCGTCTGGTAAGTTTTCAATGACGGTACTATGATCTAAGGAAAATGGCTGCAAAGTATATGTTTCGCGAATGTGGGAAATATCTGGTACATGAACGTGGGTTTCCGAAGGATGTACTTGAGAATGCATCTCCACATTTGAACAAAACCTATAAGTCATCAAACTATATTTGTTGTGTTAGCTTATTAATAATTAAAGATAGCAATTTCAATTACTAGTTCAACTATTTTTGTGTTATTATTTATTCAAGGCTTTTCTTCTCCTTAAGGAGCCAAAACCATTTTCGTTTTTCGTTCTTCTTATTTTTTTTCTCCTTCGGTATTGTTGCATTTTGGTTTTTCTGTCGTGTCCGACCTTCGCTATTCTCTGAAAAAAATCCATAAACACAAAAAGACCTGTAAAAGATATTCAAGTGCAATAAGTTATCAATAAATAATTCAAATTCAAAATTTATGGTTTTCAAAACGAGGCAGAAAAGGCGAAACCTT
>OZ037992.1:11460952-11598452 GCA_964035705.1 Porites rus | reverse complement strand
TTTCTTACTTTTTTAATAAAAATTTTCAAGAAATAATAACTCTGTCACATTGATGTAAAAGATGCATAAAAGAACTCTATTTCAAGAATTATGCATGAGCCATCATTTTATTTTAAAATTCTCATTAATGTTGTATCGAATTACAGAAGTCTACGTCATTGTGACGACATAATGACGTATTTTGTGACAAAAACGCGTCATAGCGCCACATACCTTAACTAAAAAAAAGTACAATATTGATTTTATCAACGTTGTCCTTGCTCCTGTGCCAATACATTCATTGTTGCCGCGTTTAAAATACCCTAATTTTTCATTTATCTGATTGAGATGGCGTTTTCACCAGAAATCATAGAATTCTATACAGAAAACCATTAGTAAATTTTTACCATTTCTTTCCTGGATTTTTATTCTGATGCCAAATTTGGACATCATTTATGACATCACAATAGCAATCACATGGGATGAAATAAAAACCACTTAACAGGTAGTTTGTCAACCTACTTCCCTGCCATGTTTCGTCACATTCGATGCATTCTACTTCTGTCTATGGCCTAAAACTCTCAATTTTGAAAGGTACGGGAGAAAAACCCTAGCAACCGGCCACCGTGTTACACATTCTTCATACATGGACCTACATACCCATACATATAGCCCTGCAGAGCCATACATAGCCCCTCATAACCCTACATAGCCCTAAGCCTGATAGTTTAATTGTTGTAGTAGTTCATTGGTCCTTGTATTTAGACACCGTGGAGTTATTCTTTTCATTATTTGCCTCTTCGTTATTGCCATTTGCGTGCCTACCACTGGTATATCCCTTTGAAATATCAATGTAAAATGACAGTTCTACTACTCTGTTGCTCCTAATGACATTCGATAGATATCTGTTCCTGCAGGCTGTCTCCCTTCTTTGATTGAAACCTCTAAAGGGTGTCAGTGTCATCTTATGATTTCGAGGGTCTTTACAGCATTTGCACAAAACACCAGCCATCTCTTTTCTAAATTGACGGTTTTGCGCAGCGTATATAATCGGATTTGCACATGAATTTATTAATATTAGCATGAGAAAAACTTTGTTTATAGTATACATAAGATCTGCGTCCCAAACATACCACACTACGTATAGAATTAAATTTGGGATATAGCAGACACCATATACTATTGTAACTATCACCAGCATCTTTGTTACGTTGTTTCTGGCCTTCAACAGGGATATCGATGTATGTCGTCTGGGTATATCCTCATTGCGTATATTTGCAACGACCTTTCCATAAAAGAAAGCCATAAGACAAAATGGTAAAAAGCCAATGATTACCAACCAAGCTATATTGTAACCAAGAGCATATGAAATACTGGCCAGTCACTCTCACAAAATCCACGCTGGCGATTAAGCTTCCGCACATAAAACAACGGAATGTTAAAAATGACCGCTATTATCCAGCAACAAGTAATTACGATTTTCATTGTCTTCATGGTGAAATTTGAACGGTTGATAAAAGGGGAAGTTATAGCTGCGAAGCGTTCATAAGCGATTACAACCAACGTTATCGAAGACGCAACTGCCCCAACCCAGGTGAATGTATCGGAAGTGATTGTCTTACAGAGAATGGTTCCCACTAATCCTTGAGGATGATGGAACAGTCCTTCCAGGATATGCCTTGGCGTAAACGAGATTACAATCACCAAATCAGCAATGGCAAGGTTCGCAACAAGATGATAGAGTGGCGACCTAAAGGCTTTGCTTTTCAGAATGACAAGGCAGACTAGGATGTTACCAAGCAATGCCATCGTTACTAGTATTGAGTGAGTTACTTTAGCTATAATGTTCTCCTCCATGGCAGTCTTTCCAGTCTCAAGTACGGTGTCCTAATAAGAGAGAAAAGGGAATATAGAAACACGTTCCTACACATTGGGTTAATCAAAAAGAGGCTATAATATAAACTTCTTTCTCTTTTAGAATATTGACTATAGTCAAAAACCTTATTGACAAAATAATAATAATAATAATAATAATTCTCATTTTCACTATCATTATCATTGTTATTATCAATTATAACAAAAAAAAATAAAAAAATTAAGCACCAATCTCCCAGGCAGCCGGTTTTTGATCTTCCACTCCTGGTCGAACTGTAACCTATCTCGAAAAACAGCAAAAACAGAGAACAGCATTGAACCATGCAGTATTGATTCTGAGGTGCGGGCCGCGTACTTTTAAAAGTGCCTAACGTTTGACAACTGACCAAGTTAGACTACTTTTTTACGTATTCGAATAGTATTCGCGAAAAGTATCAAGAAGTATGAAGGGAAAGCAACTAGAAATTAGGTTATTTAGTAGGGCCAGTCGAGGCACGAGCAAGGAATAATCCGGAATAAGGGTTCACTCAATAAATCACTTCAAAGTGGTACTTTTTAACTTAAATTTCTCAAGGGCTTAAAATACTTAAATTTCGTTTCCTTTCATATTTATTGAGTTCATAATTTCAGTGTCCACAAAACACTATAGCACTTTAGATAAGTGGCTGCATTTTAAAATGTTGATCAGTTACGATTGTACGATGGATACCACTTCTGTATCATGTTTCTGTCTGCATTCGATTAGTATAGGTAATCACATGATTTCGAGTGCAATTTGGAATAAATAAGCACGAGTAAATTTTTCAAAGACTAACAAAAGTGCACGAGCCCGTAGGGCGAGTGCACTTTTTGGTCTTTGAAAAATTTACAAGTGCTTATTTAATCCAAATTGCAAGAGAAAAATCATGTGATTACTTATTAATAATATACACGAAAAACATAACTACGACAAACTACGACAACAAATTTTGACAGCGCTAGCGTTTTTAGTTCATTCAACTGATTGGCTGAAACAGACTACTACCTTTGTCAAATTCAAACTTTTTCAAGACCAACGCTTTCAAAATCATTCAGCTAAGAACTTGGAAATGTGCAAGGATTTTTTTATATGATCACCAGCCTGTTAAAGATAACTTGGTTTACAACAGTCAGCAAAAGTAAGTGTTTTTAAATTCATCCTCGATTATGAGAGCTCGGCGTTCACAAGAAGCGTTTTCAAGAAGTATACTGCCGTTTTTAAATCAGGAGAAGGCTTCGAGCAGCCAAAGATGAAAGACACTTGCTAAGGATTTTTAACGACTGTTTATCATTGTCTGTTCCTGAGACCCCATCATAGCTGGATTCATGGACAAATTTTTGAGATTTAAAACCCGAAAATGAAGGAGGCAATTTGTTTTCTTTCGACGCTACCATCGATGGGTGAGTGGAGCCACAGTTGTTGTGATGTCGGAAACTGTCAGTATTAATATAATATTTGCTTTTTCTCAGCGCTGGAGTTTTCATTACTTTATTTGGGCTACTGCAAGATTCATCGTAGCTCTTCTTCGTCGGCTTCATCGTAGTCGTTAAGGAAATTTATACCTCTGTGGCCTGTGACACTGACCATATGTTCTGAACTTACAATCTTTGCTTTCTTCAGCTGACTGCATGTTGTTTTTCTTGCACAATGATTCGTGAACTTTTTTCTCACTTTCTTTAAGGCTAGTACCAGCTACGAATACTTTTCATTATGTGAGTTGTGGTATTTTCGCCCATTGGTTTAGTTTGGACCAGAAGTTTAAATTTTCGGTTTCGTTTGCTATTGAGGTAGAAAAAAAAACAGACCATCACATGGATGTTTTAATAGAGATCTTCGCTCCACAAAAGACTCAAAGAGAGCAACAAATAACAAACATGATTTGAAATCCCTGTTGTTATCATTGAATAATCCTTGTTCATTTAAATGCCTGAAGAGTGTAGCTGTCATGGTTTGCGTGTGGTTGCAACCGATTTTGTTCTTTATTTTTTTACTTTAGCGTAGTCTGTTATGAGTAGCTTGTTTTTTTAGTTTCTCTGGCTCATTTTCCTCGATTTTGTCGACAGTATTTTTCTCTTAGCAACGCATTTTCAATACATTTAGCGAGAAAGACGTACTTTTTACCGTGTTTGGGTTTTTTTGGAATAGATTTTTTTAACTTTTGTATGGTTGTTTTGCTTACAAAATTAAATCCCGTCGTCGTCTGCTGAAAACCATGGCCATTTTCTTGAATCTGTGTTGTTAAAACAGCTCTAATCTGATTGGTTCTTGTTGGTTTCTTTTGTGTTTTCAGCCAATCAGAAAGCATTTGTAATTTGCACTCGTGTTACAAGTTTGCACTCGTGTTACACATTTTGCACTCGTGTTACAGAAGAGCTGCACTCCTTTCTCAGCCAATCAGAATTGAGTAATTTTTTCGTGTATATTATTAAATGTGTAAGGAATACCTTTTTTCAGCAAACAGTGGAAGATTTTGTTTTTCTACACATTGATGCACAATAGCTCAGTTAACTTTCACTGCGCCAGATGTATTTGAAATATTTGATTTTCTAGGAGAAAATAAAAGCATAGAGGCGACTGTAGGCAGTATCAATGGCAGAATAATTTAATACGCCAGTTTATTCTATGATGACTATACTTGTTAAATGCAGATCAATGAAGAAGTAAGTTGAGAAAATTGATGCGTAAAGACTAAGACATTTTTTCCTTTTCCCTCCTTGCTTTTTAGGAGCAAATTAACCTTAGTCACCCTCAGAAGTTAAGAAAGGAAGCTGGAGAGCCAGCATAACATTAGCGTTGCTGCTCCCCACGGACGCACACTGTAAATAATTTGATTAAACGTAGAGCACTTGAAAATTCAAGAGCATGTTGTTTAATCCGTAACGTTCACTTTTGAGGATTAGACGATTTACGCAAAGCCACAATCCTGGCGTTCAGCTCTATGCGGAATAAACTGGGTTATGATTGATTTCCAGTGTCGTGAAATTTTACGTGGGTACGTGCGTAAAATTTACGTTCCGGAAAATTAAGTAGAGGCAATGCATGAAAGGTCGCTCGTAAGTGTAAAAGTTGAACCTCGCTCAACTTCTCGTTTAAGCTCAGCACTTTTTATCTTGCTTCTATTCTATTTACGTCAATTAAATTTACGTGTGCTAACGTGCGTAGCCAAAATCGGGTCAGTTGAAATCAACCTTTAGAGATATATGATAAATTTCGAGATATTTCGTACAAGGACATTTTTTTCTTCTCGAATCAAACTTCGCAAAAATGGGGCCAAAGACGTCATTTTAGAATTTTTTTTCCCCTCTTTTCCCGCTCATTTGAACATCATGCGAGCCACTCATCAACAGACGGCGATACAAAAATGCTTCCACCGCCCTCACTCATCCATCCAGGCCATCACTTACCTAGAACTTTACTGGCATACAAGAGTGGCTTAATCATGATCAGAAATCTAAATGGCCGCACACGTACCTTGAAACAAGTGTAGACCTAGAGGCACATGTAAATATTCATCACTAGCAACAGAAACCGAAGCTTCCAGAAAAGACCAACTCCTAAGGGCTCCGCTTATGATTGTTTTCTTTTTACTTATGCAAATTTTCCAGACCTTAAAACGTTGGTGTATTTTAATTTCAAAGTTGCACAAAAGCCAACTGTAGAAGCCCAGATGTTTGCTTTAGTTTCTATAGATATGAATCGAAACTTTAATTAATCGCTGCATTCATAGCACCTGCATCTCAAATACAGCTTTTAAATGAGAGAAAAGGTTGGTTCTTCACATTAATTACGCACGGACATCACCTTGCAGTACTGTATTTAAGTAAACCAACATAGTCATATTGGAAACAAACAGTCAAAACACGACGTCGTTTTACAGTAACCTAATCTGACCACAAATAGAATCTACTTAATGGAACTCTAACACCACTCTCTGAGTATAATACTAGCTTTACTGATGTATAGACTCGTGAACTGCTTTTTACCACTGAATAATTGTCACCGTGTTAATTTACCGTATCACAGAATATTCTAAGACCGTGTAAGAGGCCCTTTTTTGAATAATGGTTATCTCACTGCAACAATGGGTATCTTCTCAGAGTTACAGGCCGGGACAAGAGATAACCGTCTAACGCTCCCATCCCATCCTCAGCAGTTTATTACTTCTCCTATTATCCCCTTGTCCCACTTAAGTATTAAAAGCGATACAATATAGTTCGTTCTGAAACGGCTTTTTATTAGTTGAGATAAGCAAACTGTTGGTTGAGATTAGATGCCGCAGAAGGGACAACTTTTCATGGCAGTCTGTTGTAATCAGCTTATATAACTCGCTTTAGTCACGATGGGCCGGGGTGTGAGACAGGGCAAATTGAGTTTTACCGTATCGTTGGTTTTCACATGACGTCACTAAAATTCAAACTACAAAACTATCGATCGTACTGAGATTTTACTTTCGTGGTGTCTTAGAGCAGCTAAAAACTAATTTTCAAACAAATTTTCGCTTCAAAAAGGTTCTTGGTTATGTAATAAAGTACACTTGAATTTCTAAGCTTTTGCGTGACGCAGCAGTTTTATGACGGCCGAGAGAGCAGTCATTTAAGTTAAAGAAGTGACTTTTTTCGGAGAATTTTGCTATCTAATGAGCTCAAGTGTTAGAAAAAGTATTACTTTAATGTTTATGATTTCCTCTAATAGTAAATTCACGCTTTTGTGGCAAAACTCGGTAACAGATGTTTCTGGTTTCCGTCCGCCATGTTGGAGCTCATCCGGATGAGCTCCAGCATGGCGTCTCCATACAAAGCTCTATAAATTTGGGTAAAACATTTCCTCGGATATCTCGTATACGAATTATTCCTTCGACCCAAATCGTATATTTACCTCCTTTCATTTCCCAGATTCTGGAATTTATCTGTCGAATGGTTTTGTTTTTTATTTTGAACTATTTTGGATGGCGTGACACTAAAAACCAGCAATACGTCGCTTGGGGTTTGGGAATACAATAAAGCTGAACAAGATAAGAATCTATTTGACCTTACAACACATTTACGTGGCATGAGTCAAGTGCATTCTCGTCCCCAGAGCCCTTCGGCCCTCGTGCTCAGTCTCCGACGGTTAAGAGGGCCAAGCGGCTCTGGGGACGAGAATGGAGTCAAGTGTTAACCTGCTGAAAATTAAAATGTGATTTTCGCGGTACGTAGATATTTTTTTAATCTTATTTTATTTTTTCTTTTATCTATAAGTTTGCTTCGAATTTTCGTTTGATAATCGGCATTGTGCTTTTCTAAGGCTATTTTTTCCATACTACGGAAAAATATAAAAGTGCATTACTTTAATTTAAAACCTAATTAAGTAGTTTTGCAAATAAAACTATAAAACATTTGATAGGAAGCCATATTTATTTATCTATTTTCTTTTATGCTCCGCGAAGTTTACCTCCGGTACCTACGTGTTCAGTTATTCCCCTTTCCTCAGAAAGTCACCATTTCCACTGCAGATTCCAACAATATTCGGTTTTTAATGGAGATAAAGAATCATTGTGTGGATGTTGTACCTCTAAAACTGCTATTTATATTAACGTTTGTTTACACTGGAAAATACTTTCAGTTTAACACTTGAAATTAGTCCATACTTTAGTAACTGACATTTTGAATAATGATATAGTTCTTTTGGGCAACTTTACCTTCAGAATTGATACATGAACTTGAAGTTGAAGTAATGTCGTCAATGGCAAATGTCCGTGCCAGTGCGACCAAAACAGGTGCATTTTCACACATTTCCATGGAGATGAATCAAGCAAATTAGGTTGCTGGATTATCTTTTTTAATTAATCATAAACCCCCTGTGTATTTTAACTTTAATTCAGATTAGTTAACTGCATAAATAATCATGAAGTTCGCCCCGAGGATTTTTAACTGCTTAGTCTCGCAGCGTTTCCTTAGTCTCCTTTACACTTAAATCGATCGACATTCTGAGCGAGAGATTAGAAGCTTCATTATTACTGTAAAAAATACACACCAGTGTGATGTAAAAAAAATAAATATTAAATAACTCCCGAACGTCGGATATCATACAATTTTCTGATACCCGCTATGAGGAGTACGCAGAATATCCATTAACTTTGCAACCTTGCAATTTCTGTAATCAAAGGCAAACAGCAAACACGACACTAGAAAACCGAGAGTTACTGCTGGACTGAGTTAAGTGGTTCCCCTCCTTTTCACACTCCCCATGGGCTATCATTAAGGATGGATTCATTTGCTGAAATTTTTTGTTGTTTCCAAGCCTAAAAAAACAATAAAAAATTCCAGTGGGCAAATTTGACAGCTGTACGCGCATGTTGCAAATGAATCCACCCTAAAAGCGATTCAGTTTTCTGCTTTATTTATTTATTTATTTTATTATTATTATTATTATTTTTAATATTTTCGGACCAGTTCTTGTCGGTCCTTCACTTACAACGTCAAATTCATGGATGTTACTAAAACGCCAGGTTTGGGGGAGCGGGGAAATGAAATTTATTAACTTGTCAGTAACACAGTTCTTCCAATTCTCGGCTTTCAGCTCCCATTCTTCATTTTCCCGGCGTTCCTCGTGCTCGTTCCCCTTTTTAGCAACATTCCAAATTTATTTGTTATTGTTTCACGAGGGTTTATCTCACGTGCTTTGGAATCCATAAACCCACTAAGATTTTATTCTTAATGACTTTGTTCTATTTACCGCAAATCAGAGTAGATTAAAGACACACACTTGACACACCTTTTATTGGTTCTTTATCATGTTTTGCTGCAGTTTCGATAACAAACTCTCCATTAGCTCAATTAATCACTGTTGAAATCTGTTTTGCTGCTTGACGAGAGCCGAGGCAATAAATGTCACCCTCATGTACGTTTACTTTTGCTACTGACCCCAATGAAATCAATAATCGGCTTTGATGACCGCCGAATGGGATCGACCTTCCACAAAATTCCTATTCATTTGATATTATTCGACTAGCAATTTCCGATTCCTCGACAGTCAATATACAGATCTGTTTAATAGATAACAAATATGAGAATCGGCTTTGAAACTGAAATACCGCGGAATTTGTAAACATATTATTAATCCACGCCATCTACTCGTGATCATGATTGTTTTAAACCTGTGTGGCCGGCCAGCCTCTAGATTCTTTGGTTAGGTGAAACTGTCACTCGCGGATTAATTTGGTTGAGTGGAAGAGCAAAGTTTAAAAGAATGTCGGGGTGTAACTAAGAGTTATTGGATAATGCTATCCACGCCGTCTAGGAGAGAGAACACTTTAACACGAAAAGTGGCTATTTGCATTATTGTCAGTGATTGAAGCAAGACCCTGTATCAAATACGTACTACAAAAATACGAATTGGAACAATTAACCGAATACGCGCAAGTGGACCATTCTAGATTGGCTATGAAAAGCTCAATGGATCGTCGCGATGCCATATCAAAACTAAAGACAAATCTTGACAGAATCATGGAGGAAACTGAGAATATTTTGAGAAATGAAAAAGCGGTTACCTCGTCGCATCTATTCGCGAGTAGAAAGGCTAGTTATTCGGCGAGTGGTACAAAGCAGGAGCCTGCGGCTGGCATTAACGAAAGATCGACATCAAAACTCGAGGTTATCAACGTTTTACAGCAGATTCTTCAAAAGCAAGAGGAACTAACAGTCGTGGAATATACAGTCAACAACAGCAGGTTCAAAGTCCTTGTGATCGAAGATACCGAACTATAACTCATGCATGGATATTTTATAACTTGAGAAATATCATCTTCTGTAATATCTCGTCTACCCGTTTTATTCGAGGATTATTGAGATAATTATAGGGCAATTTATTTCTTTGTCGGCAATGATGATATGCCTTAAATAATTATTGGACGAAAAAAAAGAAGTCTTTAAGAATCAAGCTCATTTGTCTACTTATACCGTTTTTCCCAATTGGTCCAGTTTGGCCACGAAGAAACAATGAGCACCTGCGGAAATGAGCAGAATTTTGCTGGGTCTCCACGATGGTGCAGATAGCTTATTTTTACCATTTGACCTTCTTTTAAAGCGGCTTAATGTCAACCTGAAAGGCGGATTATTCGTCATTGCTGAGATGCCATAGACATCTCAGCAAGAGGATGGAGAGGAAGGCTATAAGGTCTAAGAATGTTTCGATAAGTTTAAACCGAGGATAGGTTTCACAATTGCAAAGCTTTGTCGTCAAATATTGTGCTTCTTTAGTGCGGATCACGGAAAAACAACCGATTTTCGAAACCAAGATCCTTTCTGTCTTGGATCCTACACGCCTGTATGCGGCTATTTTTAAAATTTATTTATGTTTAATCATAATAGTTTTAGCTTGTTGATCAAGCAAACGCAAAGGACCGATGATCGGTGCGTGACGATGCATGCCTGCTCCGGTAATCTTGAAGCATGCTTTAAATAGAATGCTGCAGAATTCGAAATATGGGCACCAGTCCTTTATTTTTTTACAGAAATACTTTATGAAAAATACTTAAATAAGCGTTTGAGAGCTTTCAGAGTTCACAATGTTGTGGAAGGCCGGCATTAATTCCTCATTCCTTGAAATTAAATTAGGCTACTTCCTTCAAGGTTGTTTATCTACACTGCGAAAGGTTTTGATTAAAAGGTAAAATGAAATGCCACAGCTGATACAGAATGCTTTGGTTAATGAATGAGCAATACAAAAATTAAAATAAATTAATAAATTATTCTAAAAAGGTACAGTTAAACGTACAATACGTAAGAAGCCATTTGTTTAACCCTGGCCCCTTGTTCGGAATAGCGTAGAGGGCACATTATACAAAGCAAAAAATCTCAAGACTTTCCTCTCAAAACCGGACAGTCTTTTGAAAAATACTGGATTGACGTTTTCATGGTATTTTCTTCTCAAGAGTGTGTTTTGCTACTTATAAACTGTCGGTTTACTTCTCTTATCTTTTACTTATTTTAATAAAGAAAAGTTTCTCCCAAAGTTTGATAATTTTTGTATTTTGGGGGGTAAAGGTCTCGATGTTGTTGATGTTGCTGAGCAAGGACGACGACGACAGCAACGAGAACGTCAAAAACAAAAAAAATTGTTTTATCAAGGAAAACCACAAATTTACACGTCCATCACGTTTCTCTTGTACGTTTTTCTGCCGTCACTGCACGACTACAGCGTGAAAATGCCTAATTTCACGTTTTATGTTGGACGTAAACAAGCGACGAAGAATTTTTCTATCTCTTTCTAAACTTGAGAGCGGTCCCCAAGAAATCAACTCCAGGGAAATTTTCCTACATGTGACATATTCAGTGAATTGGAATAAACGCGAAAAAGTTTGAGTTTCAAAATTGACGTTTTCGTTGCCTTCGCTGTCGTCGAAGCTAATATATAAGCTGGCACATGAAACTTGGTCAGTTTTTCTTGGATTTTCACTTGTTTTCAAAGGACAATTTTTAATATGTTTTTATGCCTGTTAGAAATCGTTGAGAAATGTTCGGAACTGAAAAAAGAGATGATTTTGGAAGGATTTTAAGAGAAGAAAATGGAAGTTTCCAGATGAAGATAATGTAAAGAACATGTTTTAAGCCTACACCAAATTCTAAGTGGCCAATTTTTAAAAGACGTTACCTGACGAGATGTAAATTTTAAAGGATACAAAAGAGACGCCTAGAAGGGGGTCAGCGATGTTTCGCTGACGGACTTACAAGAAGTTAATTTCCTTTCGTGGCGCAGACGATGTATATAGCCTCAATTTTTCTTTTTTTCTTTCCTTCCTTCCTTTTTTTTCTTTTTGTTTTGTTTTGTTTTATTTATTTATTGATTGATATTTGCCCCTGCAGGGATTTCGCCCAGAAGGCGAAATCCCGAGGAGTCACTCTTAGCTAGTAACTCGCGCGTATATTAATGAAAGTACCTACAGTTGAAATATACAGTCAGTACGTCAGAAAAAAATCTCGATTTTCTTAAACAGGGGCCGCGAGGAATCGGTAGGTAATGATGACGTTTCTATTGTTTGCGCCTGCAAGTACGAGATGGTTAGGATGACGTAAAGACAGAAAATCCCGAACAGACCGCTTTAAGGTAGATTTTGTGACATTTATTGTGCTGTCATACTTGGATACTCTTTTGCGTTTCGAGTTATCAGTGACATTCTGTGGAGCAGTTGTCTTGAAAGTTATGGACAAAAGACACTCGTTAAGCGCAGATGAAGTTATAAGGTGCATATAACTGTGTATATATAAACTCTTGGAGAGTTTGCAAGACACGATTTCACAAACCTTTGATTGGAAACCTTACCCGACACTTTTTCTCTCTCTTTGACCTGAATAAGACTCAGCCTCAAACAAGCAAGACGAGTGAACAACGGCTAGCTTTACACTAGCAGAACTGATGGGCGATTACAGAAATTCGCCGACAGTAAAATTCTGTGCTGGCTTATTCCCTGCTCACTATGTCCTTCCTCTATTAAGTTTAAAATAAGACTAGAATGCGCGAGCGTGAATTGATCTTTGAACGTCCTTTTTATTTCTAAGGCTTACTTTCCCGAAAATAAAATGAACTGAATGTAAAAAGTGAAAGAGAATAAGCGACAAATTCAACTTCTGATTAAGTCTTCTCTATGGTTTAGAATAAAGTATTCTCGAAATTAAACTGAGAATGTTTTGATCAAAGCTGTGTAAATCGAACAGAAACTGTGCATGGAACCTTACGTTTCCTGTATTTATCTCACCTATTGTATAATTGTATGGAATATGTGTGAAAATCTTAATTGCGAATCGGTATATATCAAAGAGCTACACAACGAGCAAGAATACTATTGACCGACAACATATACAGAGCGGTGGCAACCATAGTGTCAGCTATTACTAGTTGGTTTGTTTGTTTTGTTTTGTTTTGTTTTGTGTTTTTAACAATATTTTCGTTCTATTTTATTATTTTTATAATTATTATTATTATTATTATTATTATTATTATTATTATTATTATTATTATTATTACGCCTTGACGTCCACTGTAGGGGTTTCTGGGAGCGACAGAGGGCTGCATTTTTCAATATAAGGGTGTGTCATCCCAAAGCGGACTCGTATAGAGATCCTAGCCCCATGCCAAGCAAATCTACAGGATTCATGAAAATGAAAAGAGGCGAAAATACAACTCTCGCGTCACAGAAATAGAGTAAGGCACATTCACCCCACTGGTATTTGACGGGAGGGATGGCTGACGAAAATCGAATGCCTGAGATACCACTCAAGATTAGCCGAGCTATTATCTGCAAAAAAGCAAGAGAGCTACGCCGCAACAATTTCATGGGTCAGTGCGAAAGTGTCCTTTGCAATTTTGCGGAGCGCGCTCCTATATATGCCTAAGGGGATCGAGACCCCCGAGAATGAGGAACTTAGATGTTAAGGACAGGGGTCTAGAAATAGACAAGGGTCAAGCAGGACTTCCCTACACTCAACAGCCTAGAAGGGCTGAAGGGGAAGCACCCGGAAGAGGCAGATATCGCGGATGAGAGTCTATTATACGGGCCCATTGATTACATTCCTCCTGGTGTTTTTGACTTGATCGACGAGATTCTGATCTTTGATGCTGCAACCACAACAAAGGGCTCAGCCGGGCCGTCCGGGATGGATGCCGAACTATATCGAAGAATCCTTTGCTCCAAGAATGTCAAGGCCGAGGGCAAGGTTTTGAGAGAGGAGACAGCCGTTTTCACAAGAAATCTGTTAAAGATCGCTTACCATCCATCTTTGTTGGAAGGCTATACCTCTTGCAGACTCATCCCCTTGGACAAAAACCCTGGAATACGACCTACTGGCGTTGGTGAGGTCCTGAGGCGAATTGTTGGAAAAAATGTTTCTGGATTTTTGAAGGAAGAGATCAAAGAGACAGCGGACCCCTTTCAGGTTTGCGCAGGCCATAGCGCAGACTCAGAGACCGTGATACATGCTATGAGTCAAGTGTTTGTAGAGGAAGGAACAGATGGTATTTTACTGATAGATGCAGGCAACGCCTTTAATCAAATGAACAGATCCGTCGCCTTACATAACATCCGGATAACCTGCAAGGAAATGTCACTTTACATCATTAACACCTACAGAAGCCCGTCGAGGCTGTTTATAGCTGATGTTTATGATGTTGATAGCGATGTATATAGTCTCAATTTTTCTTTTTTTTCTTTTTGTTTTGTTTTGTTTCATTTATTTATTTATTGATATTTGCCCCCGCAGGGAAGAAGGTCAACGCCACTTTAGGGGCCGTCATCGGATCTCAAGAGTTCAAAGATCAATATTGTCGGGAAAAAATCCTTGGATGGAAAGGAGAACTCAGAGCACTATCTGAGACAGCAAGGAGCCAGCCTCATGCAGCCTACACTGTTTTCTCGAAGAGTTGCAAAGCCAAGTTTACTTATTTCATGCGCACAATAGAGTCGTTGGAAGATTACTTTGACCCTATGAGGGAGGTGAACAACCTCGTCCCCAGGGCTTTTCCCTCAAAAAATGGGTGGGGCGGGAAAAGGCCCTGGCATCGGCTGGTCACGTGTACAGCCTAAATATTCCTGAGAAGCTAATTTATATGCAACCCGCTGGTTTTGCGCTGACAGAAAGGAGCAACAGTGGTAAACAATAACATCGCGAACTATGTCAATATTTTCGCGTGTGTGCGATTCAAAAGCTTAAGATCCATTTAATTGCGCATTATTCAAAAGCTAGAAGTTTATGAAAGGGCAGACCGGCTCTACGTTGTCACGTACAAAATATGTCAAATGCTTCAGCGTTGAGACAAGCTGTTATGTCCCACTGTTATCGACTAGTACTTCCACTAAACTTCATCGTGACTGTGGAATTACTGAACGATCAAGCGGGAAGTGATTTTGTCCGATGTCAAACAAAAATGCGGGCCTTTGCCTTCAGGATCTGCATTGAATTTAAACAAATTGAACTTAATTGAAATAGAATTGTTCATCAAAATGCTTTATAAAGTCTGGTCTTCTCTACAACCCGACCATGAAACAAACAAATCTTCGCGCCGGATGCAAGTCAGCCCTCCAGCCAGGAACGATGACAGGTCGCCGATCTGAAACATTTGAAGAACTCTTATATCTTTTCTCTTCCGAGGATAAGTACAAAGGATTTTCCTTATATTAAAGGGAAGATTGACTGATCGATTGGAATCAACTACAGCTCTGTCAATTTTAAATAGACCCAAGTTTTTTTTTGTTGCCAGTCGTTTGATCGCAGAGGTCAATGAATTTTTAAATGATACAGGTCATACAGGATAACGCGTGTCGCTATGATATGGCTGAGAGCAGAGAGTTAAGGTGAATAGAACTAGGCTGTGTACGGCGGCCCACTTCGCAAGAAATGAAATAAAATATCAGAAGAGTCGAGAAAGCGGACTTTTCCAGTACAACCTTTATGCACGTACGATAGCTTGTTTGTCATTTATGCTCCTCTATAAACAGACGTTTTACAAATGTTACTCGCTGTCCCCTTCATAGAAATCGGAGGAAAGCAAAAAATTGCCATAGCCAGTATCTGTGACAAAAAGGAAACCTTGTCAAACTTTTCGTTAACCGTCAAGAGATATGAAACTGAGGTCGCCCAAGATCGCGCGCTTAGAGGTTACGCATAATTTTAGCTTTTCACATGGCGCTAATTTATTACACCCAGGATTTTAGGGTGTACGAGGAGACACGTGACCAGCCGGTGCCAGGGCCTTTTCCCGCCCCACCCATTTTTTGAGGGAAAAGCCCTGGGGACGAGGTTGGGAGGTGAATAGGTCCGCGGATAGGCGGATTTGGCCTTAAAAAGCTCACGGAATGTGGATTTCGGCGATAAATCGAGTGGATTCGCGGATTTGAAAAATACCGTGGATCGCGGGGTCAGCTGAAAGTTTTGGCCCGGTTTCCGGATTCTGTCGGTCCAGAAGTTCCGATTCTGGATCGGATCATCAATTTTCGGTCGGCCTTGGCCAATGTGCTGGTGTTTTGTCGGCTAACATTCCACTTCCGAGGTTAATGCTAAGATTGACAGCGACTCATGAACTATAAAAAAATCAAATTTACAAATTGATCGGTGAAATGATAAACTGGATTTTGCTCCTTATATTTAATGCTAGGATTGACGATCATTGTGTACAAAACTGACAAGCTACGAGTAAATGAAACTCTGTATCTGCACCGGAAAACAAATGCAGTTTGCCCTGGCTAACCCTTTTACCCGTCTGTTGCCAAGTGGGAACATGTTTATGTGAAAAAGATTATGGTCTCAAGACTTCTAAGATGAAACATGAAATATACTTACTGGTAAGCAAATTACCATGAAGTTGAGTTCTGCCTCTTCCGATTTTTGCTGCTCGACTAGAAGCATGTCCAAAGTGATGTCAGTAAGTAAATTTATTGAAAAATCTTTTGCGTAATACCAGATTCTTTCATTTTGCAAGCTTGCGGACTATTTGATTAGTCAAATCTGTATTGTTGGAAGAAACATTATAAGCTCTGTCCCTAATGCTTAATGTTTTGAAGCTGTAACGAAAACTTCTTAAAGATGAAGTACCGCATCTGTTGCGATTACAGAACAACTATATTAAGTAATTCATTTTTTCATGCTACAACGCTACTGACTTTCTATATACCACGAAAATTTTTTAAAGTAACACGGATTCGGATTTGAACAAAAATTAAGTCGGATCGGCGGATCGGGCCTAAGTGAATTTGCATACCCCTCTTCACCCCCCTCCCCTATTCAAGAGGCGATCGACGACTTACTTCTCCCAACACTATTGGGTCAAACGGAGCCCCTCCCTAGTGATCTTCGTCACCTCGTTACTTTGACACCAGCTCAGGAGGGCTAGGCGTACCCGACTTCCGGTTTGAAGCTCCACAGCAGTTTGCTGCTTCTACGTTAATAACAGCACCGCACGTAGATTCTATTACCACACAGAGCATGGTGGCAGGCGAGAATTCCACGGAGAAGTTAAAAAGACAACATCAAGCCTTGAAAACTGCGTCTGTGAAATCGAGAATGGAAAGTATTGATTCCACTCTACCCTCGGATCTGCTGCGGTCAGTTAACCAATCGAGAGACAAGGGTGCGAACTCATGGCTTACCGCTGTGCCTCTTGTCGATGAAGGCTTAGTGCTGAATAAACAAGAATTCAGAGACTCCGTCTGCGTTTAAGGTATAATATGCCCCAGTCCGACTTACCAAGCAAGTGTGTTTGTGGTGAGAAGTATACCGTCTGCAATGCCCTGTCATGCAAGAAGCGAGGTTCCGTGGCGCAGAGACACGATGGTGTTCGCAACCTACTTACCTCACTTATTGGTAAGGTTTGCACCAACGTTGAAATCGAACCACAACTACAACCTCTCGATAATGAGCGATCCAACCTCAGAACCGCCGTAACAAGCCCGAAGGCAAGACTAGACTTAAAGACAGGGGGCTTTTGGTCTCGCGGAGTAACAGCATTTTTTGATGTCAGAGTAACGCATGTTCACTCCAAGTGCAACCAGGGAAAAGAAACATCCACAATCTTTAAGGAGCAGTAGGAGGAGAAAAAGCGGAAGTACCAAAAGAGGGTGCTGGACATTGAAATGGAATCTTTCACTTCCGTAGCTTTTTGGAACCAACGGTGGGATGGGAGCTGACTGCAACTGCTTTCTCAAAAGCCTAGCCGAGAAGCTCTCAGAAAAGAATGAGGAACCTTATCACATTACTATTAATTGGATTAGCACATTGCTTTCTTTTAAGATTTTAAGGTCCGTACACATATGCGTAAGAGGTTTTAGGATACCCTTCCACAAAATTCCACAAGGGGATTTCACTGATGACTGCCGCTTAAACGCCAACCAAGCGTGTGTGAGCTCGTTAATTTAGTTTAGTTGAGATGAACCGTTTTTTAATTGAGTTTTTTTTTTTCCGAATATATGATATATTTTTAGTGGAATGAAGTTTTTTCAATCGAAATTAAGTGTTTTTTTTTTTTTTTTGGTTCCGGCTTTGATGTTATTATTATTAGTAGTAGTAGTAGTACTAGTGGTAGTGGTAGTGGTAGTGGTAGTGGTAGTACTTATGTATTTATTTTAATTTTGTTTTCCATGACCATACGTCAAGCAACTAACCAACCAACCAAACTTCATTTTATTTTTAAAGATGGGGATATAATCCTTAAAAGGAACCGTTAAAAGGATGTTCGTGTTGATACCCTACGTTTTGTTGACATCACAATGAACGTTGCTTTTAACACCAATCAGACTTTCTGCGTATTTAGTAAGTATAAATATTCAAACTCTTTCGTCAGCGAATTAAATCTCGCATTTAGCAATACTCGAAACTCGGCACAATTTCTGAGTTAAATTCCACTCGTGTGGCGCCCAGAAATCTACAACACCGTGAGCAGCGCAACGTTCTTAACGTGTCAAAATTATGAGCGTGTCGATTAATATAGACGAATTTCAGAGCTGGGCAGATATCTTTGAGGAAATAGAAAAGCAACAACAGCGGAATGCATTAGCAGGCGCCGATGCTAAAGGACACGAAGTCCATAAGCACCAGAGAAGGTAGGAGAGGAATTGAAAAAGTGGTACCAGGATGAAGTAAAAGTTAGTAGAGTACAAAGTCGTTATGCCTATTTTTCCGTAAAATATACTGTTTAAGAAAATGAACATGAACTTTGCACTGGGTAAACGGTCCATACTGTCAAAATAAAAAAAAATTCTTAAATTGTAAACCTCTTTATTCCATGTATAAATTTCTCCGTTGCTAGAGCGTACTTTCTAATTTGATTAGCTAAATCTAGACACAACTAAATTTTTTTTTCTCTTTCTTTCCTTTTTTTTGTAATTATGAAATGTTTTCATCTTGGTTAATCTGTCAAGAATAACATCGGTGTGCGAGTAACTTCCAAAAATGACTTTGTAACCAAAACAAGGATAAATTCGCATTTTTAAGTGCAATTTGCAGGTTGTGTTATCAAGTAATTACTTGCTTGATTTACTTGTTCATTTATTATTATTATTATTATTATTGTTGTTGTTGTTGTTGTTGTTGTTTTGAAGGCGTGCAAGATCATCCAGTGTGCTTGAGCCAGAATCCAACAGATGCTGCAAAACTTATAACAAGACCCTGAAGCGGCAAGCTAGCGTACCTTGCCTTGCATCCACTATTGATCCTTTTAAAGTTCTGCAAGATTCCCGCCTAACTGCTAACGCTAAAATGCATAGCAACGAGAAACTCGCCTTGCTATATGAAGATATTCTCAAACCGCTGGAGAGTGCCACCATACTACAATATGAAACAACGAACTAGTCCTTCCCTTGGCAGAGTTAATCAACTAATTAGGGAGTCGGTTAGCATTATATATACCACCATATTTCTAGTTTCTACAGTCTGAATGCTTTAAGAATTGCATTTTGGTTAATTTTTTCGTTGTTTTCGTCTTTGAAGTTCGCCGGTCTGTTTTCATTATTAATTACCAATTATTTTTCTTCATGTGATATGATTGGATTCTTCATAGTTCGGACTGATGACCCCGGCGTACTTATCAGTGCTCCTAATAATCCTAAAATCTAATTCAGTTATAATAATATTTTCATGGTAGCTCGGTTACTGGAGAAAAAGCAAACTAAGGCAGTTTCTTAATCCGAAGATCTTACTCAACCTATTATTGCGAACACAGTTTGTGGTTTGAAAGCGAATAAAAATTTTTGTCCATTAATGTGCAACTTATTTTCTTGAACATTGCCAACTGGTATCAGCTTGTCCATACTAACGGTAAAATGTAAGGCGTTAGTAGCAAATGGAAAGATATGCTGAAAAATAAATATTGTTACTTAATTTACCCAAATTTATTGATTACTATTTTTGTAAAAGGTGAACCCTTTGCACAAATAACTAAATTAAATAAAGATAAAGAAAAAACAATGATTGGATAAAATGTAATTATCTCCCACTAAATGCTACTGATGCTTGAGATTCCCTTCTCGATAGTACAACTTTACAGACACCGAAAAAAATAGCCCTCCTCATACATTACGTATTTTGAGTCAAGGAACGAAAACGGAACCCCCTCTCAAGTTAAAAAAGTTTAGTTGAGATATTTACATCAACACCTCTGCTAATGCAAAATTCACAGGTATGAACACATTGTCTCTCAGGGAAATATGTTTTCTTTAGTGGCAAAATGTTTTCTTTATGTTATGACAGGCAGTGTGCATTGTTTGTGAAATTCAACTCAGCCTTAACAAAATGTTAATGGATGGCCGACGAAATGAATTTTGATGAACAGTTATAACACAGCTGCAAGGCTCAATGTCAAACCTTTCTTTTTTCTGTGTCCCTTTTATTTCTCCTTCAGTCAGGAACTCTTTTCCTCTTTGTCCCTCTACTTCTGGAAGTATACTATCTCAGTTGAAGCTTACTTGAATCGAAATAAATAATGTACTTGTTCGCACGTAGGTCTAACCCAATTATTATAATTGTCTTAACTTCTGAGGGCTATGCAGTTAAATGGTACTTCAACAGATGTTTTTCTTATACAACAAATGTCTTACTGCACAAATCTCGTAGCACCACGATTGCAGCAACCTTTACAATTCCGTGTCTTCTAGCACGTGAACTTTAAAGGTATACCCATTCAAAGTATATTCTTTTATTGTCTGTACTTCCTGCACTTGAAGAATTTGCACTAACAAGTTACTCATTTTGTCCGTCTTTGCTACCTTACTGTAACGTGGAGAGTGTCCTTTGTAGAGCTCCTCCAACTCCTGTTGCCTTGAGCTGGATAGCTTAGCAAATTGTTGTTCTCTGCTATGTCTTGCTGTGCCGATCTTCGATAGCCTCACGAAGAAGGCCTTGCTTTCAAGGCTTGTCTTAAGGTTGGTAACGGGCATTTTGGAAAATCAGTTGCTCTATTCGCTGGCGTGGATATCACAATCAATTCGTGTCAAATCTGGCAAGGAAGATATGTCGACTGCTACAGTGTATCTTTCTCTTCAAAGCTTTCACTGAACTCTCCTCGAGTAAAATGTCCAAATAGCTGTGCATTTAACCTCCGCGTTCCTTTTAATTAAAATTTATCAGGCCGTGTTCACCTTGAGGAACCATATTGACCTCTCACAAAGCCAGTTAGCTATTACTGAAGTGGTTCTAACTTACTTTTGACAGGATGACTATCGTTATGAAATACTAACCAATGTGTCATAGATCTTCAATACACCGAATGATGAAGTAACAAATATGACAACGCTTGAACTTAGTCACGGAAACCAACTTGCGGATCAGCCGTCCTCTTCCCTCTTAAGAAAGGCCTTTTAGCTGCCTCAGTGTGTTAATTGAACACCGTAGCACTTTTATCTTTGACAAGTGCCTGCTTGAAAAACATTCATCATAAGCGCTTCACTGAACACTGCGGTTGACGGTAAAGAGCATAACTTATATGAGTAAACTTAAACAAAGCAAATTGACCCAGTGCAGAGTCAAGGCAGTATGCATCCATGCGGATAGACCCACCTTGCCGACATTCAAAACACGCACAGGAACAAGACGTATTCCTGACTGATATTTCAAATTACCCTTAATTCATAGGGCTTGCATTTCATTATGTGAATTTTTCTTGAAACCTTTTGACAAGAACTATCTGTAATCTCGCGACATCTGGGGGTATTTAAAAACTTTATGCTCCCTGATCTGACGGGTCAACACTCAGTGAACACTAGATAAAAAGCCAGCTACAAAAACAGAAAGGTATGAAAGGAAAGGACAAATTGAATACCCACTCCTTGGGGAACGAAAATCATAAACACAGTGGCATGCCGGCGCCTGTAGGGTAGTTTTAAATGTTGCTATTTTAAAATTGCTCCTCGTCCATTTTTTTTTGTTCTTCAATATAGATTAGCAGAAGCTTTATAAAAAAGTTGGATTATGTATAACGACCATACATTAAACGAAACCCCAAAAGGCAAATTATCGTGTTTAGTTTCGGCCATATGCGCTCAAAGGGTTATACCCGATTAATTACATTTAGTTGGGTCAACTTTACTTTGTTTTCATTTGCTTTCTCAAAAGCAAAGCATTTTTCATTTTGAATAGCTCTTATTCGGAGTCAAAGCTTTAGCAGCGCTCTTTAAAGGTCACTAATACCAGCAAAAAATCCTTTTGAAAGCCATCGACAACAGCTTTATTCAGACAGTGCGTACCAGACTTCGTTTCCAAGAGCTTTCGGCTACTCATCCTTCGGGGGACCCTGGGAACGAGCTAGTACTCAGTTACCCACACAGTCGAGTGACCGCGGTATGATGACACGACAGCCCTAATTGCTCAGTACCAAATTTTAAATTTAAAACAGTAAACTAATCCTTACAGCAGAAAGGGTGATAGAAAAAATAAAGGAAGAAAACAAAAATAAAGTGGTGAATGATATTTGCCCGATATTTCGGTTTCACACAAACCTTTAACGGGGGCTAAAAAAGAAAAATTAATACAGATAAGAGATGAACTTTACATGCGCGAGATTTGAATACATAGCCGACGGAAAATGATTAGGCTACTAAAAAGATAGTTGTCACTAATTAAATCCAAAATCGTCATCTATCTCATTGAATGCAAAAAATGCGGCAAACAGTACATTCAGACCAAGCACCATCTTCACCAACGCTTTGGGGAATATCGCTGCTTCATTCTCAACTATGGCCCTTTTCCTAATCCTACTCCTGTCTCCGAACATTTTAATCAAGCCGATCACTCTATCAACGAAGCCCTTCTTACTCCCTTAGAACTAATCTGTAGCAACCGTGACTCTGTCAGAAAGGCACGCGAGACTCACCTCATTGACAAAGCTATGACTTTAGAACCTCATGGTATGAATAGACGTGATGGACCTAATTAGTGACATTTATAGCCTATCATTTTCTGATTGCTATGTTTTCAAATCTCGCGTATGTAACGTTCATCTTTTATCTGTATTCATTTTTCCGGTTACAGCCTCTGTTGAAGGTTTGTGGACCTTTGTGTTGCAAACCGAAATATCGAGCAAACACAATTCACCACTTTATTTTTGTTTTCTTTCTTTATTTTTTTTTCTATCACTCTTCCTACCGTAAGGATCAGTTTACTGTTTTAAATTTATAATTTGGTACTCAAGATTTTACTGATCCAGATCTACTAAAGATCCGGCGCACCCTCACTAGTTTGTCGTTGTGGTTTTGCCTTCACAAGCGTTTCTAATTGTTTAGCCTGTTCCAGGGGTTCATATAATTGCTGCCCGCACAGGGCAGCTACCTATGATTTATGATTTTCTGACCCAGGTCTGATCTCGACTTTGAGGTTATCAGTTCAGTTTGTTTAGTTGTTTATTACCAGTTCCCAGGCCCCGCCGCGTAGCACCCAATGAAGCGAAGTGAAAAAATGTCGGTCCAACTTTTATAATTTTGTGAGTACTGGGAAAGTCTTTAATTCCTTCTAAAAACATGCTTTTAAAAGTAAATTGAGATAAACCTATTACAGGATTTAGTAGCGCTCAAAGACTTGAATCTACGAACTCGTTCTTTGTAGACATTCGTCGTGTTGGTGTTTGGCCGAGTTGAAGTAGAAACTGATCGGTCTTCAGTGCGAAGGAAAGTTCGTCACTGTAGAGGTCGGGGGCACCCAACGACTTTTTTCTTTAAAATATCTGTTCGAAGAAGCAAATATTGTTAAGAATTTTATATTACTTGAGGACGGCTATAATTTCTAGATGACCGTACCATTCATGTACAATTTTTGAAGCTTATAAATTCCCAACGATTTTCTGAAGTTTAATTTTCGCATTTTACTTCCCAAGTTAAGCTATTTTTCATAGAAACGGGAAACCTAAAATTTTTGGATTCAAAAATGTGATGGAGAGAGGAATTAGAAATTATACACAAGAAACGCGCACACACCCCTGGAATAGGGCTCTAGTATGACGAGCGAGCAATGGGAATACTACTCTGAAACAAGCGAGTTTCATGATCAATTCCCAGGATGTTCGAGGTCTCACGAAGCTCAAAATGGCCCATACTAATTGGCATAACAAACCTAGGAAATCAGGCAGTGAAGTTAACGTTTTTATCTGAATTTGGTTTTAGCTTGTTTTTGTCATTTTTTGTTGTTGTTGTTGTATTTGTTTGTCTGTTTGTTTGCTTTGTTTTTTTTTTCTTTTTTTACTAAAACACTTATATTATTTTTTACGTTACGTTACGCGAGGACCTTACGACGTTTACACGTAAATTGCACAATACTCACACAACGCTGAGCAAAGGTCACACGTTTTGTGTCACTCATTCTATTGTGTTTGGGTCTCCTGTGAAGCAATACTGACAAAAACATACAAAAATGGCATCCCTGATGTTAACTACACGAGATGAAGATCTTAAAGCCCGATGGGTAAGTGGAAATTATTTCTTATATTTTTATCTACATTGTATACAAGTTATATGATATTGACTTGTGGCAATGTATTTTGCTGCATATCGAAGGAAAGATAATTGATTAATTACACTTGAGGATCATCGAAGAGACTCCCGTATATTTCATGTATCGTCGATAAATCTCGAGTCTACAGTGTATTTTCCAAAGCCGGGAAAAAGAAAATAACAATAAACAAACTGGTACTTGAATTGAGAAGTGACAGTAGGCCGCTGAGATAAAATGGGGAAAAAAAATAGAAAGCCTGCCAAGGCCAGGAATCGATAAGCGGAAACGATCCATGAAACGTGATGAATTCGATTGCAGCCATTCAAGACGTGACATCGTAATTTATATTGTTAATTTGCATGATTTGATTTGTTAGACCGCTCAAGGCGTGACAACATAATTTGAACAATCATTTCACGTGCGGGTGTTGGTATTAGATAAGAGATAGCCAACTTAAGTGCTCAAATGGGTGCTATTTCAGAGGAACCTCGTTATTTCAAAGCTGTTTAATTTGATCATAACGGGAATCATTACTCCCTGACCTTTGAACTATGGCAGTAGTACAAGTTTGATAAACACCGGAATGAATTTATTGAATGGGGATAAACATAGTCCGGCTGCAATGCAGGCTAGGTAACAGCAACGGTAGAAGAAATAACCGAAACAAACAGGCTAGTAAACGAACAACAATTTTTGATGTGGATAGCCTTTTTAAATTTAATTTAATTTATTTCTTTATTGACATTATTTATTTATTTAATTATTTATTTATTTATTTTTCTTTCTTTCTTTCTTTCTTTCTTTCTTTCTTTCTTTCTTTCTTTCTTTCTTTCTTTCTTTCTTTCTTTCTTTCTTTATTTACCGTAAATCCTCTATCAAGCCCCCCCCCGGGGGGGGGCTTATTTATTTCAAGCCCATTTAAGGGGAGGGGGGCTTATTTGAGAGAGGGGACTTACTTAATTGAAAGGACGAAGGTATCAGTTTTCCATAAAGAAGTAGTATACGGAGTGGAAAAGCTCAAGTACAGGAAGTTTTAGGTCATGAAGCCAGGGATCGGAATCACATCCGAACTTCCAGTTAGTTCATAAACCATCCAGGATCGGTGCACACGAAGTTTTACAGTCGTGATTGATTTATACAGTCTATCATTTCTTAGTGAAAAATAATTAGGAGAGGGAAGGGGGCGGCTTATTAACTTTCTTTCCCTGAAATGGGGGGGGGGGGGGTGCTTATTAGAGGGAGAGGGCTTATTAAAGAGTGGGGGGGGGGGCTTAATAGAGGATTTACGATATTTTTTTTCATGGCAAACTTCTTAATTTCGAAACAGCCCTCTCCCCAGTCCCTCATCTTTAAAACAACAAAAAGTAAGGTAAACGAAAACATAGAATATGGCTATGGCTAAAATGGCTAAATACCATTCGCTAGAAACGACAGATGAAGATCTCAAGGCCAAATGGGTGAGTGAAAAATATATCTCGGGTGTATATGTACCTGCAAATTATATGGTGTTAAATCTCGGTAGTAATTTTTGCCGTAAATCGAGGAAAGTGAGGGCCGATTGATTGTTGTTGTCCTGAGGATCATCCGAGCCGTCGGCTCGCGGTGAGCACGGTGTTTTTCTTCATTTTCATGTATCTGAGATAAAATTTTCCGAACAACAAAAAATGAACACCGTACTGATTGTGAAGTGCATTTAGTCCACTAATATACAGTAGGATAAATATAGAAAGCCTTAAGTGTTTCGATATTAAAGCTGAAACGATGCGTGAAACGAGTTGAATCTCGAGAAAAATTTCGATTCCGGCCGGCGACAGTTTAAGGTGACACTAGAAACTATTCATGGCTACTTTTACCTCGATTCCCTGCCTTGATTGCAATGAAATACAAAGTCGATCGGCACTTATGACATTCCCATGAAATATCGAAGTTTCGGTTGGTATAGTTTTGACACATTCTCAGTTACGTCCTATATGGTATTTCAATGTACATGTAAACAGAGGCTCAGATTCTCTTTTTAATATTTGCATAGCAATGAAATGCGATAGCAACGAAGACCGCCGCATTTTTACTTATTCTTCGTTTCATTTCATTATTTTCTCTCCGAGCTCTAGTTATGATTTTTTCTTTATTTCTTTTCATGATGAAAACTGTCAAAACAAGTCTTCCCTGACAATCTAGCTTTTTTTGACGATTTCTCTTAAGATTTGCATATCGTTTATTCAAAAATTTATGAGTGTCGTATAAATGACAAATTTATTACTAAAGCTTCAGGCAACCTAGTCTTGGGACTGGCTATGTGGTCGAGTACAGAACCGTTGGTCCATTAACGATCCAATATGCCAAAATATCACATATTCGAAGTTATCTCTGCTTGATTTGACAGTTATTGCGTGACGCCGTCAATTTCGTGTATGCCATATGCACGCATACAAAGGACATATCTGCATCACGCCATGCGGGCAAAAAAAACACGGGAGCAGCTGGGGCCCGTTTCTCCAAAGTCCCGATAACTTTTCGGGCCCGAAATCAAATATTCAAATCGAAATAAAAAAATTAAAGCGCCGGTCCTGGCTAGCAAAATACTCCATTTTGTTTCATTAACTGATAGTTTTATCATGTTAGATGCAAAACTATTGAAACTTCTATCTTGCATGTAAACAACAACAGCTTTACGGACCCAGTTAATTATCGGGACTTTCGAGAAACGGGCCCCAGGACGGGAGTCACCGTAACCCGCACACGTTAAGGCTCATACAATTTTTAGCCATTTACTATTTTCTCATAGACCATAACGCACCTTGTTTACTCCCTAAAATCACAGTCGTCCCGAGAGAAAAATTTGTTCAGATATACAAGGCACGTTATGGTCTATTATATTAAAATGCCCACGTCGTATTGCATTCGGAGCTATTTGAGACTCATCGCGACGGCTTCAACTTCTCTAGTAATATTTCATGCAACTTCCTGATGTTCCTATGAATTCTTCCCCAAGATGGTTAACTTTTAACGTTTCAAAGACCGTCCGTATGAAAGAGACAAAATAAAATAAAAAACAGAGATGTTAGCAGAAGGAACAATTGAGGGAGATCCCCTTGCTATGATGGGTAGCTGACTCTACTACACTAAGAAGTGATGGGATCTTGTAGACACCCTTGTTCCAGGTTTTGGGTATTTTCCGAACGACAAGAATTGTTGGATTATTTTAAAACCAGCTAAGGGAAAAATGTTATAGAAGCTTTCAAGGAATTGTTTATTAATATAACAGTGCAAAGGCAGAAACATCTCGGGGCGGTGATAGGTTCACGATCGGAGAGTATTTAAAGGAATATGTCAGCGACATTTTGCCCAGTTGTGTAAATGAAGTTGCTAATATAAATGATATGTTAGTAGATTATTTGCTCTATTTCAATCGCAAGCGTACTAAGCAGCTTACATCCTCATTCAACAAGTCGTGTCTCATTCGCGTCAGCTAGGTCTGGCGGTGGAAAAAGGGTCATCGGCGTGGCCCTCGGTGCTTCCTGTTCTATTCTGCGCCGCTGTTAAACTACGCTATGACTTGGCAGTGGGTGATATCCCCTCCAACTGTGAACTTCGGGGAACTTTTTATTGTAAGCCAATCTATGATTTACAAAGGAGGAGGTTTTGCTATACTCAGCGCCACAACGAGATAAGAGATCTCTGGAAGCCAAACCTCTGACTACTGTATGCAGTGATGTTGAAACTGAGCCAGTCCTCCGAAAAATCTATGGAGAACAGCTAAGTAGAGGAAACAAATACAATGTAAAGCACAATAGATGCGAGATTGGAGTGTCCATGCAAACGGGTTCTGGGAGGGTCTGTCACCCAAATGCTAAGTAAAGACGACCTAGAACTGCATCAGATCTATCGTAAGCATGAAAACTAGAATACCGTATTTATTCGAATAAGCGCCCAACCTCGAATTAGCGTCCACCTCGAATAAGTGCCCATCCTAAAGGCAGAAAAAGTAAATAAGCGCCCAGGCTCGAATAAGCGCCCACCCCACCCCACCTCCCTCCTATTCCCAGTCCAACTAAAATAAGCGCCCACTCCCACCCCACCCCCCTTCCCGCTCCCAACCCTCAAAAAATTGAATAAGTACTGATAAGAGACTTCCCCGAAGACAGAGTTTTCTTCAGTATTTTACAGAAACCTTGCTTTGTTACATCTTCGCGTTTTGTTATTACCATTTATTGTTTTGTTGCATAATAAACATGCTACACTTGCTTAAATGGTAAAAAATGTAGTAAGCGCCCACCTCGAATAAGCGCCCACTCAAGGTCCAAAAATTTCATAAGCGGCCAGGGCGCGGTTAATCGAATAAATACGGTACTAAGCGTCCGTATTCAAGGAGAGTTCTTGACATTGAGCTTGGGACGTGTAGGCTGTTTTTTTTTTTTTTTTTTTTTTTTTTTTTTTTTACAATAACTGGTTGGTAAAGAATAAGAAAGGAAAGTATTTTGGGCCCTTCTCGTCCTCTCCACAGCTCCTTTGCTTCCTATCAAAAGGTTTAAAAAGCTGGTACTCTCCTTGGAGTTGCCGCTGAAGCACTTTTTACGCGATCGTTACCTTTTGTTGAGGATTATTGATTCCAGAGAAAAGTATATTCGTCACAGAGTTTCCGACACGAGTCTCCCATTTTAACTGCACACCAGCATGGATAATACTTTGCGAGTTAGTCAAATATATGTACATCCACAATTTCTCTATTGTCGTTCTTTTGTTGTCTTCAAGAGCAATAACAAGGGGTGACTATATACATGACAGATAATTAGCACCGCTTTGGGGTCCGTGTAAACACTTCATTCGACTGCAACAGAGTTATAAATCCAACTTTGATGGATGTACAAATGGAAGGTTGGTGTTGGATTTATTTAACGACGCTTCCTATCGATGCTGATATTGTAGCGTTTGATTCATTAAGTTGATTCTAATTAACATTCGAAATATTTTTGGTGTTTTTGCCTTTCTAAAACTGTCAAAATGAGCATATCTTGCACTTCAAAAAGTTTGAACATCCCATTGGTCAAGCACAAATAGTTTTCTAGGCGTCACAACATTTTCTTGTACTTTCTAGAGTTACGTCACTACTAATTACGATCTGTGAAGCGAGACTACTCTGCATTGCAAATTCTGTTTTCAAGCTTCGTTTTATAAATTCCACCCAAATTACCATTCTCGCCCTGGCGGTTAGGATTATAAACTCGTGATCTGAGATAGCGGATTATTTGTTGCAGATTCGACGAAGCTTTTTCGGTCTCGGCAAACAAAATGGTAAGCATTGCGGCAATATCTTTTGTCTACTCTCTCACATAGTGTTAAAGTAATAACGTAGTTTTAAGTTTGAGAGCGTTTTCATATATTGTTCATTTCGTTTCAAATGTGAATGTAAAACAGACAACATTATTTAATGTATCCAAACATTTAACCCGGGACTCAAATCGTTCGATCGTTTAGATGCGTATCCAAATTAACGGACTAAGAAATACTTAGCAAACCCGCGGTTAGTTGTTATTTTACCTGTCGGTTCCTGTAGAAACTTGCAAACGGCTTATGTATGACACACCCGGATATGCTTACACGGTGACGTTAAACAAGCCGTGTGTTATTGCTTCGAAATTTCAAAGAGAAATACCGTAAAGTTCTCTAATTTTCGATCAATGCGTTCAAATTTCGCCCGAAAAATTTTGCTCGAAGTTTCTACAGAAAAGGGCGTATGATCTCTTGCCAATAGCACCGCTCCGATGCTGCAACGCTTCGAATATTTTAACAGAACATATAGAACATTGTCAGTCATTCGTCAGTTATTTTTGTTGGCACTTCAACATTTCTCCACTCTTTCACGGCAAGACTAAAATCAGAATTCTAAGTTGATATTTAAATTGAGTAAACTTACTTTATTTCGCGCAAACTGTAGAGAAGTCAATAAAATACTTAATGGTGTAGTCCTCGAATATTGTTTACACTATTTTGGCATCGGATGTCACACAAGGGTGGTTTTCAAAAGTTTTAAAACTCCGTCAACACAATTGCTTTGTTTTGGGGATGACTACGCTAACAGAGCAGAAAAAACCAATCTAGGAAGTATGTGTTTTTTGTTCGATGAACTATTTTTTCGCTCCAAAAAGAACATAACTGCAAATTATTGACGGCACATACTTTATTATAAATTGTGGTAGAAGCCTAGAGCCATTTGAGGACGTTGCTATCACCTTTTCTTCTAATAACATTTACCTTCTCGTGCTGATTTGATAAATATTTGTAATAGGTGAATGAGTAAAATATTTAAATACGAATGACCAGTATTTGAAGGCTTTTTAACACCTTGACATTTAATTGTCAGCGGAGAAATAAGGTGGGCCTAGAGATCGTCAGTGTGAATTAATTGCAAACGCAGAACAATATTTTTAACTTGAAATTAAACAAAAAATGATATCAAACCTAAAGTTTATAAAAGCCTCTTAATAAAGGTCTTATTTCCTCGAATAAGCGCCCACCCTCAAAGCCATAAGAGCCTCCTCCAATAGGAGCCATTCACCCCTCCCCTCCCCCTCAATTTCTTACAAGAAAAATCAGTTTCTAAAGCGTATGGACTATGGTATGCTTGATAAGCAAGCACTGTTTTAACAAACGAACGACTTTAATATTGCTTTTAGGTTTACATCAATGACGGTGTAGTTTTCGTTTTTATTTTTTTTATTTAACAATTTGGCCTTTTAGTTACAGTTTGTTTTTATGAAACGCGTAAAAAGCATCCCCCCCCCCCCCGCCCCCTACCTTAATTAAGCGTTTCCTTCCCATAAACGCCCATCGTTTAAGCTGAAATTTGAGATAAGCGGGCGCACATTCTAGAGAGAAATAGGACAAAACCTTAAATCAAATAAAGTACACCTCCTTCAAAAAAACTTCAATCACTTATATTCTCATGCGGCATTGTGTGATGTTTGTCTCTTATTGTTTTCATCTCTTCTAGGCGAATTTCTCAGAGAAGGAAAAGAAACGTGAGTTATACAACTGACTAGCTACAACGAAGGAATATTGGGACACTTAACACAAGAAACCCCACCATTCAACATCACCTCTGGGAAATGTATTTTAAGTGCTGTCAACACGTTACTGTACATTATTGTTGGGAAGTGAAGTCAGTGGACACATCTCTTACTAGCAAATTATCGGAAAAGTGGCTTTTACCACTTAATTTGCAGGAATGATATATACATTTTTTAATTTCTAGAAAGGATTTTTAACCACTGTCCCAAAGATATGTGCCCTCTATTACACATATCTTAGAAAAGCAGGCACACCAAGTGGCCTAATGCTTTACTGTCAAGTTATAAAGGCAAAAAAATTTAAATTTGTTGTGCAATTTTTGAAGAATTGGGGCGCTAATTAACCACTCCGAGAGCGAAGCCTCTTTTTTTTCTTCTTGGGTGAGGAGGAGGAGGCGGCTCTGACCGAATCGTTTCTAACCTTTAAATTCGACGAAGCCTATGATTCTCGATTAGTCAATCTTGTTCTTTATCGTCAGACTGAATTTCCGAGTGCAGGCATCTGTTACTTGATAAATTGATGATTATAGCTGAGCCCGCTGTACCTGGCACACGGCATTTAGGCCTGGGTCTAAAGCTGTTTCCCAGCAATAAGCATGCATACTCAACAAATATTTTGCTCAATTCATTCAGAGTCTTTCTCAAGTACGCCAAAATCGAGGAAATGAAAGAAAGTCTTCGCTAGAAGGGTGCTAATTTACCTGCTTTCATCATTGCCACACGATTTATTTTAATATACACCATGGTAATTAAAGATGATTAGGGGTAAAAAGAACAGAAGATTTTACATACACTTTTTGCTTTGTGCTGTTGCTTAATCAACTAATCTCAAGTGTTTTGTGTGTGAGAGTGTTTGAAATAACTTCCTGTGTACTTTGAATCAGATTTTCGAGAGGCATTCGAACTTTTTGATCATGACGGCAGCGGTTTCATCACCACTGACGAGATTGGAGTTGTCATGAGGAGACTGGGACAAAATCCTTCTCCCCAGGAACTGGAAGACATGATAAGAGATGTTGATGCTGATGGTGAGCATGCGCATTCTTAAGCTAGGCTAAGGCTCCTTTCAAACGTCGTGCTACTGCCGTGTTGAACTCAAATGAATTTGACCCGGTGGTTGCACGGCAAAAGCACGGGAGTGGTTTCAAACGTCAAATGTAATTCAGTCGCGCCAAATTCAAAATAAAGAAAACGTCAAAACAAACGTTCCATCCAGCGCCCACGGTCAGCTACAGTATGCGCAGTCAGGCGCAGTAGAGTCAAAACACACTTAAACATATCCATTTTCATAACTTATGAATTGAGTTCGGCCCGGCAAACGCGCGACGTTTGAAACCGAGCCGTGCCACTACCGTGTAGCACGGCAGACTCTGTCGAATTTCATTGCTGTGTCGAACTAAATTCAAGTTTCTGAACTTAATGATTTCAAACGTCGCTCCACTACCGTGCCAAAGTCGAATTAATTCTATCAAATGAGTTCTGCACGGCAGTAGCACGACGTTTGAAACAGGCCTTAGTCCACAAGGGAGTCTGTTCAAGTTTTCGGTTCACACTTGAACGATGTAACGATGAACGTGAAACAGTGCAGTGGTCAAGGGGTCTTAAGCCACTTAACTCAGTTGGAAAATCAAAAGGCAAACGTATGCGATTACGGGTGTCGACATTACCGAAGTAAAGCCGATTAATGTCGCAATTTATATTTAACCGCCCTGAAGTCCAATAGGCCAATTCCGAGTTCCAAAAACCCTCGCTTTCAAAATGAGGCTAAATGCATAACCTTTCTCGAGAAAATAAGTTACGTTTGCTTGAGAATGAAGAATCACTTTCATATCAAAGGCTGAGCACCTAACCTCGTTTTGATACAAAGGCCCAAGGGAACTCGGAAATGACCTATTGTAGAGAGAATCCCTCCTCTTGAATAGTACACAAAATATTGCAACCATTTTGGAATACTCAGGCAGTGCCGCCCTCTGATTCCATGGCCGTTTTCTGACCCTAGCTTAGCTCACCATTGTAATTCCATTTTCAGGCAGTGGACACATAGACTTCAATGAGTTCCTGGTCATGATGTCCCAGACAAAACAAAAGAGTGGAGAGCTGGAACTTCGCCACGCCTTCCGTCTTTTTGACGCAGATAATGATGGGTTTATAACATTTGATGACCTGAAGAGGGTGATGCGTAACTGTGGAGAGAACCTGAGTGATTCCGAGCTTAAACATATGTTCACCAAGGCAGATGTCAATAATGATAATCGGGTTGACATGAAAGGTAAATGGCTACTGGTCACGTCTTGTGCATGCAGTCATTTAAGGCTGAAACATGGGCTCCCGGCTGAAATAAACAAAACACCCCCCCCCCCCTCCCCCCGCCCCGCCCCGCCCCGCCCCAATCTCCATGTTGAATCCAAAGGGTCAATCCCGGATGGCTTGCTAGCCTGGTAGACTTTGTGACGTGACCGCTTTGAAAGATATTCTATGTAAAACCTTTTCTTTTTTTTTTTCGTGTAAGTTCTGCCAGCCAACGTTCTTTAAGCTGATCGAGTCCCATTAAACATGATATAAGGATACAATTTAAGAAAATGAGCGAAGTTTCCGAAGGTAAAAAACCCGAACTTTTGGCGCCTGCGGTAACGGGCGCAAGAAAGAACGGGGCGCGCGAGGGAGACACGCGATGGGAGATGGAGCGCCTGCCTGAGAGGCCCATGAAAATCGTTTTTACTCGCTGTTTGAGTGTGCAGAAAATTCCTTTGGTTAAGAGACTGCCGAGGGGATAAATTTTCGCGTTGGGCGAAAAAATTCACCTCGCACGTCTTCCTCGCGCGCCCCGTTCTTTCTTGCACTTATTTCTTCCATTTGTTTCTACATATCATAATTGTAAGCATGTTTTACGACGTAGAACGGTAAATAGTAGTGGTATAACCTTTGTTTTGTTTGTTTTATGCCCTTGCAGAGTTCACAAGAATTGTCAACAGTGACTAGATGGAGTTAGCCTTCGTTACTTTTCAATGAAGGCGAATTATTTTTTTCTACTCACCTCAAGTGAATTGTTGTAGATTATTATTCAAGTGGAAGCATGCATCGTCTTTTCCTATTTGTCGTATTTTTGCTGTCAATCGACATTAAGTCGTCATTTTAGTTTTTTTGTCCCACGCCCCCATACAATAATCATTATGGTTCCAATAAATAAAGGTTTGTTCAACTTGGGATGATAGCCTTTTGTTGAAGTCATTCTCGGCGTCATAAAGGAATAAAAGTCTCCAGGAGTCCCACTATGGCTCTTGCAGTCACTAATGAAAGAAATCGTTTGTGAATCTAATCAAATAATGCATTCTGTTGCGCCAACCCTGACCACCCCCGCTCCCCAACCCCCTTACCCGCCGTCAGATGAAGGCATAAGGGGCTTTAACATCCGACGACGCGGACGGCAACGAGAACGTCAAAAAAAAGGTTTATAAGTAAAACAACAACTTTACACGTTCATCGAGCTTTTTTTGTATATTTCTTTGCCCGTTTTTACACGACTACGACGTGAAAATACATAATTTCGCGCTTTATGGAGGACATAAACACGCAAAGACGAAATTTTATTTCTCTTTTTGAACTTGGATATGGTCCCTAGGAATTCAATTTCAGGAGGATTCGCCTATATTTGACAAAGTAAGTTTATTGGAATAATGCAATAAAGACTAAAAGAAAGCAATTTCCCTTTCTAAGCGAAGTTCTCGTTTCCCTCGCGTCGTTGGATTTTAAAGCCTATTGTAGCCTGTCACTATCATACAATTCTAGAACATTCAAAAGCAGTGTTATTTGCTCGTAGTCTTGGACACTATACACCCGTTTGTAAATTTATTTGCAAAGACAACCGGAAGTAGTTTTAGACTATCATTTTTTTTAAGTGTTACCGGAACTTTTTATTAGATTTAATTAATGCAAGTTATTTCTTTTTTTCATTGCCTAGTCTTAGTTTGCTTGTTTCCATATAATTGTAAATTAGAAGGATCTTTTCTTTTTATATCTTTATATTTATTATCATTATTATTATTTATTATTATTGTTTCTAATCACATGACTGAGATCGATTGCCATTTATATCAAGCTGTCACTTGGTGACAGTTATGATGTTCAATTTCTTTTCAACCTTCACGTTCTTGCAATCAAGGCTATTAACAGACACTGATTCATTTACGCCTTTGATACACACAGGACCTTCTTCAATATGGTAAGTCTACACGCACTTGTTAAACAATAGCCATTGCTCTTCAGTGCGGTACTGTTTTTTCCGCTTTTGTGTTCAATTTTGTCCCACTTTGAATTGCACATTTGGAAGGCAATCTGTGATGGTTTTCGCTCAAAGAAAGTAGTCTTACATTCTGTCGGTTCTGCTATTATTGCACAACGAATAATTAAATGGGTCTCCAACATCGAAGTTTTCGCATTTTTGCGTCCAAAGACATAAACAAAGCCTTTCCTTCCTTCCGAGAATAAAACGATGTTGCTTATCTCCAGGTCGTGTTTAAAAATGCTTGGGCAAATGAATTTTCAGGAACGCCAATACGTAAGGGCTTTTTTGGAAGCGTCACTTTTTCTATTTCTCCATCTCTCGGTTTCACAACTAAGTGCGGGTTTAATGGTGTAGGAACGCTCTTTTTAAAGTAGTGGTATAAAATATCGCTTGAACGTTTCATGTGTTTTAAGTTCCGTCAGAGATTATTCTGAACTGAGACCTAGCGAGCCAAAGAGGTTAAAAAATATCTGTTTAACAAAAATGGCCATTGATGTAGATCATAACACTAAATAAATCTTCAAAGTTTTACAAACTGCCGAGTCAAATTCCTTAAGTGCATTTGCAAGTATAAACATCAAATATTTTTTATAAAAAGAGTGCGATTCTTGTCGAGGAATGGTCCACAAAAATGGCTTATTTTCATCGCTTTAAAGTGCAGTTACGATCATTCTGAACATGTTCTGTCGTCTGGTTTGAATGATATCTTGAATAAAAATCAAAAATCCTGCCTGACCAAAACAGATTAACTGCTTCTAAGTATACTTTCTTGCTTTTGATAATCTAAATTAGAGATCCATTCCACAAAAACAAAACAAATACAAACGCGAACATCCCGCTCGTTGCACGGGGTTTGTCCCTGTTCCACGAGCGTGACACACGCGGAGAATTCACCTTTCGCACGAAGGCCAAAGGCATTGACCGAACGGTGAAGTAGCCTTAATGTTCAGGCCCCAGTTCAGTGTTCAAAAGTTGGATAACGCTATCCACCGGATAAATCGCTATTCAATGGATGGGAAACTAATTGCGCTACTCAGTGGAAAGTGATTTATCCAGTGGATAGAGCTATCTACCTTTTGAACAACTGAGGTCAGGTGTGGAAACTGTTGCACGGAATAGATAAGATCTATTACGAAATTCCTAATTCCAGTCTTTTCAAGTTCCCGTCCTCGCCTTACTGTCTAAATTAATTTACCAATCAATTTATCTAGTATCTATCTATTCATCCATCCATCCATCCATCCATCCATCCATCCATCCATCCATCCATCCATCCATCCATCCATCCATCCATCCATTCATTCATTCATTCATTTATTTATTCAATCATTTATTCGTTTGTTTGTTTGTTTATTCAATAATCAAGACATTTTTTTCTCAACATTTCGCCTTCCGCGCATGCACTTAAACGATCAAGTGAACTCGGACGTTTCGGGCAATCAAGAGGAATGTTACGGAGAGAAGAATTTTTTTGTTTCGTTCGTAGGTCGACAAATTTACAGATGAAGAAATATCAGGTTTGGCTGATCATTAATTATTTCATTCATTTATTTATGTATCATTTTAATTCATTTATTTGCTTTTGTTGGTTTAAGGATGTCCATAAAAATTATACAGTCAATAAACAGATAATGGTTTGTGATAAATAAAGAATAATGGTAAATTTTCAGTTCGGTGGAGAAATAGAAATGATGTGATCCTATAAAGCAGTATGCAGGACGTATGTCATACATGAATATTGTATATGGCCTAGCTTGCCACGAGTCCTTCGTAGCTCAGTGGCTAGAGCATCCGACCAGTCGATACGGAAGGTCATAGGTACAATTCCTATCGGGGACTCAGATTTTGTCTTTTTCCCGCGCTTGTGACATGTTAATCACATCATTTCTCAGATAATGATTGCTTTTTCACCGTCCTTTCCTTATAGAGTACAGGGAGGCTTTTCAGCTGTTTGACAAGGATGGTGGGGGAACAATAAGCATAAAAGAACTCAAGCAAGTATTTGAAGCGTTAGGACAGAGTCCAACTGAGGAGGAAGTCCAGGAAATGATATCTGGGGTCGATAAAGACGGTACGTATATCCTGCTAGCAAGGAATATGACCCTTAAAAGTATGGGGAATGAGTCTGGGGTTTCCTTTAAGTTAAGGCGGTACGGATAGCCCGCCTACAGTGGATATGTCTTGGGAAGTACAGGGAATGAATGATATCTGGGGTAGATAAATACTGTAGGTATTAAGCTCGCTAACCAGGAGTATTACCTTGGAAGTATAAGGAATGATGGGGTGTATAAAGGCGGTATGGATAGCCCGCCTGCAGGGGAAATAAAAGACCTGGGAAGCACAGGCAATGAAATATGGGGTAGCTGAGGACGATACGTATAGCCTACCAAGAATATCTACCTTGGAAGTACAAGGAATGGTATTTTTGCAGTGAAATTTCGTTCCAAGCGTCTGTACGTTTCTCCTACCCTGCGAACTTCTTTTTCGATTTTCAGTTTTAAATATGTATAGACAATTTATTTACGGGGAGGGGACAGAAATATCCGCACGAACTACAGACAAAAGACAACGACTGTAGTAATAAAGCAACTGTGACTCAGTACCTACAGATGAAACAAACGCATCCCTAAGCCAGAGCTATGAAAATCTGATGAAATACACGATCTTCCCGAAAAGAGGTGTTTAATCGTCTGCATATTTATGTGGTAAGCATACAATACCCATTGTTATATTGTATGATTATGACCTTTACAGGAGTTCAGGTACTTTATACACTGATTTAGGAACCCATATGGGGAGAATGGAACCAAATCATGGTTTTGAGTCTGATGTTGAAAAAAAAACTGAGTAGCGGCGATTCGTCCCTGTTGAATCTCCGTCAATTTATAATTAATTTCATTTCACGACATTTTAACACAAAACGACTATACTAGTTCAGAGTATGCCAGATTATGGGGATAGGATGTCTTAATACAACGTCAAGAGTGACAATAATGAAATATTTTCCATGAAAACAGGTTAATTAGTTTGAGAATTAAAGGCTGCAATAAAAATACAAAGCTTCGAGACACTTTGGCGTTAAAATGTTCTCCTTCTCAATGAAGTCTAAAGAATATAGGAGGCATTATAATAGGGTTTGATACCACACATCTTCAAAACTGGGCAAGCCTTTTAGACTCGTTTCTTGAGTTAACTTTATCATTCAATCATTCCTTTCCCCAGGAAGTGGTGAGATAGATTTCGATGAGTTTTTGCAGTTAATGGCCTCCAAGCAAGCCAATATGACGATGGAAGACGAGTTGAGGAATGCGTTCAATATATTTGATAAAGACGGCAGCGGTTACATCTCGTCCGACGAACTCAAACAGGTCTATAGTCTCTTTTAAAAATTACGAAATAGCACCATAAGAATCATCACTAACCATCATCATCATCATCATCATCACATTATCTTCAGGTAGACGCAATTATGTTGGAGGAATGACGTAAACACAACGTCTAGCAACATTTCTTTCTCTCGGAAGTTGGATACTGATCTCAATAATTCAACTCCTGGAGGGTTCGCCTACACTTGATAATGGAGTGAATTGGGCTAATACTAACCACGATAAAGTTCAAACAACGCTATATCACTTAGTAAGAGGTTTTAGTAAGTTGGTGTTGTTCTTACTTCAAGCGACTTATGCCTGTGCCTATTTTTTGCATATGGGGTTCCTCAAGTAAAAGCAGAGTTCCCTGTTTAGTGACGTAAGCACCTAGGACCCTCCCTGGATGAGTTGCGTGACCATCGCTGGGCTACCCACCCTTGTCCTCAGGATCTTTAATCTCCAAGAGAATGAACCCCGGGAAAAAAAACACCCTTGAAACGAAGTATGAGGGACCATTCCCAGCAGAACGTCGCAGGTACTAAATTGTACACAAACCTTGCTTGATGCAAAATAAGTTCTCGGTCAGAGAAAAGGACTTCGGGAGGCTTCAACCCATACCTACCAGCCACAACCTTAATTACGACGCACATTTTAGTATCTGAAAATCTGGAGGCAAATACTCAGGGACAAAAATATCATCTTTGAAAGGTTTTCCGGTTTTAGAGGTGTCTTCAACGCAGAGCGTCGCAATTAATAATAAAGTTGTGTTGTGAACTTTCAGGTTATGACTAATCTGGGTCAATCGCTGACAGACGAAGAAATTGATGAAATGATGAAGGAAGCTGATTGCGACTCGGACGGGCAAGTCAGCTTTGAAGGTAAGTGATCTTATATGACGTTAACCTTCACCTATTTTGCCTTGCCACATAAGCAACGCAGGAAAGCGATTTGACAAGGGCTTCAAGAATAATAACTCATTGGGCCAAAACAAGTTTTAACCCAGTGACAGCCCCCACTCAACTGACGTCACATTAACTGTTTTATGTCTCCTACTCAGTAAAGAAAGCGCAACCATTTCTAATGATCATCTAGGTCGCGTGAAGGTCTTGGCGGTTGTAGGGCAAAGACAGTACTTTCATTTCTCTTTTATTTTTTTGTAGACCCTGGTTTTGGCTGGGCCCCAATCGAACCCGCGACATCCTTGGCTGCAGCACAGCCCTCTGACTAAGGGAATCCTCCCCCTCATGCAAATACTGATAAAAATCTGTAGCGTTATCAAGAAAACCGACAAGGGCATGGTGAACCCGCTTCTCATTTTTACTTTTGTCACCCAATTTTGCAAACACACAATGCAAGCTATCAATTTCAAAGGCCACGCTCTTACAACCCATGCAGGGAATATCGCTTGCTGCATTATTTGTTGTCAATGACGCAAATGACGTAACTGCGATCATTATCAGCGTCTTCGTCGAGGCTACACCTCGCATTATGTAAGGGAATCCAGAAAATTTTTGCTTCAATTGGAATCTGAGAAAATTTTGCTTTTGGTATCCGGAATCCTGGGTTCTGGAAACCGGAATACAAAGTAAGTATTGGGAATTCAGAATCCAAGTTCCACTGACAAAGACTGGAATCCAGTACTTAGAATCCGGAATCCACGGTGTGGAATGCAAAATCCAAGACCGCCTTGGATTCCTTTACATGGGAAAATACACCTCTTTTAGCATAGAAATGCGTAGCCTAAGAAAACAGCTGACATTTGGCGACGCTAGCACTGGTTCCCCCCCCCCCCCCCCCCAAAAGACGTCTGAGAAACGAGTGCAGAAATTACATTCTGATGACGTGTCACTAACCAGATCTGGGTAGTGTTTCTGATTGTTTGAATCAAATTTCCCACGCGGCAGGACCGAAGTACTGCCTAGACCTGGGAAGTGACACGTCATCAGTATGGAATTTCTGCGCTCGTTTCTTAGACAGCATTTAGCGGGGAAACCAGTGGTAGCGTCTCCAAATGACGGCTTTTTTCTCAGGCTAAGCAATGCAGGGCAAAACGTTTATAGCGCGCCTATCCGTTTCGTAGTACAGGAAAACGTTTGTCTTGATAAACTATAAATTAAGTGCGTCTTCACCAGTAAAGACCAAATCCCGGTAAAACTTTGTGTTTTCTCATTTCAGAGTTTGTGCAGATGATGACCAATATCGCGTCATAAGGCAACAGATGGCCTCTTTTATCATAGATTTTTCAAACTATTTTCAAGAGGTTACCTTTCTTTTCTACCCTGTTTTACTTTGGGTTCAAATTATTAATAAACACAAGTTTCTTCGTTAGTCTCGCTAGAGGTTGTTAAATTTTTAAGATTCCTCGAAAAATTCATGTGAGTAAAAGGGAAATCGCAGGCCTTCTATGCGCCCCCACTTTTTTAATCAACGATTAATGCAGAAGTTGACGATCTTGGTCATTGGACAAAGCTCGTTATGTCATGTAGTCTTGTCGGTTGTGACTAAAGTGGATACCCCGAAATTAGGCCGTTCCCTTCATTTAAAATGCATTAAAACTCAAACTATTATAAGAAGAAACTCTGCAGAGCTTGACGTTTAAGTGTACCCTTAAACCAAATATTTGCATTGCTTACCTAGAATCACCACCAGAACTACTAGAAAGGTGATACGTACTCATATGCCATTTGCTTATTGCATATAATTTGAAAGACTAACCGTTGCTAAATCAGTGCCTCGCTTGATCTAAATCAATTTAAATTTGGTGCAAAACTTGTGAGATGCCCCAATATAACAGCGAAGAACCAAGGGCATTTTCGGAGGTAGAGGGAGGGGGGGGGGGAGGCACATTAAGCTCAATTCCAGAGTATTGGCGTTTTCCCCGCCGTCATGGCTGAAAACAGGCTTCGCTTTCACTCTTAAATATTTACCCCAAGCAGAGCCCAAGTTACCTGATCAAGCTTTAACGTTACGGGACAAAAGAGGGTCACAATGGGGTGGTGGCATTTACGGTTATCGGCTAAAGTTTTGGCTCTTTTACTGCTATCGGCTAAATTTTTTTTTAGTTACGGTTAACAAAAAAGTTCAAAATTAACTTCTTTTGTTTCAAAAAGTTAAATATTAATTAACCTGTATTTTTTTTATCTTTAAAGCCAAATCATCTCGGGATGTGAAACAAGCTATTCTTTTGAAAAATTTTAACTTTTCATAGATACATTTGATACTTTTTATAAAGTATTCCACTTCTAATATTATTTTACACATAGAAATGTCAATAGTCAATTTAAAAATAATCTTTGTGAAAATGCAAAGCACACACGCGAACGTCCAACTCAAGGCCGGGGCACGACATTCATTACAACAGAAATGGCCGATTTCACACTAGAGACGGAGGATTATTCGTGTGAGACGGGTTATCCATTTGATGATTCGCGTCAGATAGGTAAATACGTCTTAATTTGAAAATGGAATAGTTTTAATTTTGAATGAACAATCCGCCTGGCTTTATGCTTCAATTTCGACGGAAAATGTGAAGACGGGATTATCCGTTCCAGATAGCCTGTGTACAGCCGCCCCCTCCCCTCAGAAAAAAAATCGGAGAAGGGGTGTCTGTCGGGAAGGGGGCGACTATACACAGGCTAGTCTCCGTGTCCGGCTATTTATCGCTAACGGTTAAAATTTTTCAATTTTTACGACTATCGAGTAAATTTTTGGCCGTTTTATGCCTATCGGTTAACCCCATTGAGACCCTCACAAAATAGCTACCGAAGAATTACTACAGAGGTTGCAGTAATTCAAATATATATATAATATTATTGGACCCGTTCCATTCAGTAAGTCAAATTCTTCTCTACTAACTAATTAAAGTGTGGGGGCTCTTCGACTTATCGTACAACCTCGCTATTTTCTATATTTCTTTTAGGCAGCAGTAGGAAGCCAAACAAAAACTGATAAATATCTTGAACGACTAATAATAACAATTATCTTTCAACATGAAGGTAATTTAAGAGACACGGCTCCCAAAAACAGACATACAAACAAACAAACCAACAAAAACAGAACAATTCAATACAGGGCCCAGATTGACTTCGTAGCGTAAAGGTTTTAAACGGATATATAGTGCCAAGAATGAAATGTACGCCCCAGTGACACACTTTCAGTTCTCATCAGTCTATGTTCTAGAATAGCAAAAGACCATTTACAACCGAGAAATTGCAACGGACACTTCAAGCCGAGTTATACTAAAGAGTCTGCGGCCTCTTTAAATTAAACCAGCGAAAGAACACTACAATAAAGGGGGTGGTTTTGGAACGTGACACAGACTCAACACAGTATTGGACTTTTATTGCATAGCATTTTGCAAAACCTTCACCTAAAAGATATCTACAGTTTGTCAATATCAGTGTGTATCTTCCGTCACTTTTCTCTTGCTTCCTAGTATAGTTTTCAGTTAACAGTGCAGATTTGATAGGTAATTCGATCCCAAAAGTTTAAACGTTGCAACTAAAGGTTGCAGTCGAGTTCGCTGTTTCTCCTGTTGCCTGAATGGAATATCTAACCCGCATCAGTGTACTCAGGTGGATTAGTAAACTAGATTTAGAACACTTTGCAAAAACATGTCAGTATCGTTTAACTGATCAATGACATCTGCGAAATTATACATAAGAAAAGTTCACTATGGGAGATTGTGTTTAGCTTACAAAATACAGCTGATACATGTCTGTAAAACCTAGCCTAAAACTTTCTTAAACGAATATTTTATTTTAAAGAATATGCCTAAACAAAGCAGAGGACGGCGGTAATGTGAAATAGCTTATGGTTATTTTATTGGAAAGCAGTCTTGTGGATATTAGCAGAATTGAATGCTCTTGAATCACTTAGTAGTCATCATCTTCACAAACTCTACAAATAAAAGATAGAAAAATGTCCTCAGCGTTGCAAAACAATATTAAGAACTAATTAATGCTAAAGCTTGAACTTTATACTGATGGATCTGCATAAATATGCTGTGTAGACCTTGTATTTAAAGTTTACATTGCATTGGGCAGGACAATAAAAATATAATAGCTATAATTATTGCCAGGCGTTTTATTATTACTATAATTATTATTATTATTGTTATCATCATTATCATTATCGTTATCGTTATCGTTATTGTTATCGTCATCGTTATCATTATCGTTATCGTTGTCATCATGGTTATCATTATCGTTATCTTTATCGTTATTGTTATTGTCCTCGTTATCATTATTATATCGTTATCGTTATCATAATCGTTGTCATTCTCGTGATCGTTATCGTTATCGTTATTGTTATCGTCATCATTATCATAATAGTTATCGTTATCGTTATCGTCATCGTTATCGTTATCATTATGGTTATCATTATCGTTATCGTTATCGTTATCATCATCGTTATCATTATCGTTCTTTTGTTTTATTTTATTGGTTGGTATATAGCAAAGCCTCGACAGACAGGAAAAATAACTATTGCTTGAATTAAAACTGTTTTCAGCCAAGCCTGTTAGACTCTCCACACTGTTTGCAATCACCATTTTTGTAACAACAAATTTTATTTTTTTGCGCATTTAGAAACTCATGGGTTACTCAAACTACAACAAGTAAAATCATCATGGAAAGAGTGGAAATGAAAGGGAAATGTGAATTGAAAAGGGCATCCTTTGCCTCTCCTTGCCGCTCCTGTTCAGCGTGCGATGCCTTGGCCTAACCTCAATTCCCCAAATATTTTTGAGTAAAATTATCATGTCGCCGAGCTTTATTTTAAATGGCAATCGTTCCATGATCTAAATAATTACAATTTTTAAAAAAGGGGGGGCAACTGTTGTGATTTTCTTATTCACGGGAGTGTACGTTTTAATACATATAAAACATGGGAATGTAGGTCTCACCCTCATAATTAACTTGACCATCACCATCGATGTCAGCCTCTCTGATCATCTCATCAACTTCCTCGTCTGTAAGTTTTTCCCCAAGGTTGGTCATGACATGTCGCAACTCAGCAGCGCTGATGAAGCCATTGCCATCCTTATCAAAAACTCGGAAAGCTTCTCTGATTTCTTCCTCGCTGTCAGTGTCTTTCATTTTTCGCGCCATCATGGTTAGAAACTCGGGAAAATCTATTGTCCCATTACCTGATTATGAGCGACAAAATCAAAGTTCTCATTAATAGTAAGATCAGAAGCAGGATTTACTTTGTAAAAAAAGTTGCGTTGTTAACTCACCATCAGCATCAACCTCATTGATCATATCCTGAAGTTCTGCTTCTGTTGGATTCTGTCCAAGAGATCTCATCACTGTACCTAACTCTTTTGTGGTGATGGTACCATCTCCATCCTTGTCAAATAGAGAGAACGCTTCCTTGAATTCTGAAAACGTATAGAACAAATTGCTGCGTTTTTAGTTTCTGTCTTCTTTTTTAGAGGTGCCAGCGACCTTGAGAGTTGAGGTGGACGCCTGTCAAAATTCCTTGCCTCAAACTCATCTCTCAGCTTACTTACTAAATATATAATTAATTAAGTAAACTAACATTTGATTTCTATGTGCAGGAAGAAAGCAAGCTTTATTAATAAATAAGGATGGATATCAGCAAGGTTTAACTGAGCTAGTTTATCAGAAGATAAAGGAGAACGAGATACAAAGGGGAGGGGAAAGCCTGTAGCTCGGAAGGAGCACGCAGAGGACTCGTGTACAATGCCCCACAAATAAGATGCTATTTAAGAATATTGATTTTTGATAATTAGAGATCATAGAAACTAGAACCAGGCTAAAGCAATAAATTTGAATTAACAAACAGGCCAAGAAATCTATAAAGTTAAGCTGTGAAATTCATAGGCAAAAAAAAACGGAAAACGGAAGGGTTTCCATACCTGCAATTTGCTCTTCGGTAAGTTGATCAGCCTGAAATCAAATTTTACATACTGTCAAGCAAACACTGGACCAACGAGCAGAAAGTGACTGGCGAGAGAACCGAAGCTAATTTTTTACAGGCAGCTATACTGCTGAATTTCCAAAGATTTGTTTCAGATGGAACCTAATTGAGGGTTGCCACTCTCCAGCAAGAAACTAAAGAAATTGCTTTACTTTTCACTGCCCTGTTAACAAATTCACTGACCGTTCCATTACGTGACTTATAACAGAAAACAATCCACGTTTTTCATTTGCTTTGGCACTTCTGCAGAACATCAATATTCCTGTCTATTTACACTTCTAGCGGCATTTTGTGCACAGAGAAAATAAAATTCCCTAATTTTTTAAAGGCTTTGATAATACAACTGACTCGACCCTGTCCTTGAAAAAATTTTGTTTAACCCTGATTTTTCCTGATCGAGTTAACACTGTAATAAGCGCTTCTGCTTGGTTTAACCAACCAGTGAGAACCACTATATCCAGATCTGGCTAGTGATCCCTCATCAGAATAGAAACTCTACGGTCGTTCCGTTTTTTACGTCATTTCGCGGGAAGCCTGTGGCAGTGTTTTGAAATGTCAGCTGTTTTTTCACACTAAGGCTATCTTCGGTCGTCAATAATGGAAATTTGAGTCCTACCTGTGCTTAGGAACGACATGCTAGTAGCTTAACTAAATTCAAAGAATAAATTAGTGTGAAAGTAGAACATTGTGCAAACAGCATGGTACAAAGGTCGACTGCAACTTGGCAAAACCTTGTTCCCGGATTGCACTTGCCTACGAAGGATCGTCGATCACTCAACGTCTCGTCGGTGATAACGTATTTCGGATTTATGCGCTGCATGACGACTGAAAAGTGATCTTTTGTAGTTGCTTAAAAACATATGAAACCACAAAAATGGTAACGTTTGGTAAAAGTGGCCGCTGGTTGTCGAAAAGCACCAGGCTCAGTGTTTGTAACACAATACTGCAAAATATAGTGTTTATATGGATTGAACTTCTAAACCGAAATTTGTTAGACGTACGTTGTAGAACTCTATAAAGTTAACCCTGCAGCTGGATGTTTTCTCAAGCTTGCCGCTGTGTGAGTTTCATGACGTTCGAGCTTAAATGTCAAAATATGAAAAGCCGCAGGTTCCACTCTTTCGAGTTTAGAGTGTGATCGAGTCAACCGACCGTACCCTTAAGCAAAAGTCTCAAGAAAACATTATCCGGAAAAGTATTTTGGTGAATATTTAATTATCATGGCCCAAGTCTTATATTAACTCAAAGAAGTCTTTCCATTTTAAAAACCTTAACACAAGACGTAGACAAGGCCAGGTCACCGCTTGGACCGATTTGGCTTCCAAGTGAATGTTTTCATACAAGACTGGTTTAAGCCTTATAGTTGAAGATGAGATTCTAAAGGAAATTTTATACTTCTAGGAATTTTAATTAGTATTTATGAACTAGCTTCTACACTTGGACAGATAAAAACTAAAGCAAATTTGATACCACTCAGATTGCACCTGCTCAAAGAAACCGCGTCTTCGCTTCGATTGGCTGCTTGATGCTCAAAACTTAATTCAGTGTCTTTTATGTATTGTCATGTCCTAATATGAAGGCCCCTGTGTGAAGTCTGTGTGAAGTCTCTCGTGAAGTGTGGCCTTCAAATTATCTCTTATTATGATCTTTTTTCCTTTTTGCAAACTTTGCCGTGTGTGGGTGGGAAAAGGATGACATATTAGATGCAAATAATAACCCTGTCGTTCTTAAAATATTTCCAACTACGTGTTGTTATAAAAAATAATAATGAGAGAAAAGAAAACTTAAAAAAAAGAAAAATCGCGAGTAACAGTAACAATTTCTGTAGATCGCTACTGCTGGCACGTGTTTTGACTTTTTATCATGTGCTCAAGGCTGTAAGATTTTAGAAACTCGAAAATCTATTGATATATTAGCTGTATGTTGAAAATACGAAGCTTATATCAGGAAATGTTATTCCGCATAGCGGGCACTAAGCGGGTGAGAGGATTTTCTTTTGTAGACGCTGTAATCAATATGCAATACTAAATAATACATAACTTCAACATGAATTACCCGGACTTATATTTCGCTGACACTTAAAGATTTCCTGAATCGTGCTGAATATGCTTGGGCGACTATCTTTAGATCCACCATTATTAATGAAATCAACTTCCCTAGTCTTTTAAGACTCAAAACTCTCCTTAGGCAAAAATTAATATTATTTCAACAACTACAGAAGCTAATGAGCGCTGTTCTTCTTGATAACTGACTTTCTGTTCTGTACAGAAAGGTGGGCGTTATGCGACGCGGTCATTAGCTTTCAAAATTCTGCCTTCAAAACACTAGCGAAAAAAATGAACTTCACCTGCTTTTTCAACCCCAAAATTCACAAATAAACCAGTGCGGTGCTTCTTAAGAATGCAAAATTTATGTAACCCTGGTAAAAGATACTTACCATTTTTTTTAGCAGCTTTTTGCTGAGTTTGACAGATGATTGTTTCAACCAAATTGCGAAGGAGAAATGATTTTTCTAAATTGAAAGACATCAACTTCTGGGCGCCAATTAGCGAAGACGGCCTTGTGATTGGTGCCTTAGAAACAATAGCAAGCCATATTGGGGTTCGCTTGACATACAATGCGTCTTTTTTCACTCGTTCGTCCTGGCGTAAAATTCTTCTCAGTTAATGTCCGGCGATAAAATACTTGTTAAAATAAGTATCATAAAGTCAGTAATTGCAGTCTCCTTTACTGTCAAGAAAACGGAAGATCAGAAAGATCACATGTTCTACTCCAACTCGGGTGACTAGTAAAATAATGTTGAATCACTAGCGTGACCAATTTTAATCTAGATGTCACGCAATTTCTTAATTTTACTGGCTCACTCCCAGTCCACGGTATAAAAACAGCGCCCCGCAGCAAAATAAAAGCCTGTTTATTGCGTGAATTGTTAATCCACTCACGCGAAAAAGCGAGAAAAAGACCAAGTTGAAATCAAAAATACGTAATGCTGGTTTTCAGCTTTTTTCCATCAAAAAGTAAAAAAAAAACATAAGCTTTTCAATAAATTAAGTTTAGAATCAAAGAAATAAAAGAAGAATTATATATGAACACAGCCTCGTAAGCAGTGAGAACTGTAAGAATTTTCATATACAAGGTTCTCGGGGAAGGCCGGTTTGTACGCTACCCGAAATGATCCCTGACCCGAAATGATCCCCAAAATCGACCTAAACACGACCCGAAATGATCCCCGACCTAAAATGATCCCCAATTTTTTTCACACGCGACCTGAAATGATCCCCGAGGAGTTATAGGAGTGGAATGGGAAAACATTTCTATCTCGGGGATAAGATTAAAGCGATTTAATTCCGTTTTAATGGGTACCGACATGAAGCGAAGACTGTTACTTGTTACAACAAGGCCCGGTGTAAACATCGCATTTCACATGTGCCAAATTTAATTCAGGTATTGAATGCGTTGGAAGTTCGGCGTTTAACTAAAATTAAATTCGACAACGAGATTTCTGTGGCATCTTCGACTGAGCCAGTCAAATCTCAACAGAAGTTTAACCGTTGTCTTTTGTGCCGAATCGAATTTTTAAATCAGACTAGGCACATGTGAAATTTGACGTTTAAACCGAGTCTAACGAGATGCTATTTGCACGATTAAACCTCCAATTAAAAACTCTCAAGTTCCTCACAAAATTCGTTAAAAAGGAGTCGCGAGTTGGGCATCATTTGGGGTCGAGGATCATTTCGGGTCGCGATTAGGTCGATTTGGGGGATCATTTGGGGTCGGGGATCATTTCGAGTCGCGTACAGGTTTTATCCAATTTGTAGAGCTTTGTATGGAGACGCCATGTTGATGTCCCGATGAGGGACGCCAAATGGTGGCCAGAAACATTTGATATAAGACAACTCTTGAAATCATCACTCAAAGAATTACAGACATAAAAGTCGTACTTATTTATTGACAAAGAATGTTCTGATACCAAAATCCCCAAATTTTAGTCTTGTTTTTAGCCTTCATGACAATTTCCGTATTTTTTTTTTCATGAAGTCTGCGTCAAGCAAAGCTTAGACATCTTAACGTACTCTAACACAAAATGAATAACCCTTTCGGTTTGCAAATTTGTAAATAGATTAGTGTTGAGCTGCTTAATACTGCTCAATAGTCCAGTTTCGAGTTCACTATGACCGCTGAATAAAATAAGTGAAGGCGCATTTTTTTACTGCGTTAGCCTCCATCTGAAGTAATATATTCATAAATTCCAACGAGAAAAAGACCTGTTTATTACTCTGTCTATTGTGTATATTCAAATTTCAAACACTTACTTGCCAGAATTTCTGAATATTTTACTTTATGTCGAGGCTAACCCTGTATGAATGTGTCGTTAATGTTTGTATTCAGCGGTAATTTTTAATTCGAAACTGGACTATTCCTCAAGTAAAAAAGTAAAAATGATTATTTGCTCATGCGCAATGTCATTTAAGTGTGTTGGCTGCAATTAATATTTGATTTTAAGCTTGTTTTCAATTTTGAGCAGACGCGTACAGTTACCATATTTGGAGAGCATGGTATGAATGATTCATATACCATGATGGCTAAGACAATTAGAGCTTTAGAACTGCATTATACAATGATTCAGTTTTTAATAATTATAATTATACTGAACGGATATGGAGTGTCTTTTACTTTCTGTGCTACTGGAGCCATTTCTGTAAGAAAACTTGAAATCGAAAACTCGCCAAAACAGTTTCCACTAGAGAAATGATGTAGGTCTAAGGAATATCTAATTATAATTATGATCACAAGGCCTGAATTTCCCCACCTACATCCCAACAACAACCTGATCCTCTGAAAACTGTTTCCAGCATTTAATAATACTCTGCAACTTGGAAAAGTAAAATGCTGGTCGATGTATGTAGATTAAGAATTCAGCCACATGGTGACTGCACGAAATTTAAGGGAATCGATCATTCAGTTTTATAATTTGAAAATAAAAGAAAGCTAAGAAGTACTGCATGTCACTTACACCGGTATCTTGGATTCAGCAACAACGCCAACGATCGCAAAAAAGACATTAAGTCCACGAAACATCTTTTGATCGTCTGGGCAAAAGGGGACTTTCTGTATTTTTTGTAGTTCATCTCATTGCCAGAAATTAGGGACAAGATGGCGGTTGCGCGTGCGCACCAAGGCCACAATGGCTGCGAATTCGTATAAGAAAATGTATGGAGAAAAGGAAACTTTTTCAAATATATCGATTATGAGCTCACTCGAAACATGTTAAGCGCTGTGTAACCTTCGCATCTGGGTTAAAAATAGCTAATTAGAAGTAGGTTTACTTACTTCCCGAAGTGGCCACCTTTATCTCTCGTTTTACGCTCCATTTCTCCATACATTGTCTTAAAATCTTGCCGAAGTCATGCGAAATACTCGTCAATTAGAAGATAAACCCTTCACTGAAGTAAATTTGCACGACTCGATATCACTTCTGCGATGGAAGATGTTTCCAAAACAGTCGTTAAAAGGACGATTTTTGCACTGGAAAATACTTCCAAAGGCGCATTATTTCCCTCAGTTTTCCATCTGTCGTAAAGTAATGGACGCCATAGTTGCGAATGACACATTTCGGTCGGACAAAGCTTCACAACTCCAAACCTTACCGAATCGCCATTTTGTTTGTTGCTACAACTCCAGAGATGCTTCACGGGATATAAACTAGGTTCCAGGCATTCACAAATCCTCGATTAGCCTACCAGGCTTGGTTTTAAAACAAAATTGTCACGAAAATGTCACGAAAATGTCACGAAAGGTACAGCAGCGTACTGTTTTGTTGCTATCAGCCGCTCGGCCGAGTATAAACCTAACATTTTCTTGCAAGGTGTTTCATTCCAGCTTTTTTCTTCGTAAAACAGATCCACAGAGCTTAAATTATTTAAAAACTCGCAGGGGATACGCTTTCCCTGACTACGATCGTTTTTGTCCGCCATTTTGGAAATGAGATTCCGCTGACAATTAATCACGGGCGCGAAATGTCCACTATTTCTGGCAATGTTTGTAGTAATATCCGTCAAACAGGGTTAACCCTCCAGTCCCATACAATCTTCTTTTTTTTGTTCACTGCCCTTAATGGCATAATCGATCTTCAAAATAAATAATTGCTCAAGTTAAAGCAGAACTGAACAAAGTAACTGCCTTTGAGCAAAATGGAATACAATGTGGGTTATCAAAGCTAAATGCTTTTCAGTATAACGCGCACTTAATTACCCTGAAGACGATTAGTTGTGTCAACACTTCCACAGTTAACAATGATGCCAGCAAGTGATAAAATATCTGGACTATAAAAATAACACAATATCTTTAGTGTATTTTCTGTTGATCCGCAATCGATGTCCTTCTTATGTCACGCCCTTTGTAAATGCCGAGCAAAAGTGTATCAAAACAAATCATCGATTTTCTTTTTATAGATCTTTCATTTATAGAAGGAGCGTGTTATGGTTTCCATGTTACCCAGCCTCGTTCAATGACCTTTCGACGAAGCAATCGAGATCAGATTGGTCAACAGGTTTTAAAGATGGCCCACAGAATTAAAGAAAGGTATGCGCAATCGTGATGCTGCAAGCAGTAGTATTGTTTTCTCACATCTAAAAACATTATGTACATCCAAAGTAACAGGTCTTGATAACATCTCTGCTAAAATAATGCGTGAATGTGCCGATCTGATTTCAGTTTCTGTACGTGATCTCTTCAATAAATCTTTGCTTTCTGGTATATTTCCTGACGATTGGAAATGTGCTAGGGTTACTCCGTTGTTTAAGCTGGGTGATGCATCTGATCTAAATAATTATCGACCTTTTTCAGTCATTTCCGTCAGTATAACTAAAGTTTTCGAAAGGATTGTTTATTACCAATTGTATATTTTTTTGAGCAATGAAGATATCATTTCTACACATCAATCGAGCTTTCGCTCTTTACACTGAACTGTAACTGCTCTCCTTGAAACTACCGATAACTGGGCCTTTAATATTGATCGTGGTAATGTTAATGCTGTGGTTTTTCTTGATCAGAAGGGGGCATTTGACACTGTTGATCGTGATATCATTTTATCTAAAATGAACCTTTAGGAATTGGTTTATATCGTATTTGACAAATTGTACACAATGATGTCTCGTTAATGGTTCCCTTTCTAGAATCTGCTCACTTAAATGCGCGGTACCTCAGGGAACAATTCTTGGTCCCTTTTTATTTCTTATTTACATCACGATTTGCCAAATTGCCTAACTTCATGCCACCCTAGGATGTATGCTGATGACACACACATCACTTATGCAGATGTTGATGTAAATTCAATACAGTTAAATTTGAATCACGATCTAGGTAATCTAAACAAATTAGACTAAATGGCCTATTTCCAACAAACTTACTTTTGAACACTGCTAAAACTGAATTTATGCTAATTGGATCAAGACAAAAACTGAGTAATTTGTCGGGCCCACCCGAGCTCTCGATTGATAATGTTCCGATAGAAAACGTTACCTCTGTAAAATCGCTTGGAATATTTGTTGATGAAAATCTACGGTGGCAAACGCACATCGATAAATTATCTAAAAAGATCGCGTCCGGGATAGGAGCAATTAAAAGAATTAGAGTTTTTTTGCCAACGCGTACTGTCTATTGTATATACAACGCTCTCATTCAATCTCAATTCGATTCTTATAATATTTTCTGGAGTAACTGCGGAAAAAACGTTCTTTGACAGGCTACAGAAGCTTCAGAACCGTGTCGAACAGATATAAATTTTATACCGCCGATTACAATGTATTTCTAAAGATCTAAAAATACTCTGAATAGCCAAAAGGTGCTTTCAATGCATTTAGGGGGAAAACGCCGTTGGGTGCCCCTGAATTATCATGATTATCATTAACCATTCTAATTTTTTTTATAATTATCATTATTATTTTTGACACTATTGGATTAAAAGTAACGTTAGTCTAGTTATAAACTCATTCAAATTGTTATCAGGAAGAAAATTTAAGAAGACACCTGCCTTAAAATGGCCGAATTATGATGTCTGTTACCGTCACAATGCTTGATCTCACAATATATTTTTTTTAATACACTCTGTCGATCATGGTCGTAAAAAATCAGCTTTATTTTTGTTCACCCATTCTAATATACACGTTTCAGCATTTTGTTCGGTATACCCCTAGAATTGTACATAATATAACAAAAAATTCAACAGAATATCAAGCAACTATCCCGGTATATGAAATTCTTAAAACTACATGGATACTTGGTCACTTTTGGCAAACCAGTATAGGACAGTTAAATTAAGAACCGTTCATGCAGCAACTTCGAATAATAACAAAACGACAGGAAAAAAGGCTATTCACTTGCTCATCAACTTTACAAACTCTGCAATAAGAGAGAGAAATAAAAGAACATTAAGAGGAAAGCAAATCATCACTAGGGAGCTTATATGAAGCACAACTCGAAGCTAATTTTTGGCTGTCGTCTTTTTTACTTCTTTTAATTTTCGACTTTCTTATGACCCCAAACTTGAAGTTGAATGTGAATGACAACTTGTTTAAATACTTTAACTTAGCAGCTGCTCAAATACGAGATTAAAGTAAAATCTCAGTAGGATCCATAGTTTTGTGATCTGAATTTTAGTGACGTCACCTAAAAACTAACAATTATAGCGAGTATGTCTCCCTTCTATTGCTGTAGTATTTTCTTTCAATGTAGCTGTGGCCCTAAGGAAGGCTTATGTTGTTAACCGAAATATTGGCCCCACGGATTAATCAGCCCTTTGCCTTTGCATTCAGTTTTGTTTTAAGACGGAAGCCACCAGGAAATTGAGTAATTTTAATTTTCAGTGGACAAAAACCTTGTACCATACTAATTTAAAGAACATTGCATTCTTTTTTACATTTTTCAAGGGCTAAAGACGTAATAAATCATCCGGTAGTAACACCAAGCAGACTTTCTCATGGAAGTCCGAGAAAATGAAACTCAAATTTCACAAGAATTGTGATTACCAAGGTAAAATTCTGAGAATTTCGTGTGTAACATGTAATTTTGTGAAATTAAATATTTATTTTCTCGGGCTCCCATAAGAACTATTTTTGGTGTTACTACAGATGATTTATTACATCTTTAGCCCTTGAAAAATGTAAGAAAGAATGTAATATGCTTTAAATTTTTCTGGAACAAGATTTTTGTCCACTGAAAATCAAAATTACTCATAATGTCCTAGTGGATTCTGTCTTAATTTCATTTTCAAATACTTTCTGCGTATCGCATGAAATGTATAAACAAAAAATAATCTATGGTCAGACAAAGTTTAATTATTCTGCGTGAATCGCGTTCTTTCAAAAACACTTACCTTCATAACTGATTTTTCCATCTTCATCTAAATCCGTTTCTTTCATCATCTCTTTCACATCCTCGTCGGTCAGATTTCGTCCCAACTTGCTCGACACTTCCTTTAACTCAGAAGCACTGATAAAGCCACTGTTGTCCTTGTCAAATACTTTGAAAACATCCCTAAGTTCCTCTTCATTAAATTCTTCCTCCTTCTTTCTTTCTTTCATCATTTTAAGGAATTCCGACCATTCAATTGTTCCACTGCCTGGTAAAAACAATTAGAAACTGCTAAATTACAATACAGTTTAACCTCGATTTAACGAAGCAATCGATATAACGAACGATATTCTCTGCCTCAGTTATGGTAGAATATACAGAAAAGAACATCGATAGAACGAAACTTCGTTTTAAGCAAACTATCTGCTGGCCAGTCCCTTGGCCCTTCGTTAAATCGAGGTTCCACTGTAACAGTTATAACAGTAAGTGAATCAGGAGAGAATAATGAGATAGTCTAGCCTCTGGGATATGTGAATTAATTTCAATCTGAAATTGGTTTCCGTACTGGGAGAGGTCGCCCGAAGACTTTTATTCAATGTTGTCAAAAGAGAGTAGAAGTATGACGTCACGTTACCATGGTAGAGAAATTTTTGGATCACAACAAAAGGGAGCGCAGGCAACAATGACGGCAACGGCGACGAGAACGGCAAAAAAGGCAATAAGTTTATATTAGTAAATAACAACTGTGCACGTGCATGACGCTTTTTTGCACATTTTTTTTGCCATTGTTGCACGACTGCGACAAGAACCTTCTAATTTCACGCTCCCCGCTTTGCAAAGTAGATAAACACAACACAGAAAGTTTCTTCTTCTTTTTCTTTCGGATTCAATCCAGAAAATTTCGTCAACATTAATTTGACAAATTGAATGAAACTAAATAAGATCGATGAAGTTTGAAACAGTGCGAATTTACTTTTTATAAGTGAAGTTTCGGTTTGTTGTCATCTAAAAATGTTTCTACCATGGCAACGTGACGTTACGACTTCTCCTCTCTATAGAAAGAATAATGGGGCATTACTCCCCTATGCTCTCTTGGTGTGTCACCATTACAAAATTCTGCATTGCGTGCTTTCAGGTACAGTGAACTTGATAATGTTTTCAACAATCCAGTAAGACGTGCGGACGTCCAAGGAATTAGACTTCCGTTAAATTGAATAATGAAGAAAAGCACGTGAATGGAAGAAGGCATCAGACAATTATCAAAAGAAGGTTCTGGCGGAGGGATTGAGATCTAAGTTATCTCTTCTCAGTCATCTCAAGGAAGAACTTCGAAACACTCACAAGAACACCACGGAGGAATGCTCGTTCATTCGCTGCATTGCAATCATACGGATACTGAATACAGTGCGACAGAAGCAATATGATGAAATGGTGAAAAGCCATGTTAGCAAGATTTCTCGCTTATTATCAAAGACGTTTGACGTGAACGAACATATTAGCATCATATCTTCGTATCTTTGAAAGGCCTGTTCATTCTGCGGGATAATGAAATTTTATCTGCCTCAAAAAGTCGCTCCAACTGAAATCAAAGCTAACTTTGAGAAAGCCTGTCGGAAAATTGAGCCACTTTTGAAAGATGCTAACGATAACGAGTTAGCAAGTTCAACATCACTTTCCATGTCTTTGAATTACATTCAGCGCTCAAATCCTTCTCCATCTAAAGCTCTCGTAAAAGTGCTCGATCGCTTAAAGAAACTTGAGAACATTGTTGTTACCAAACCTGACAGAGGTTCTGGAATTGTAGTCATGGCCAAATCTGATTATGTCCGTCGATGAATAGGGAATGCTACAAAATTTGCACGCATTGATGACAAACGCCCAAAACGGGGCGGGGCCGCCCATAGAAAAGTGAAGGGGATGAACGTCGTCTCGCTTTGGGTTGTAAATTGCAGATTTCGGTCTCAGTTAGGGTGTTTGCGATATAAAGTTACTATTTGCCCATCCAGGTATCGCTTAGTACTGTGCATAAAGAAATTTACAAAAAATGCCCTGACACTGACCACACAGAAATCTCCCCTAGGCGTTAGTTTAAACTTGATCCACGCCCACATTGGATCCCCTTCAGGGGATTTAATTTGAATTTTCCTACGAGCATCCTCGTCGCTTTTAGATGGGAGTTTTCCCGTATGCCCAAACCTTCGTGGACGACCCCGAACCACTTTCACCTACTTCTTCGGAAATAGAAAGATGTACATTCAATCCTACATTAAATAATGCCTGAAGACATTGCCACTTCCCTTTCTTCTTGTCCCATCTTTATGGGCTTCCAAAGACACACAAAGTCAAATAAATTGAGTATGAGACCAATTTTATCCCCCACCGGAACTTACAACTTTAACCTGGATAATTGGCTTGAAGAAACTAATGGAAACCACCTTTCTGTAAACTAGTACGCTATTACTGTTGCGTTTGAATTTGCTGATGAGATTTGTTCCATTCCTTTGAATGAAAAAGATATACTGGTCTCTTCTGACGTGAAGGCCCTTTTTAGCAATATACCTCTAAGTGAGACTATTAACATCCTGGTCGACAAAGCCTTTACCAATGATATCTTGAGAAACAGGAACCTACACAACTGTTTGATGTTGCAGCCACCAATCAACTTTTTTCGGTTCGATGGTCATTTGTATGAATAGATTGACGGTGTATAGCGATGGGCTCTCCTCTTGGCCCCCTTTTGGCCAATGTGTTTTATGTGCCACCTCCAAGAAAACTCTTGCTAGAATGCCTGCCACCGATGCCGACGCTGACTTTCTCACTACATCGAATGCTCTACGCCGTCCCGAGCCTGAATTACAATGGCCGAAACTTCCTACTGATAACAAGATCCCGTTCATTTGAAATGAGCTATAAGAATAGAAAAGATTTTGAAACCCGTGATTACAGAAGGCGGACCAACAGGCAGTTCTGCTCTTGCATTTTCAAAGCCATGTAAACAAACGTTACAAAACCGGTTTATTTAAGACCATGTTACATCGGGCCTATGCTCTATCATCTACGACAAAAAGCCTTTAGTCAAGAATGTGCCAAGGTACGCTCTATCTTCTGCCGACTTGATATCCAAACTAAAGCTCTCTATTGACGTCCGAAAACGTCGAAACGTCATATAATTTTTAACTGTTTTAAAAATGTCTTAAAATATTTTGAAGAAATTAAAAGTTTTGAAGAAATTTTTTAAAGCTAAATGCTTTATGAACTCTGGGAAATTTTCATACAGTCAACTCTCCCACAGCGACCGCTTCTCGTAAGCGACCATCCTTCGTGCGTAAGCGACCACTTTGTATAGATAACCGTCTTGTTTCTCAGTTAAACACTGTTTTAAAAACTCTCTCGTAAGTGACCACTACTTAAAAGACCGCGACCGCTTTCATAACCAGAAATTCAACATTATTCCATTCTTTTCTTTTTCTCGTATTAAAGTGACCCTGGCATGATCACGTATGATTGTAGGAAAACCATTGCAGCTCAAATGTCACAAAAGTTCAGTTTTAAAAAGCGCTGCGGATCCCTGAAAGCAGTTAACTTTAAAGAGGATTGCTGTGATACGATCTGTAGGGAAAAAATGGGGATTGTAACATTGCTGCAATACTGTTATGTACAAAATTTCAACATTTCCAAGCGCTGTTCGATGTGAGCCAGTGTGGCCAGTTATATGTTTGCCTTAGTTTTAGCTTGTTAGGTAATAACTTTATGTAATCACGTTCATCAGTTCAATTTGAGCATATTTTCTTGATTTTTCCCTTGGACGACCACCTCCCGTAAGCGACCACTTTTTCGTGCGTCAGGGGTGGTCGCATACGAGAGAATCAACGCGGTCAACGCCCTAAGATTTCCTTTCTGTTCCATTGTTCTCTTGACAATTTCTTGCGTGACTATATGCTCTTAAAAATAAAAGGATCATTACCATCTGTGTCAACTTCACTGATCATTTCTTTAAGTTCAGCTTCTGTCGGATTTTCCCCTAGAGATTCCATCACTGTTCCCAACTCTTTCGTGGTAATCTTTCCATCCCCATTCTTGTCGAAAAGAGAGAATGCTTGTTTGATTTCTGTTAAGGATGTGAAGGAATAAGTGTAAATGGGGATAAGCTCATCATATAAGATCCCCCTTACCCTGAAACGTAGGAAGCATCCCATTGGGAAATCCTGCTTTAGATCTTGAAATCCAAATTTTGGATTTGTATAACAACGCGAAATCCAAAACCGGATTACGTCGAAGCGCCGCTAAGACTGTGCGCACGCATAATTAGCAAAAAAAAAAAAACAGACTTCTGATCACGCGAACTATATATTTTTCAAATTCAGATTTCAAATAAAACCCAAAGAAGATTTGGATTCCTTCTTTGAAATCCACCTCGTGGACGAATTTCTCGAAGTAATCCGTATTGGATTTTCTGCTTTAATTATTGCAAAATCCGAAATCCGGATTCCAAATTCTAAGTTCAGATTTCTGAGTCGAACGCATACAGAATAACTACAAGGCAAGTGCTTGCATGTTGCTCGTTTTCAGATCGGAATTTAATTTCATACCTGCTATCTGATCTTCGGAGAGTTGCGATTCAGCCTGGAATAAAAAAGGATGAAATCTGTATCAACTACATGTACTTTGACTCTATTCAACTATTTTAAGCAGAGGGAATCATGCAAGTCTCACTGGACGAAAAAATGGATTTACCAGGGTAGCCAAATTACAGCAAATGTGTAGCAAATACCACATTTGCACAATTTTGCGCAAGAGCAAAGACTGATATTGCACTAGATTTGCTATCCGTAGCAATGACGGTAAATGCCACATTTGCACAACATTTACATCTTGGTGCAAAGATAATGGGCAGCCATGGATTTGAGGGTCATTTGCAGATGGTTCAAATGTGTAGGCAAATATGTTTCTTTGAACTATATTTGCACATTACGCAAATGATAGCGCAAATCTGCTGTTTTCCACAGCTTTTGCTTTAGATGTAAAAGCATGTAAACCTGTTATTTTCAGAACTTTTACGCGGCTTTGCAAATGTGAGCGAAGTATCTAATTTGAACAATGTTTGCTTGGGTTATCATGGGTGATCAAATTTTCATAATTAAACCAGATTGCTTTGCATAGCAAATGTAACCAAACTCTTTGTATTAAACATGTTTGCTCACGAAGCAAATGTTAGCAAACCTAAACTTTGAACAAATTTTCTAGGGTGTGCAAATTTGAACAAACACAGAATTTTGCTTGTAGCGGCAAATGTGGTCAAAAGTCAAGTTTTGAACAAAGTTGCTAAAGCAGCAAATCTGATCAAACTGTTACTATTGTACAATTTTTCGCTCAGGTAGCAAATGTAATCAAATTCTGACTTTAATTTGGTTGGCAAATGTCATCAAACCCACAAAATTGAGCATGTTTTCTCAAGTAGCAAATGCAACTTCGAAGGTTTAAACGAGTTTGCTTGGGTTGTGGCAAATGCGATAAAATTTTAAAATTATTTTTAATTATAACATGGCTCACTTCAGGTTCCTAACAAGTGGCCATAATTAATCTTGAAGTTTATAGCTTCAAACTTTAAAGTTACTGAAAGAAATTCTAGCAGTGACCTCCCATTAATGTTCAAATGATTTATTCCATAAACCAAAGTGGCTTACACATTATTACAGACTTTACAAACTACAGTATACAGCTGTACATACAGCTCTTCATATTCCCAATTTTACAGTTCGTTGATGTTTACTTGTCTCCACTCTATGCTCTATCAGATCATTACTAACTATTAATATTATAAGGAAATTGTTCTTCATCTAAATGTGTAAGATATTCTACATACAGCTGTAGGTGTTTCAGAGTTGCCTCAAACCTATTTCAGTTGTTTAGGTTTTTGCAACTCAGAAACAGGTTAAAAATCCTTTTACCCTTAGCTTGGACCAATATTTACTTATGACAAGACTATTTCTTACTTAAACTTTTGCATCTAAGGACAAAATCCTGTTCCAACTCAATGTAACCCTCAAGACACCAATTTTAATAAATAATTAGTATTTTTGTATTTATTGCTATTTACAGATTAAACAAAATTTAATTCTGGTGGCATTTTTTTCTTTAGGCTCTATGAGAATGAAAGGCCTAATTCTTGCTACCAGTTTCCAATTTTTGCTGGTATAACAACTGGGTTATAGCATTTAGCAAACTAAGAAATAGTTTAGGTGCATGTAGCTATTCAAATTCAGATCAGACTTCTTTAACTTCATTTTTGTTGCTAATGGTTCCTGTATAGTATTGGATATGCTCTTAGAGGAAGTACCAGCCGGAGCTTCTAGTACTTGCCCTGTTCTAAGAAAATTGAGGGTCGTTAAAGTAATGACCAGCTGTAAGTATTCCACAGCATGTCAACATTACCATTGTCACTGTAGTTGGTCCCAATGAAAGAAGCTAATAATTATTTTAAATTCAGTATACACGTACAAGTGGTACAAAAGGTTGATCTGGCTAGCCTGCAAAATAACTACACGGCTGTCTCTCATTACTCTTTTTCTTGAGTCATGTTGCAATCCTTTGCAAAATTCCATACTAAATCATGACAAAAAGCAGGATGTGCCTAAATTTGTGTTGTTTTTTGTTCAAGCAGGTCAGTTGCAATTGCTGTAATCGGTACACATGTACTATGAAGTGGTGCCAGTAGAACTCAAATGCCTGCAGTTAAGCAAATAGATTTAAAAGAAACATTTGTACATTAATTGGCCTTTTTAACCTGCTGACTGGTACATTACTTGCAAACAATAGCCAAAGGATTCTAATGAAAAATTTATCACATCAACCAATTTGATCTACCTGCCACCAGAATTCTCAGGACAAATCAACACCATCAGGATTTGTACTGTTTACACAGATTTATCTTTTTCTAAAAAACAGTGTCATAAACAGAGAGTGATTAAAGGATTACTGTATTTGCAGAGCTACATGTACATGTACCTGTAAGTATGACCAGTCATATAATCTGGAATTTTTTTAAGAGCATTGGATTAACTTATATTTCCTTATCACAAAGCAAATTCAGGAGCATTATCTGGTGCCTCCTGCTCTGAGGAAAAGCCATTCCTCCTTTCTATTGTCATTGAGTAATGACCGGATTACATGTGACTGTTTCAATTTTACTTTACTGTTCAGCTAGGCAAAGAGGTTTTTACAAGCTAAGTTGTTGACTCCTCCATGCTAGAGGCCTCCTGCAAAGCACTTTTCTCAGATTTGTCATCTCCTTGGTTGTATTGCCTTGCTCTGAAGACATGTCCTCCACATTTATACAAGCTTCGAACTTACAACAATCCTTCTTCGAAATAGAGGTTGACTGGAAAAGGGTTATCTCTTTAGCTTTTTCTGCAACAAACAGAAATTATACATAATTGAGACCATTAATATTGAAACTAAAGCTGTAGATGGTTGTCATGAAAAATACTGTCCTTTTCTGTCTAAATGTTCTAGCCTTTTATAGCATAAAGGTTGCTATTAGATATTACATGTATTATTACTGGCTGCAGTCACAGTAGGTGACTAAACTTACTTATTTCCTGAGTTAACTGATATCAAAATTAACTAGTTTAAAAAAATTGCTGGCTCGTAACTTTCATGTCTCAAATCTAACCCCAACCGGTCATCATAATCCTGATTACACTGTACCTGTTAAAACTAAGACCTTCTTTGAGCAAAAAACAAAATGAAAAAATGAATGCGAGAAACCCTTTTGTAACAAGACAATTGACTCCAGGTAAATCATTGTATTAATTTTATAGTGAGTGTCCCACTACATCACTACCATAACAACATTGTTGACATATTACTTAAAACTTCATGGACCTGCTTCTTCTGCAATATTGCCATCACTTACAGTGTATCTTGGGAACAAAAGTTTAATTATACTATAATTCCCTCATATGAGGGAATCCAAGATAGTTTTAGATTCTGGATTCCACGCTACGGATTCCGGAACCTTTTTCAGTGGATTACTTGGTTTCTGGATTCCAATTGTTTGACCTGTATTTCAGGTTTCAAAGCTCAGAATTTAGGATTCCACAACAAAAATTGCCCAAATTCTGGATTCCACAAGCAAAGATTTCCCGGATTCCAGAATTCCTTATCGGATGAATTTCAGGCTATTACATGGGGTGATCATAAAAAAAAAATCAGTGAAAGCAGGGTACCATGATCTAAATTCTAGCTACTCTATGTTTTCAGCACCATGGCAGTCACTGCCTTTACTCCCCTTTTAAATTTTGGAAAAGCCTTTGGAGAAAGTAGGCACTAGAGGATAAGGTTATTATTTTTTGGCCTTAGCGGGGAATTAACACTTGCTTCAATTCTTATTAAATTTCCAAGACCATTTATCTGAAGAGAACAACCAAATAAAAGATTACAGTATTTTTTAAAACAACAGGACAAATAAAGTTTCAGGAGTAGGCCAGGGGTGAGTCCTTGTTGATTACTGAATATTGGGAATTCAAATGTAGGTATTCTCAAATAGCATCATTAATGGCTTAACAGTAACAATGAGCTTTCTTATACTTACTGAGCATTTCTTTTACTCCCGATTAGTTGCTCCCTCAGCATTTGTTTGTCCTTGCATTTCTCCTGCCTCTTCTTAGTTTTGCAATGTCTGCTAACCGCATCTATGTACTAAGTACTAACGGCTGCTTTTCTTGGATCCACTCGTTACTACTTGATCGTCGCCGATGGAGCTATCTAGATGTCTTTCATGGTGGATAAGTGCAATTTCCTTTTCGTCGAACGGTCTATAAGTATGCAGTTCCCTCGAGGTCGAGCGATTATTTTATAAGTTCTTCGAGGACACATTCGTGCGATAAATTCGAACAAATAAGACTGGCTGATTCCTCCATACTCGACAGTCAACCCCACAGAGAAGGAAAATTCGAAAACTCTTGATAAATATGGCGTTAAACGTATGAAGTAAAAGCTGATGGCAAATCGATGGCAATGGAACGTGATAACGGTCGACGAAATTTGGATTTCAATTGTTGTGCCTCGTTCTCGAACGCTTATGCAGACTGTCGCTGACCAGCACCATTGAGGCGCAAGTGATTGGGAAATCGGGCGCGCGGTCTTTTGGCGATTTGGCGGGAGGAATAGATTGCCTATGTTGCTGGATTTTTTCTCAAGGATATTCGAAATTTAAAAGGTAAAGTCGATGTATTTTGCTTTGTATATCGTGCTTCTACTGCCACATCTATGTGATAACCGGGAATAAACTACATTTGCATCCATACATGAATGTGCACGCGTGTCGCGTGCGTACGATAGGTGATCCAGCTGAAAAAAGCCTTGTTGAAAAATTTAAGTGGTGTTAAGTCAGCAAAATATGTAGTTATGCAATGTTAAAATGCTAATTTATTGGTATTTGGCAGAAGTAGCTCAATATTAATTGCCTGAGTAATTTATACTTCCTCTGGCGCTATATTGACATATTGAGCGTAATACCCGTACATGTACCATTGATTTTGACAGGGGTAGGGTGGAGCCTTTATTTGCAGAATACCCTGCCACTTATTTGCATGTCATTGAATAAGAATAGCATCTATTGTGTTATGCTTCGTTCTTCAAAGAACGCCGACCAACGAAAACAATGGTGGTACAGAGTGGCAGGGTATTCAGCAGTTGCTCCCTTTATTTTATATGCGTTACTGTCATTTTTTTCTGTTTTGTTTTGTCATGTTTTCATATACAAGGTTGTTTTGTTTATAATAATTTATGATGATACAGCTGTACAATGTAAGCTGAGTCCAAAGGTCAAAAATGCTAAAATGTGCCACATGTGTATTTAATGTCCTTAAAGATAATGGCAACACAAATAACACAATTCATTTAATTTCACAATATTTTCAATAAAGGTAGAATTACCAGTTTTTTTTAGTGGGTTTAGTGACTTTTTTGTACATTTGTTTCAGATTTTTCCTTGAGTGGTACAGGAGTTATTTCCAATGTTCTTGAAATTGAGGTGCATCACCTGAACTCTCCAAAAGATAAAGAGGTCAATGAAACACAGGTTCAACATGGGGAAGCTGTTTGTGGTCTGTGCGTGAAGAAATGCTACAGGGGTATTCCAGTGGGTGTCAATTTATTTACAGTAATCATTTTTCCTCTTCACAAGATAACAGAAGTGAAGCTTATATACTGAATGCTCCCATCCATCAATACCCCATCTGTTTGGGGTAAATGTCACAAAAAAGAAACCTCACGTGTACTTCCTTGTGTTATATTTTTAGCATCTTTAGAATATTATTTTTCTTGTACTTTGTGCCGTGCCCTGCTAAGTAAATCCACCCTTTCACAGTGTTCTGCGGGGAACATAATGTACTGAAATTGTGTGAAGCTATAGAACATTTGCACTCGTAGAGGTTTCCCCACAGAGATATGAAGAGTGACAAGATTATTCTTACAGAGGTAAACAATATGTACCACCCAATGCTCATTGATTTTAGAAAGGCTATCTTGCTATCGGATGCCCCTTCAAAACAGCAGTCCATGACTGCTCACTAGCACTGACATATAGATTCAGAAATATGCCTTAGATATTATGTTTTCACTTGGCATTAATAAGTCATGGCAAAAGTTAGTGGCAAAGTGAAAGTAGAAAGTCGTTTTATGGAAGGGCAAAGAAAATGCCTTCAGACAGATCCAAAGTTGAGATTTACTGTTTCATGTCTTCTGTCACTGCTCAAAACAAATTTTTAGCTGGAACCTTTTTTCTGTCAAGCAATTATAGAATATCATATTCCTATTTAAAAAGGAAAATCAAAAAGTTATCTTACTGTGTGAATTCCTATACTAAATAAATCTATGAAAATTCGACTCATTTAGTGAAAAGGGTATAAAAATATTGAAGGTGTAAACCCCGTTGGTCTAAGAAGTTTAGGTTTACTTGAAGAAATGCACCATGTTAATGTTGTTGAGTGAAGGCTGATATAAATCTCGCCAGTCTGTTTGAGCAGTTTAAAAAGACAAATCATATTGAACTCAAAATCAGGGATGTGAAGAGCAGCAAAGAAATTATTCGTTCATGTCTGTGCTGAGTTTCTATTCACAAATTATATGAAATACAAAGCAATTTCACCATTTGTTGTAGTATTGGCTGTTGGGCTTTCAAAATGTGGTTATTTTTAGGAGGCTCACCATCAAGATAGCAGTAAGAACAAAATTGTCAGTTTTGATGTGAAGTTCCTTGAATAAATGGCCATGAGGAAATTGTGTACAAGTGAATAATCTCAACCCTGACTTTGAAATGCACAGAACTTTTTTTTTTGGACCAAATTTAAGGTACTGTGGGAGGCCTTGTTATTGTTAGCTTTTTAATAATAATATTATGATGTAGAAAAAATACAGTAAATTAATGATCTGACTACTGGACCTTTGTCCAGTAGATTTGTTGTGGTGTATTTACTTTATGTAAAGGGAAGGTAGTGTGGGTCCTCTGTAACTATATACAACAGTTACTGTGTCATTTTGAATTTTTAGTTTTAGTAATTGGAGATCCCTGCCCATTGTGCGACCCTAGGCTTTACTATTATCAAATGACAGAAGAGGAATGCAACACATGCCCAGGTTATGTACCATTGACTCACTTCAAAGTGGTTATGTGATTTAGAATTAGACCAAAAAAAAGACCGGGGCCCAGTTGTTCCAAAGACCGATTAGCACTAACCCAGGGTTAGATTTTAACCCCGCGTTTCTTTTTTCTTTTAATCAAAAGCATTTTGTCAGATAATTTTCTCTTTTCTTTTTTAAGTATCAAATCACCAAATTGTATGCAAAAGGAATTATTCAAATGAATTTGTTTTTAAAACTTTCATATCTGAATTCATATTTCGTACTAACCTTGGGTTATCTTAACCCAGCTTTGAACAACCCAGCCTGGAAGGATAAATGCTGCATGTTAATTTGTTTCACCGCCTTAGTTTTTTCTTTAAAGCTTTAAACTTTTCATGATCCAAGGCCAACTCAGAGCTCCTGTAACCCAGTAGTGGTCTGTTCATTTTTTATGGGGGGTGATGCTTTGTCGGGTGGGATTTGATCGATAGCTCCTGTATATGAAGACCCTGTCTTCATCAGAATTTTTTTTGGAAAGCCACAACCCCGCTCCTTGTATCCCAAGATCAAATAACCAGGATTCAGAAGAATTTTAGTCAGCAAAAATGCTATGACTTTTTTGGATTGAGTGGGTAGTACTTAATGAACAGTAAAAGTCAAAATCAACATTAAAATCAGTGAAACTCAAACTCAGGGTTGCAAACAACAGAGTAAGAAAAATTAGCCTTTCATAAATTTGTTGGCTGAGTTAATGTTCAAATAAAATTGTGAGCAGTTTCACCATATTTTGTTGTAGTATTGGCTGTTGGGTTTTCAAAATGTGGTCATTTTTAGGAAGCCTACCATCGAGATGCGGTCATCTCTAGGTGGGCAGTCAAAACTACAACAAATACCGGTTAAAGTTAAATTGTTGGTTTTAATTTGAATTAAGTTTGTTGGTTAAATGACCATGAGGAAATTGTGTACAAGTGAATAATCACAACCCTGAGTTTGAAATCCACAAAACTTTTTATTTGGGACCAAATTTGATTTTTTAGTATGATGTACAAAAAATACAGTAAATGATCTGACTACTGGACCTTTGTCCAGTAGATTTGTTGTAGTGTATTTACTTGTATAATAAAGGGGAGGTAGTGTGGGCCCTCGATCTGTACGGTATAGAACAGTTACTGTATGATTTTGAATTTCTAGTTTTAGTACTCGGACATCCTTGCCGGTTGTACGACCCTAGGCTTTATTATTATCAAATGACGGAAGAGGAATGCAACACATTCCCAGGTTGTGTATCATTGACTCACTTCAAAGTGGTTATGTGATTTAGAATTATTGGACCCTAAACAAGACCGGGGCCCAGTTGTTCCAAAGACCGATTAGCACTGACCCAGGGTTAGATTTTAATCCGCGTTTTTTTTTCCTTTTAATCAAAAGCATTTTGTCAGATAATTTTCTCTTTTCTTTTTTACGTATCCAGTCACCAAATTGTAGACAAAAGGAATTCAAATCAATTTGTTTTTGAAACTTTCATATCTGAGTTCATATTTCGTACGAACCTTGGGTTATCTTAACCCAGCTTTGAACAGCCAAGCCTGGAAGGATAAATGCTGCATGTTAATTTGTTTCACCGCCTTAGTTTTTTCTTTATAGCTTTAAACTTTTCATGATCCAAGGCCAACTCAGAGCTCCTGTAACCCAATAGGGGTCTGTTCATTTTTTATGGGGAGGGGGGGGGGGGGATGCTTTGTCGGGTGGGATTTGACCAGTAGCTCCTGTATATGAAGACGCTCTCTTTATCAAAATTTTTTTGGGAAGCCACAACCCCACTCCTTGTATCCCAAGATCAAATAACCAGGATTCAGGTGAATTTTAGCCAGCAAAAATGCTATGACTTTTTTGGATTGAATCGGTAGTACTTAATGAACAGTAAAAGTCAAAATCAACAAAAAAATCAGTGAAACCCAAACTCAGGGTTGCAAACAACAGAGTAAGAAAAAATTAGCCTTTCATAAATTTGTTGGCTGAGTTAATGTTCAAATAAAATTGTGAGCAGTTTCACCATATTTTGTTGTGGTATTGGCTGTTGGGTTTTCAAAATGTGGTCATTTTTAGGAAGCCTACCATCGAGATGCGGTCATCTCTAGGTGGGCAGTCAAAACTACAACAAATACCGGTTAAAGTTAAATTGTTGGTTTTAATTTGAATTAAGTTTGTTGGTTAAATGACCATGAGGAAATTGTGTACAAGTGAATAATCACAACCCTAAGTTTGAAATCCACAAAACGTTTTATTTTGGACCAAATTTGATTCGTTCTGTAAAAAAGACTAACAGAAGAAATTTGTGACTGTAAAATTGTCAAAAAAAGTAACTGGTTTCTGATTACTTTATATTAAAATGACAGTGCATATAAAACAGTTAACAGGAAAGATGCATGTAGGGGGTTGGACCTCTGGGAGGAGTCTCGCAGCGTGTACAAAATTTTATTGTATCAATGTAATGTTACAGTTGAGATTGGAACTTTACTTTAGTCACAAAACGAATCAAACATATAGGAAATGTCACATGCACATCACCTTTGACTGTCAGCAAATGTCATGCAGTTCACTATATTTGCTCCCCTTGCAAATATGGATAGTTATAATACAAATGTTCAAATTTATGATACAGCCAAATGTGTAGAAATTTTTTGTTTTTGCTCTTAAGGCAAATACGAGTAAACCACATGCAAAAGTGTTCTTTTGGTATCCTGGAAAAACAAGAGCAAACACCAGTGCAAATTAGGGGTTTTGCAATATTTTTGCCTGCATTTGAAGTACAGTGAAAACTGTCATTTTTGCAAAGGATGTAAATTTGAGTAAATTGGTAGAAATGTTGAAGATTTGCCCATGCTGCAAATATGTATCAAATTTGTATCAAACCATTACATTTACTTGACTTTTGCGTATCAATACCTATCTAGCAAATACATGTATTTGCCCACACTTTAGCCGACAGCGCAAATTTAATGCAAATTTGGAGCTCCAAATTTACCACATATTTGCACCTTTCGCAAACATTAGTAAATCCGTTTTTTCGTCCAGTGTCTGAGTTTTTAAAAGGCAAACAATTCGAAACAATACTGCAATTGGCTGCAACAGAATTTGTACGGTTGCGTGTAAACGGGTTGCACAGGTAAAATCTTTGTCCGTACCCGTGTAAACGATTTACAAATAACGTTGTACCAGCTGGTTAACTTGAGCAGTCTGTGCCACATTTAGCTCTTTATGCTCCATGTTCCTTTAGATCGAGTCGGTTATTGCTGTTGGTGGAGTCTCGCTTTGGGTGAGCTCTGTTTGCTGGGATACTTAATAACGACAATTCCAGTTTGGGATAAATTTGCCACAAGAGTGACCGTTTATTTCATTTAAGCATATCAAGCTAAGAAAATACAGATACACTAGAACATTTATACCAGCAAAGGTGAGGGTACACCTGCCATCAGGGAGATGATCCTCAGGCGATTAAGGCATGGGTCACCTCATAATTTGCATAATTTGGCAAAGTGGCCTTTGAAACGGATTGTTTTGATCAGTCGTCATGAAACTTGGCAAACAGTTTTAGCTCGACGATCTTAAGAATAGGTGACATATTCATTGTTGAAATATTAGTCACCTGACCTTCAAATGATCGTTAACGTTCAAAGTGATCAAATAAAAACGGGTGAAAGGAAATAAAAGAGCAGCAAATATTCTTAGGCAACAGTGTTTTTCCCTAGGCCTGGATATCATGAAATAGCCAGGCATGTATGCCTAAGTTGAGCAAGGATTATGAAATAAAGAAAAACAGGTCACGTGACTTATAAAAGACTTTAATAACTCTTAATAAAAATGCTTTAATCCACCTTGCAAGGCTAATTGACAATCCAGACAGTTTCGCTGACAATTTTAGGCTGCAGTTTAACAACCTTGCCTCGTTTGAGAAAACAGTTTTTGTGACGTCATAGACTAATGAATGTCACGTGATGCTTAGGATGAATTTTCCAAAACTATTTTAGTGAGATGTCTTATCATATCTTTGTGGAACCTTTTTTTCGTGGATCCTTCTGTGTCATTAAAATGGATCTTTGCATTCTCTGTGGGGGCTCTTTTAGCCTTTCAACCTGTATGCCTTAACCTGCCTGAGGAAAGTGGAGCCAAAGGGGACGGAAGGGAGGGGAAAACGTTTTCCAGCTTTGTTTTTGCAGAGAGCAGAGAGGCCTTGTTCTTCACTTTCATGTTATAGAAACACATATATAATGTCCCGGAAGGCAGGAACGACCCTGGAGAAATGGCACATTAATCAGTCACAATTAGCATAAAACCACTTATTTCTTTCAGAGATAACTTTCCTTTAAAATCAATATCTAAGGAAATATCAGCCAAACTTCAAGATTGCTGAGTAGAAAAAACCTTTAATGAGCCTATACTTCCTTTGATAAATTTTGAGTTTTAGTACGAAAATTTCTCCAAAAAAACTGGACATTTGATATTTGTTATATCTAGCTCAACGTTTTCAGAAATTACAAATACTACTATGCTATTTCTTACTAGAAACAACTATTCACTAAATAGTTGTTTTTAGTAAGAAACAGCATAATTAGCATAATAGCATAATAGAATAATTGTTATATATTTAGAGATGTCATCATGCCTGTGGCATTAATTAGATGTGAGTTAAATGTTGTTTAAACAGGAACTAACCCTTATTTCAAGAAAACAATCATGTCGCCCTCTCACCACCTAGCCCCCTATCAAGATGCCCCTAATAGCCTAACAAAATGTCACAAAGTGGACAGCGTAAACAAGGACTCGCCTATACTATAAAAAAAATATGCTTTTATTTTTTTCCATTTTACAAAAGATCTGCCCCGTAAACACCTGCAAGAACTGGTCCTTGTTAAAGCAAATTAGTTGGCATGGACGGTTGTTTGAATAAATTTTTAAAAATGTTCTTTAAAGTCTTTTGTGATGTTTGTTTCAGCTTAAATATAGGTGACAGGATTCGATATATTTTTTTAGTAAAGACCGAAAGAAAAAATTGAACACAAACGTTGTCATTAATATACATCATTTAAATCCCTATAAGTTAGAACGGTATGTAACAACAATGGCGTACTAGCCAAACTGACAATGTTGCCTGGCACGTTTCATCCATTTTAAAGGAATCCCTGACGAGAATTTTATTTTAACTAAAATTCATTATTCTTATAAAAAGAAAGAGATGGACTGTCATTAATGTTGACGTTAAGCAGAAGGTAATTAAGTAATATAAAGGCTGTAATTTTTTTTAAGACCTACGGCGACAAAAACTTCATCGCAATTAAAAGAATTAAAGTACACGTTCATTCTCTAAATAACAGCTATTTAGTCAGAACTCAGTAAGCACATCTGGCACTTGAAAGACGCTAAGATTAGATTTAGCTTAACTTGGAATATCTTAAAGCAAGCCGCGCCGTTTAATCCCGCTTCAAATCGCTGTAATTTGTGCCTGTGGGAAAAATATTTCATCATTTGCAGAGCCGATCTGGCGTGCTTGAACAAGCGAAATGAACTTATCACTTCCTTCAGGCACGCGCGTAAATTCCTTCTTAGCAGCTTTACATCTTCCGTTGGCACGCAATAGTTTTTTTAATTCAAATTCCGCAAGCGCGTTTGTAATAAGGAACTTTTTGTTGGCAATTTTATCTGAGGTGTGACGTACGAACCGTGCGGTACGAAACTAAGTAGTAATAAAAATGCCAAGTCAAATCTCAGGCGTGCATATGCATCAACTGATAAAAAAAAGTATTGTAAATGATGGAAAAAAACATACAAGGCATTACCGTTTAGACCTGTATTTAATAGTTGTCATTCTTGTGCTTTGAACTGAATTTTAACGTTAAAGCCGGCCACCTTTACCTCAAGTCAAAGATTCAGTTTCCTAACTTAATACCCTGCTGTCAAACTAACCACCAGAATGCAAATAAGATAATTATTCCTCACTGAAGGATACCAGCTCAGTTGAGCAGTGTACTAGCGTTTGGTAGGCATTAAGGACGAAACTTGTAATCTTTTAACTAACACCTCCCCACAGAATACTTTTTTTCTCATTACAAATTCTTAACTTCAGTTTATGATAAAGGCTGAAAAATTTTGACCTCATGTCTTGCTTAGAAACAGAGGATTAGATATTGAATTTTTCTACGTTTTTGTGCAGTGAGTCGGAGCATAACCACCTTTACAAAATACCCCTTATATTCAGTGAGCTAGAGCCTGGCTCATAATATACTTTAATCGAGAATGGATACATCCAAAATGAGGCACTACCTCCCATTCAATTCAAGGCAAAAAATTGAGTCCAATTTACACAGTACACTATGAAAACATCGCTGATCAAGTTATTGTACCGTAAATCTTCAACCTAGATTGAAAGCTATGGACTACAAACTTACCATATTACAAAGACGTTTCCACTGCGCAAATGTTCCGTATCAACGAGCTATTGCAAGATGTCAATGTTATGGACAGGGGTATATGTTGCTGTAAAGATACGACCATAGCCTGCTTCTGATTGGTTCGTTAGAATTGATAAACAGTTTTTTCGGATTTATTTGCATGTATCAGGGTTGTATAAGGGCCAAAGCCCAGTTGTGTGTCGCCAAGTCTACAGGTTTGATGATTAAGAATTAATGTTAATTGAATTTATCCACCAGCACTGTTGGCAGTTATAAGCGAATTCTTGTTTTCATTTTTTTGCCTCATTAGTATACGCTTGTCATTACCTAATGAAGCTAACAAAACAAAATTTCTGAATGTTGAAAGAGCATATCAATCTCAGTTATCTCTGAAAATTTGAGCCCGATATACTGAATAGTTTCGAAGAAATTCTCCTTAAAAAGAATGTATGAGCTCATTAACATTTCAGTTCCCTCCCAGCAATTTCGCAGATTTTGATCGGTGTTATTTTCTTTGTTATTGATTGTAAAGAGCCGAAAGCTGCACAAACTGCTCAAATCCACCAGTTCTTTCAGTTCTTGAACCTAATTTGTCTATATGGCTACGCTTTCTCTTGGTTAACTCGTATGCTACTGCATGAGCAAAAATGCGAACAACGACGTTATGATGAATCCGCCTATAAGAAGTGTTTCCCCCTACAAAATTAAACAGAAGATCAACTGTTTTGGCTTATCATGTTCAGGTTCCTTTTCAGTATAATGGCTCATAAAGCATATATACAGTATAAATTTTCCAACGGTGCAGCGAAGTATGTCACTGGAGAAGTTTATTGGGAGGTAGCCAAGAAGTGCTGGTGAAACGTGCAAGGTGGAATCCATTTGCCAAATATCTGGTTGTCAATTTATAACGCCAATCGGAACTGTTACTGTCAAAATTGCTGAAAGGAGTTCTTTTTTCATTGCTTCAAATGATATTACTATATCATTATTCACTGATCATAACTAAATTCTAAACAAGGAAACTGATTCAAAGAATGCACCATTCTTGGCTGTCGGGATTTTTTCTTTCTTCGTTTTTTTTTTGAGGGGGAGGGGGGGGGGTTCAAACATTTACACGTGTACAAAAGTAACTGCTCGATTGTTTTCGCAAGTTTCTAATCACTAAATTCTTTGCCTCTAGCGAACATTTCTGTTCGCAAAAGAATAACAGGCTAATTATCCAGGCAACCACTGAGAAGATCTCTGGAACCTTGTGGAGTGGACGAAACCATGAAGAAAACATGGGATGCAGACATGGAAAAACATTTATAATTACTGCAGGCATAAGCAAAATTGTTAGGAACCTGATTCGGCCCGATTTTCCATATGAACTCAAATGCAAATTTTCCAAATACATTCAGTGACCTTTAAGGGTTTTATCATTATTATATCATTACATAACTATTATTACTTATTTATTTATTTCTTTATTTATTTATTTTGGTACTTTTTACTTGAACATGGCTTTTTTTTTTCCAGTTATTTATTTGCCAGAAAAAAATACAGCCATTCAGTATAATGCATAAGGTTAAAAGTGACGTTAAATTTAGATGTAATAATAATAATAATAATAATTATAATAACTTAAGAATTTATATTGCGCTTTTTTCATGACGAGATGATCAACTGCGCATTACAACAATACATAGAATAAAAATAACTAAATGTTAAATAAGAATTACATCATGTGTTGTGTAAAGCCTAGCTAAGAATAGAAAGCCTTACTAAAAGGTACATTTTCAAAAGTCTTGCTAAAAGTAAATAAATTTTACATAGTCGTGTAAGTAAACCTAACTAAGAATGGAAAGCCTTACTAAAAAAAAGATGATTTGGTCATTCTAATTTCCAGAGGTAAATCGTTCCAGAGTTTAGGCGCCGAAGGAACAAAAGTACGGTCCACCATTAAGTAGATCCATTAAAGGTATTTTTCCGGCGAGGAAGCTCAAATTGAAACTGTCAGTAGAAACTTGTTAAAAAAGAATTAGTTTCTATTTATTTTTTTATTCGTAAAATTAGAATTCTTTTTTCTTTAATTGGTATTAGTAGAATCCCGAAAGGGTTAAGCAGTAGATATAAACAGAGTTCCTGGGCACTGGCCGTTGGAGATGTGGTTTTTAGCTGCTTTATCCTGACTAATGACGGTGACGAGAATAGAAGACATTATCATGTCGGATAAATCTAATTGATACTTCAATGAATTCTCCCCACTTCTTCTATAGCAAACGTATAGGGATAACAAATGAGAATCTGCATGAATATTGAAGTCAGGATTTAAAGGGTTAATTAATGCAGAGCTTGCTGCCCTGTCCTGTATTCAAACCTCGTCCAACATCCTTGTTCCGAAACCAGTACCCCAACCATCCTCCCTCCTCAACCCCCTGATGTTTTGTGGTAAAGAAGAACCCATTAATTTATTTCGAAAATAGTTTCAATCTTTATTATCATTGTTAATTGTAAAACATATTTTAAGAAGTACAATGCACCCCCAAAAAACTAATTAAACCAATCCAAACACACTAGCTAAGAAAGCGAAGTTAAGAAATCTGTCTTGTTATTTTAAAATGCCGAAAACCAACACATGTATACCAAACTATCACAAAACAAAACTTTCTTCATTTCTTCATTTCTTCAGCAACGAGGATCAAAGAATAGGCGGAAAACGAGAATTTCCTCATTTTGATGGCATCATCATGTTCTCGAACTCTGTTACAAAGCAAATGAAAAAATTATATATCAGTGCAAAGAACAAACTAAAGACTGAAACATTAAAATCATTGATTGGAAGTCACTGAACATATTAAACCTGAGCGAGAGGAATAGCTAGGCTATCTCCTTTGTCCAAATTCTTTCACATAAGGCCAATTTTTTCAATTGAGCTATTGTAACTTATTGGCGTCCGGATCGTCAAAGTTCTCATTGCTTAGGTCAGTTATGCACTTATGCACGCATTAATGGCATTAATGTTGCTATGGTTACTTAATATGAAGTCAGAAAAAAGTCCAAGCAATGATCGGGTGATTTCGTACACACCAATATTGTAGCGACTCTAAAACAAGTGGTAGTGTCGATCAGAGATACCCTGGCTCATAGGGACAAAACACTTCCCAGAATCTAAAACACGTTCCAGGATCCAAAACACTTTTGGATTCTGGCACGTGTTTTAGATTCTGGGAAGTGTTTTTGGATTCTGGCACGTGTTTTGGATTCTGGGGAACTGTTTTTGGATCCTGGCACGTGTTTTGGATTCTAGGAAGTGTTTTGTCCCTTCGAGTTTTAGTGGGTCCCACTTTGGGAGAAAAATCTACTTAACATAACAATTTATACACTTCTAATGGGATATACATACCTTTGTAACTGACTTTACCGTCTTCGTCCAAATCTGCTTCGGCGATCATCTTCTTTATTTCTTCATCTGATAGTTTTTCTCCCAGTTTTTCCATGACTTCCTTTAGCTCAGAAGCATTAATATAACCATTGCCGTCCTTATCGAAAATTTTGAAAGTCTCCCTTAATATCTCAGCTAAGTATACCTCCCTCATTTTCCGACACATCATAGGTAGAAACTCATCAAACTCGATTTTTCCATTACCTATTAAAAAAAATAATAAAGGAATACACAGTAACACCTTGACTGTATGCCCCCTACGTCCGGTTATAGCTAGGGGGTATTGTATGAATAAACCTTCAGCACTAGCTAATCATTAGTTAGTTAGTAATTTAAATTGCTGGAATGTAGCAAAAATTGTCTACACCTGGTAATGTTTAACTGCGTAATTCAGTGGAGACTCGAAAGTACAGAGCGTTTTTTTACTTATGTGACCAGTAAAGATGTCCGTTTTCTTTGAAGATACGCCGAATGGTGTTTACCGAGGCGGAACACTCGACGAAAAAATAGAGCAGTAGTATGGGGCAAAGATGGTAAATACCACATTTGCATACCAAAGCGAACTTGCATGATTTGCAGTACTTACAGAAGCCTTTAAGGCTTCTGACATCTTTGGATATTTTAAGTTTAGAAAAAAATGGCTGACAGGCATCCATCGATTGATCGAAACCCTCAACCACAATGCTGAACTTTGCTTGGCTTTGTTTAAAGAACCCATAAAAGTAATGATACATTTCCAGTCAAATGGGACAACTTGAAACCAAAGGCAAACTGGATAATTGAATGTAATTTAAAGAAGCGTGAACAATGCCAAAAACGGATCATTATCATTATGTTTTTTCAGAATTTTCTTGTTCCTACAGACAACTTTTATCCTGCCAAGCGATCGACAGAACATTGAGGCGAACTGAACACTTAATTACCATTCGTATCCAACTCATTCACCATATCCTGAAGTTCTGCTTCTGTTGGATTCTGTCCAAGAGATCTCATCACTGTTCCCAGCTCTTCCGTGGTGATTGTACCATCTCCATCTTTGTCATAACACGAAAAAACCTCCTTGATTTCTTTAGAGAAGAAAAAACGTGCAAAGAGTGATCAATGTGTAGTTGGGACTTTCTCAATTCTCTGAAAAGACTACCTTTTCTTAAAACTTGAACAAACATGTTGAAACATTTTGTACTAAATATCAGAGTATGGTTTTCTGTTAACCGTCAATTTATTTCCACGACCCTCCACATGACCCAGATAGAAAGATGTCGATGAAATACGTAGGACTAGTAACAAGAAAACAAGTTAAGGGATGGGTTTTGCTACTTAATATCAGTTTAAGAGTACGCTGTAAAAAGCTAGAATCTAATAGTGTGTAAAATCCTTACCTGCAATTTGTTCATCAGTAAGATTATGATCACCCTTGAAGCAAAAGATACAGTTGTAATCATTAGTGACAAAGATTACTTCCACAAGCTAAGCATCTCTACCTTACTCTAACTGAGTACTTATCCTAATTTGAAACATAATGGGTGTTACTTGTGTGGAAGGCAAATTAAACCTAGCACTGTCTTCTAGGTATAAAACTAAATATGTAAAACGTAGCATTTCACTCGCGAAGACACACGAAGCTTATTTATCCATTTGTCTGATTTATTTATTTATTTTATTCATTCATTCACTTATTCATTATTTGTTTTTTTTTTTTCCTTAATTCTTATTCCCAGCAGAATAGCTTATCTTTCCCTAAAGTTAATGCTTTTTTTATCTGGCTACTTTTTAGCTTGCAACTCAGAAAACATGATTATGATTATTTACGTATTAATTGTAATATACAAAATTGTGACTGTAATTTTTTATAATGAATCACAAATTTGAGGGTGCAATCGATGTCGATAATCGTTCTTTGATATCACTTAAAACAACCCGGTATAGTCGCTTTCGTAGGCCTTTAATGAAATTAGGGTTGTTCCGTACAAAAAGAACATTTTCTCCAGAAGTTCCCAAAACAGGCCGAAATGAGAAAATAAAAACAGAAAATAACTTCGAGCAGAATCATTAAACATTCATAACCCTAACATAACCACCAGTCAAGGCGTGTTCAATCTTTATTAAGTGCCAAATTTCCCATTGTATTATTTGGTGTGCCACTACTCTGCAAATAATTTTCTGCTACATCGAAAATAAATAAAGTGGAAAAAATGTATATATATCAAAGCCAAGCGCATCGAGTTCTAAGTTCACGACGTACAGATGAATACAAATTCGATGATTAAAAATAAATAATTAATTGAAACGGGAATTTTTAATTTACTTTAGGGCTTGGTGTACAGACTAATATTCAGGCCAGCCTTACAATATGATCGGTATTACAGACTTCGGCAATCAAACCTATAGTGAGCATTTTTTGTTTTGTTTTATTCTTCATTCATGTGTATTCAGATTTCACACGACTTAGTAGATTTTTTTGAGCGATCGGCTAGGTATGCACACACCGTTTCTGGATCTTAAAGGTTCCAACTAAGCAAGGCATTAAGTAGGTTGTTAAGGACGCCTTTACTTTTCCTTGTCTCACGTCCTTTCTCGGCAATGTAAAATTTTCAACGTAGAAAGCAAAGCCTTTCAAGTCATTTGCTAAAAAAAAGTATTAATTCTCACGGTCAGTGTAACAGTTCATTAAAAGTAACAAGACGAATGGAAGATATTATTGACGCAAGCCACTTCAATCTAACCTTAGCATAAATCACAATTCGTGAGGTGCATACTCAGGCTAGAGAGAATAATATTTAGTGTTAAATAAACTGAACTTACCATTTTCAGATTCAAATTCTCCTGCCCTAGCCAAATGTCTGCAACCGATAGTCTAGTCACCGTTCATTAGTGAAGTTAAAAACTTTTAAAATATTTATTAAGGTGGGTAAATTTTGGCATTCTTTTTATTCGCTTCTTATTAAAAGGGAAGCCCTATTTGGCCTTGCATCATGATAAATGCGTCGTTCAGTTTGCGTCGCTATAGCCACGCCTAGCTGTTGCATCGCCCAATGTAAAGGAATTCGGATTTCCGAATCAAGGAAAATTTTGTTTGTGGAATCTGGAATCCTGGGCTTTGGAATACGATATACAGCTAATGGAATCCGGAATCCCAGTAAAGATTGTAATCTAGAATCCAAGTTACACTGACAAAGAATTGAACACAGTTCCTGGAAACCGGAATCCACGGGGTGGAATCCAAAATCCAAGCCTGTCTCGGATATCCTTACATGGGGTGAGTTGCAATTAAACAAGCAAAAATGTATTTTATACTTTCTCTAATCTTATTCCCCCCCCCCCCCCTCCGTCAACCTGCAGGCAAATAAACACTCCTACCCTCTTCCACACCTTCTTAAATGGCAAAGATCCATTTCATAAGGAAAGCTTCAATTTTTTCTTATTACTTTTTCAACTCAATTTTGACATCACCTGCATCAATTCAGATCGACTTTTTTTCTTCATCATTCTAGCCTGTGTACAGACGCCCCCCTCCCCTCAGAAAAAAATGGGGAGAGAGACTCTCTTCCCGATTTCAATTCCAATTCCCCGTTTATCTATCAGTCAAAGAGTTTTGTTGTGAAGATAGGGCCCATAAACAAATACTCATCGATCACTTCTAATTGAAGAAATGACAGCGTTGCTCCTCCCATCTCCTGATCTCCGTCAATTCTTTTCACCTAAGCACAGGTAGGCCCCTGCTGAGGTCTTAAACATTCGAGAAAATAAGTTATTCTTAGCACCCAAAGTTAATAGAAGAAATTGGTTTTGGAAGCCAACACACAACCACTTGTACATGTGTGACCTCAAGTACTTGTCCCTAGCAGGTGGATCTGTCACGTGACTCTTTAGCAAGCTGGTACGCGGGCATTACGAGAATAAACATTTCTGTGCATTTTACTTGTACATCATGTACAATTCAGGGACTCGGACGGGGATGGGAATGACACTACCAAGTCAAGACTAAACGATTTTTTACAAGAATGTAAAAGAAAAACGTGAGAGTTAAAACGTGGAAAGTTTACATTACACAACGGAACATCAAAGAACAAATCTTTCCGATCGACAAGGCACAGAGCGGGAAAACTAGTCGCCGAGCCTCCAATTTGATTAACGTCATCAGGGGAAAACTCAGAAAAACCTCAGAGAGGAGGGGAGCGTAGGGGAGGGGGGTGGCATCCACCCCTGGTTGTACGTCCGAAAATTAAGTGTGTTTTCTCTTTCAAAGCTAGCCTGTGGACAGATGTGAGGGAGGGGGGACTTCTGTACACAGGCCGATTTCAAAGCGTGATTGCAAATCTCCCTGTGATGTGTCGGTGTGCGCATCCATTGAATTAGAATGTCCCGGGTATCATCAAGTCCATCAAGTAAATCGATCACTTTTTCGGACTAATATTATTGACACGACATCGATCATTTGGTGATGAAATAAGTTACATTGATTCATTAAACAAGCGTAAAAGTGCTTTTCCATAAGGACTTAAAATACAAAGCATATTATGAGTGACGCAGATTACAATGCAACTTTTTATCCTGGCACAAAAATTAAAAGTTGTACTGTCGGAAACGCAAATCACAATGAAGTTGATACGCAGCATTGAGACGATATAGCGCGAGATTCTGGTGAGAAGTAATTAGACAGAACATCAAGCGGTCTTGCTACGGCCACATCTATTACAGTACACCAAGAAATCGTGCTGCCTCATGAAGTTATTCGCCGGTCATCATCTTTAAAAATTCTAGAGAAAATAAAACGAGATGTATGCTAAATATTTTGCACTATGCAGCTTAAAATACTGAGAACAGTATTTTTGTAAGTTTATAGGGATGAATGAAGGTGTAAAGGCACAAATAAACGATGGCCAAATACGTTGCGTTACGACACAAAGAACGGCCGCGAAGGAGATCAAAGTGAGAAGACAAGATAAAAAAATTTTAAGTTGAAGTACTTGAATTTTTGTTTTGCCACTTGCCACTTACATGTTAGATCCAATTGCCCGACCGGTATAATTTTAACGTGCTGATGATCATGAGCGACCGAGCCATTTATTGTTGAGTGAACTTGGGGTGTTAAGGGCGTGGCAGAAACTGTTTTACTGTGGATGGTCTCACCTTCGTAATTGACTTGTCCATCACCATCAATGTCAGCTTTTCTGATCATCTCATCTACTTCTTCATCTGTAAGTTTCTCTCCTAGGTTACTCATGACTAGTCGCAACTCAGCAGCGCTGATGAAGCCATTGCCATCCTTATCAAAAACTCGAAAGACCTCTTTTATTTCCATCTCGCCGTCATAGTCTTTCATTTTTCGTGCCATCATAGTAAGGAACTCAGGGAAGTCAATTTTCCCATTTCCTGATTACGCAAATACAAAATTAAATTTAGCGCAAAGCTGTATCGAGGGCATTGTTTTGTGTTCTGCACTGGAGATGCGACTGCCATTTTAATGCGTAATGCCGCCTCTGCAGGGAGAGAGAGAGAGAGACTGAGATCGATCTCCGTAATCTTAATACAGTCGAATCTCTCCACACCTTGGAAACAGAAAATGGCCATTGTGGAGAGGGTGTCCATTATGGGGAGGTAGAGGTTAATAAATATGACAATTTTTTTTGAGGGGGTACAACGTAACACTTTAGTGTTGTGATCAGTTCATGCTTACTGTTACAAGTCCCATACTATCGTCGATCCGATGTACAATTTATTCTTTCTGCAGCAGTACGTGAATTGAACACAATCAAAATGCGATTGCCGCGATTGAACATCAACGCGCGATAAGGAGCAAATTTCGCAACCATTCTTGACTTTTCCATCAGTCAAATGAAAAAAATTGCCGTTTTCGAGAGGTCATTTTGGTAGTGTCGACCTGCTTTAATGGCCTTTGCCGTTGTAGAGAGATTTAAACATGAGTCAATGTATGCGGAATGTCCGCCGGGACAAAAAAGTAGCCGTTGTGGAGAGGTGGCCGTTAGTGGAGGTTGGACTGTATACATTCACCTCACTCTTAATGGATACCTTGCTAAAACGGACAGCTAGCGTTGGTCCCTGCCTTTCTTTCTCCGTTTAGTTGACCCTTTCTAAGGCGGACACATAGAAACAGATGTCCGTCTTATAGAGAGTCAAGTAAAGGGACGAGCAATGAAAGGCACGGACCAAATCTAGGTGTTCCTTTTACAAAGGTGTGGGTCTTATAAAAGAGTTCATCTTACAGAGATTTGACGGTGCAGTGACCACAACTTTATAAGCCGGACACCTCTGTAAAACGGACACCTATAGTTGGTGCCTGCCTTTCATTACTCGTCCCTTTATTTGACTCCCTATAAGACGGACATCTCTCTCTAAGACAGACGCTTAGTGCTGGTCCCGGTCCGTTTTCGTAGAGACTGAGAGATTGACCATACTGTTAATTCATTTATACTAGTACATGAGAAATTTCTGCGATTTGATTGGCTTAGAGCATGGTATTTTAGCTTAATTTGAAATACCTACATGTAAAAATTACAAACCTTTAGCGGGTAGTAGTATAAACAAATAATAGAGACCTTAAGATCGAGGTTTGGTCATTTTACTGCAAACGACAAACTGTGGTTTGCGGTTAACGGTTTCACGTCACCCGTCTGCCCATATTTGGGACTTAAGGTTCGCGGGTAGTAGCTCGCGGCTGCCACGTTTGCTGTATCCACTTGCTTCTATTTTAGCTGAAAATTTGTCTTCAAAATTTCGTTTTTTTAAAGAATTGGATAATCAATTAGCAAAAGAGTTCTAAAAAGTCGTATTTCTTCTCAAACGTGGGATTGTGATGTTTTGGGGTGCAAAAAGCCTTGCGGTAAATCACTTACCTCTGGAGCGTGGTCTAGCCGTACAAACGTGAACCTCACACCGCAAACCTGACAGCAATGCCCTGGTCACGTGGCTTCTAGACGTTCGCGGTTCGCAGTAAATGCCGAAAAACCTCAATCTTAAGGTCTCTAATAGCATGATTTGTACGTGATATTTGGCATAAATACCACTCATGATCTCAAAATTGTCTCACATTTCCTCGCCTAAAGGCCGGTGAAATTATTTATAACAATTTCGAAATATCACTCGTGGTGTTTGTGCCAAATATCACTAAAAATTAGGCTACTACTTTTACTAACTAACCTAACGGCTCGTGAAATTACGTATAACAATTTCGAAATATCAATTGTACGGTATTTAATTTATGCCAAATATCACTATACAAATCATGTTATGACCATCACTAACTCACCATCGCTGTCAACTTCGTTGATCATATCCTGAAGTTCCCCTTCCGTCGGGTTCTGTCCAAGAGATCTCATCACTGTCCCCAGCTCTTTAGGGGTGATCGTACCATCTCCATCCTTGTCAAATAAAGAAAAAGCCTCCTTGAATTCTAAAAGATGAAATTAATTCAAAGTATTTGAGACAATATTTTGATTTCAGGAAGTCAATTAGTGGACCACCTCTGATCTTTTTATACAGTCAGATTGATTGTACCAAAGTATTCCCTGAAGCAAGCTAAGTTTTTCATAAGGCCTGATGATGATTATTACCATGACTAGCTAAGCGAAATCTCTTTAAAAAGTTATTGACAATTGCATAGCTTCTTGACCCTTCCATACCACAAAAGTGTCCGGAAATTTATATAAAATTGTGCAAAAATAAAGACAAAAAATATCACTCCTTTGAAAATTTATAGTTGAATAAGTTAATTTGGAGTGCTGGCCATGGTGACATCCAGTGACTATGACCTCAATAGTATACCGACAGTTACTGACTGTCTGACCAACACAAGAGAGCGAAAACTTGACAAAGTCTTCAGTTCAAAGTTTCAATGCTAAGTCTTTCAAATTAATTCACTGCTGTCCCTAAAAAACACCTACCAGCAATCTGCTCCTCTGTTAATTGATCAGTCTGTAAGTCGTAAAAAAGAAAAAAAATGCAACCGCTAAAATTCAGTTACTAGCTTGCAATTTAAACTGTCTCTACGCTATAAAAACTATTGACTAGAAGGCCATTACGTTGAGCAAAGATCAGCAAAGGTATCACTTACGACCGCGATTCTCAGAATTTCCGAGAACTAGTAAAATCAGTATCAAACAACAAACGAAAGGCAAGGTTACGTTTCTCCACAAAAACATACATGTTCTGTTTTTGCATGCAGCAATCTCGTACAATTTCACACAAATATAGTAAAATCGTAGAACCGAGACATGTAATCACCGGCATAGTACTTAGTGTACGGGGCTGTGAGGAAAGTACCAAACAAAATCTTACCATATTTCGTCTGATGTCGTATTCTTTTCAAAAAGTTGAGAAACTCTTGGTTATATATTTGAAACTTCCAATTTCTCTCAAAATAACAACGTCTATAATTGGTGGATTTTAAAATTAATTCATTCCAAATTTGGAATGTCAAGGAGGAAAGTGCGTCGAAGGACTGCTGTGCTTTACTTTATGTCGATGCGTACGGTATCTCGCTGAAATTATTCCCGACGATGATACACCTAAATAAATTCAATTAATAACCAGATTACTTAATCGTTTACAAACAAATCATCGCAAGGTGTCACCAGCAAATAAGTCTACTTACATACTCCTTCTTCCCGAGTAAAACCTTGGGCCGGGTTAATTCAACTGCCGCATGTTACGTCACACTGCGTCAGTTCACTGCTGCACATCAATGCGGCAAATGCGTCTGGTGCATTTACTGAAGAGACAGCAGCGGGATGCGTCGTTTGATTGCTCGACTTACTTCAAAAGTGGATCTCAACTAGAGACGGCTCGTTTTTTGCGTATTATGCATAGCAGGTGCAGGTTTAGAGGCGGCGGGAAAAATTTAGACTACGCGCATGACAAGCAAAAGGGGTAAAGAGGACTAATAAATAATAATAATAATAATAATAATAATAATAATAATAATAATAATAATAATAATAATAATAATAATAATAATAATAATAATAAGTAAACGAATAAATAGATAACCGGTGCCTGCTACGCAGACTAGTTGTATGACCATTACACTACAAACCACAGGTACCCCAGGCTCAGTGATATTACCACAGTACAAAACCGTTAAAATTAAGTTGTTTGTGTGGAGTGAGAATTTGAGCAGATTTTACGAAACTTTGGTTGAGCATCTAGCATTAACTGCAGAGTAAGCATTTGTTAATTCCTAAAAATGTAATCTCTGAGCTTGGGTAACCTATGTACAAACGGGGTAATAAAGAGGGGAAGTATAAGCTTCTCATTACACGTACTCGTTAACCCCGGTTCCCACCCCCTTGTATTGACCTTCCCTAGCACTTTCTATTTGGATGACAAACATATTGGTAATGTTGTGCAATGTGCTTTCTGCTTTCTCGTTCCCCACTTTACCTCTTCGGCTTGAGGTGAATGATCGAGTTGTGGTTGCACGTGAGAGGTTGCTCAGCAATTCTTCCAAGTGCAAGAAGCTTGAGTCGCACAAGGCAATATGCTTCTTTTGTGCATTGCAGCAACCCTCAGCGTGCAACCATAACTATGTACATGTAGTACATGCTGAGCTGCTTGCTTACAGATGGTTAGTGAGGGAATGACTCAGGTGTTGTTATCTGTACACGCTATGGGGTGTACAAATCATCTTCTGCATAGTAGTCTGTTTCGTCGTTCGAAAAATGTTCTTTGCTGAATAAGTAGTTTTTGGTCTCAATGTAAAATCCTTTTTCATTTTTTATGTGTTTAAATGACTTGTTAACTTTCTTGATAAAATGCTCTGTAAACTATGAACAAAATCAAAAAAATTATATCACAAAAACCTCGCACTGATTTGAGCCTGCAATATCTAGTAGTCACCCATGGGTAAAATGTAATGGGTAACTGAGCAAGACTATTGACCAATTGGATCACTTGCTTTACTTTTGGTATGTAACAATGTTTGCTCTTTGTGTGACATACACTCATTTAGGGGAGGTGCTCTTTCAGTAGACCTCTCCTTGGCCCAACCCCCTTTTCTAGGGGACAAATAGCTGGCATTTCAGACTACTCTTTCCAGTGAATACTAAATAAATTTGGTAATAGCTGGGAACTAAATACCCTGGTCCCAGAGGTTTTTCTTGAAAATTTTCTTTGCTACTCTCTCTCTTTCTCTCTCTTGCAAAGAAAAATATCAAGAAAAACCTCTGGGACTAAGGTAAGAACTAAACAACACCAACTAGGTTCTGTTTTTTTTCTTCATGAGTTTTGAAACTGATACTTTAATGATGAAATAAATTACATTGAATTGTTTAAACAAGCTAACAGTGCTCTCGATAAAGACTAAATTTACACAACATTATTATTGTGAGTGGTGCACAAATATTATGTTCCAAGTTTTTATCCTGACACAACATTGTATAGATCTTTTACAGGTGCCAGTCACGATAGCGTTGAAACCCAACAGTGAAAATGTACTGAGATTTTGGTAAGTAATGATGCACATACTCCTGCAACAGGTGATCTTGCTGTAATATCAAATATATTTATACACCAAGTGGTTGGCTGCCATATGAAATTATTTGCTGGTCATCATCTTGACAAATTCTGAAGAAAATAAAAGAAAGCATATTATAAATAGTTTGTATTGTGTAGCTATCTACAATAGCCTGTGGGAGTCGGCTATTTTCTCAAAAGGGCAGTGACGTTTCTTGCGTACCATGTCAGGGGTGACAAATGGTAGTGAGGCGAGATGCATAAAACAAAGACAAGCACCACCGCTTTCACAGGTTACATGTACGTCTGTACCTGTAAATGTTTTCACAAATGTTTGGGCATGCAGGGATTAAGAAAGGAGGGGGGAATAGTAATGTAGGCAAAACAACAACAACAACAACAACAAAACAAGACAAAAACAGCAACAAGAAACTTGATGAAAAGTCCTTAAACTAGTTTACAATTCCCCTTAAAATAACCAAGCTAAAAGAGGTGTATTGCCTGCTCCCTTAAAAAAAGCCAGGGTTTTTGATTTTGCTGTGAATGGAAAAGGAAGAATAGATGGGGCATACGAGCCAATGTCTTACTATGAAACAAAACTATGAACAAAGTGGAATGTTATTGTGGTGTGGTGAGAAACTGTGGCAACAAGGCTTGAGAAAACTAAACCACAAAGGGGAAGGGGGGGAGTAATTACTTTATCATACATGCCCTCACCTTCATAATTGACTTGTCCATCACCGTCAATGTCAGCTTCTCTGATCATCTCATCAACTTCTTCGTCTGTAAGTTTCTCTCCCAGGTTAGTCATAACATGTCGTAACTCAGCAGCACTGATGAAGCCATTGCCATCCTTGTCAAAAACTCGAAAGGCTTCTTTTATTTCCTCTTCACTGTCGGTGTCTTTCATTTTTCGCGCCATCATGGTGAGAAACTCGGGAAAATCTATTGTTCCATTTCCTAATAACAAAGCCAAAGCAAGACTAAACTGAGGATATACTGTAAGTTGTGTCCCATACAAGAGATGAGACTGTCCATTTTAACATGGTCACTTCAGACCCCTTCTCTGGAAGCTAGTATTCTAATGTTACACTGTGATTTGATTCTATGCAATGTTCATCAGGTGGTTTGCACAGCTAAGTTTCACTTCTTTTAAAACCAGGCAGGAAAACTTGACCTTACTGCATGTAAACTTCTGATTAGTCTGAAGATGACTATTGCAGAGGCTGTTGAAACGTCAGTTTTTTCTGATTACAGTTGTACAGGGATTTCAATAAGGTAGGTGGCAAAAAAGAACCTTTGGAGTAGGTGGAGAAGGACAAAAAACATGCGCCACAGATGCGACTTGCAAGCGTCAAAAGCAGAAGTTACCAGGGGGGTCTAAGGAAAACGTTTGAAATCTCAACCATCCAAGTTAAATTTTTTGCTCGGTCGAATTTGGCAACCAACTCTTTTAGTTTAGGGAGACTTTTTTACAAATCAAGATGCCAGCTCCAAAATTTTAGGCGCCATGGCGACCAAAATGGTCGCAACTTAGAGCCTTGAATCTGGACCTCTTAGTTTGCATTTTATTTCCAGCATTCTGAAGCAAAAATAGAGTGTTTGAACAGAACACAGGCATCATGAAATTTTGGCTTTTTTGTTGGTAATTTCCAAAGAAAAGTATATGTACACGGTGAGTTCACGTAAAATAGCCCAGGAATTTCACCAGCGGCTGACTCTTATTGAGAACCCTGGATGACAAGCCCTAGGGCTTATAAATATAACCTTTGTATGGGGTTTTAGGAGGGCTTACAACCAGACTGAAAAGTGTTTCAAAACAAGCTACATAGCAGTGCTGATTCAAATACTTTTTGAATTTGATTGCTTTTTAAAACGTTGCAAAAAGTCTAATCAATTTAATACAAGATAGAGGGGGGCTTATATTTTGGGGGAGGGGGTATAACTGGTTGTATTTTTCTGTTTACAGGTGGATGGGCCTTTAATGAGGGAGGTGGGGGGGGGGGGGGGGACTTATAATGGGAGGTTTATTGTACATGTACACCAAGGCTGCCACTAAGATTTCAAGTTGCCAGATAAAATAATACAATAATTCAGTAGGTGAGGAATCAAACAGCTGGGGCTTTCTTTTGGTTTTATGTCTATTGTGACATCAAGGTATGTGGTCCTGGGTATCAGGTCCTTAAGGTACTTATTGAATATATTCATCATTCATAAATAACTCACCATCAGCGTCAACCTCGTTGATCATATCCTGAAGTTCTGCTTCAGTTGGATTCTGTCCAAGAGATCTCATCACTGTACCTAACTCTTTTGTGGTGATTGTACCATCTCCATCTTTGTCAAAAAGTGAGAATGCTTCTTTGAATTCTACAAGAGGATATATTTTTTTTGTTTCAGCACATTGATCTGACCTTAGACACTACTACGTTTTGTGAACAAACATTTGTGAAACTCAGGAGGCTCGATAATTAATTATAGTTTCAATTTTGGTGATATCTTATGAAAACTAAGAATTGATTCATTAATTATTAATGCAGGTCTGATAACACCTACCAGCAATTTGTTCCTCTGTTAATTGGTCGGCCTGTAAGCGTTAAAAAATAAAAGCCTTAGCATCTCAAATTCAGTGACTTAGGGGGAAACTAGCTTACAATAAACTGAGTTGGAGGTACAACTATTCATGACTTGAAGGCCATTAACTTTAAGGGGTGGCGAATAGTAAAATCCGAGACTCGCCGAGACCCTAGTTAGAAATCTGAGCCAGAGGCTCTTTGGTAAAAACTTTCGAGACTCAAAAAGAGTAAAAACAAACCATGCAAAAACGAGATTTCGAGACTTGTCAAAAACGCTTCCGAGATTTCGAGATCCTGCCAAAATTTTCCGAGACCCACGTTTTTCGAGGTATCATTCACCACCCCTACTTTAAGTCCTGTACGATGTAGATGTCTATCAAAGTATATTAAAACAAATTTTAGCTGTGAAAGCTATGTAAGGTTGCCATTGTAGAGAGGTTAATGTTGTCGTTAATGGAGGTGCGACTGTAAACCAATATCAGTAAGAAAGAGTAGAAGAAAAAACGACTCGGAAACTCGATATTTGCAAGAAGTACCGCCTTCGCCAATATTTCTGTCATGGCAGTGGGAATCAGGATGAACTTAAAAATCACTTTGTAAGGGCGTTTCAAATCTTAAAAAAAAAACAAGTTCAGTTTCAGGCCTTACGATTGTTTTTTTCTCACTCATTTTCACTCCAGACTTTTAATAAAGGCTGTAAAATTGATGTTTATGGAAATTCAACCACAGAAGAAATGCTTTGACAGACAACCTTCATAATTGCCAAGAAATAATTGCGCCCAGAGGTGTCTATAATATGTGGATGTGAGCAATGACACGGAAAAAAACAGTAATTGCCCCACCTGACGGGCTTTGTTTATTGTTAAATTTTCGCGTGAACAGAGTTTTACTAGTATCAAATGCCCAGAATTAACTGATATGCGAAGCTGGTGAAGTTTATGGTTGGAAAAGTTTCCTGTTGCAGATCATATATAGAACCTATAGGCACTATATATGCAGAAAAACTAAGATTACAGAGATCTTTTTTTGCCACTTGTTTGTGAGGGTATGTCTGGTATGATCCAGTAGCAGGAAGATATCGAATATGTTCAACGACTCACAAAGAACACTGCTTCAGTGCCAGAGTTTTGTTTCAATGGAGAAGGTGTATTCCCTCGTGACCATGGAAACAAATACTTCAACGTGGTCAGCTTCGTAGAATGCGAGTGAAATTTGCAAACTCTCATCACGACACATACCAAAGGCTGATATCATCAGTGTAAAAAAATGTTTAGGTTAGTTCCGGTTAATATTACAATCATAAAACAACCCACAGACAAGCGAGGAAAACAGTGAAGATTTTTTTTAAAATGTCAACTGTATTTTCGTGCGCGCGTGGAGTTGAGTTGTGTGAGGCAAAATGGCGCTGACCAGTGTACCTATCAACGGCCTATCAACTTTACCACAGATTTACAGAATTTTTGTTCGCTAGTTAAGTAAGTATCAAACAAAATCTTACCATTTTTCGACTGATGTCCTATTCTGACTTTCGAAAAACTTTATAAATTGATTATTACGTTTGAAATATCTTGAAATTTCTCCAGAAGTTAAACCCCGTTTGATTGGCTGATTTAGAAAATAGTCATTCCAAATTTGGAATGCCAAGGACGAAAGTGCGTCGCGGGACGCCGTAATTATTGGCAAGAAATTTTCCTGAATATTCTCCTGAAAATTATACACTTCGACCAATATTTGTGTTAAATAAAAGCAAGCAATAACCAGTTTACTTAAGCTTCGGTAAACATATGCTTCAAGCCATTACAACCAAATAAATCTACACAGACACTTGTTCTTCCGGGTTAAAAATTCAACTGCTGCATGTTACGTCACACTGCGTCCGTGTTCACCGATGTGCATCAATGCGGCAAATGCGTCTGGTGCGTCGACTGCGGCGACTGCGGCGACTGCAGAAGGATGCGTCGTTTGATTTGTTGACTTTCCAGAAAGTTGGATGTGGACTAAGGATGGCGGATTTTGTATATCGAAACTATCGAGAACATTTTTATTGGAATGGTCAGAGTATGAAACGAGATGCAGAAAATGTTACTTAATTGGTGTCTAACAAGAACGGTAACTCGTCTTATGAAGAAAGGTGGTAGTTTTTTCAAGTTTTTGAACACGTTTTTCGAAGTCGAGCCCACGTTGCAATGCAAAAAACTGACGCGCGACTTCCTTCATGCTTTCACTCTGCAAAAACCGTGTTCAACGCTAAATAAAGTTGTTTCAACATGAAATTTGGACAGACGATTTCATAGACAAATGGAAGTAATGCAAAGGAAAGTTCAAGATGGGGCGCACCAGAGCTACATTTTCGTTAGTGACCCTAATAACGGCTGCGAAGGAGACTACATTTTCGTATATAGCTAGCAAGTCCAGTCCAGCATTGCACTTCCAATATTCGAACTCATTATAAATTCGACGCAGTCTGACGTAGCACATTGGTGACGCTTGCCGTGAGTTGACGCACTGTGACGTCACATGCGGCAGATTGTTGCTTGTCGATTGCTGCGACCTAATTTTGATTAATTTTCGTTCAAACGATTTACGTACCACAATTTTTGAGTACATTTTTTCTCTATATGTAATGTTTTGTTTTTTTGGACATGAAAGATCATAAATACTCGATAAATCTGGGGCCGTGAACAGGTCAAGGCCGCAGGCGACGCACCATGATCTATCGCATTCCAAATTTGGAATGAAAAGTCATTTGAACGAGCCAATCAAATACCGTTTTAATTTGGCGCTACGTGCCCAAAAAATATCGGCATCGAACATTTCCTTTGCACCTGAATTGTGAGCGAGGGGAATTTTTATCTGTCCAGAATTGTCTGCGAAAAATGGTACGTAAAGTTCTGTTTTTTAAGTCTGATATCAGATTTAACAAATGCGTGTAATTTATGCTAGGAAGCCGGCGTGTCCTTGATCTGATCAAAAAGTTTCAGGGCTTCGAATCTCCCAGCTGGGTGTGCACTTTAGGCTCAAGTCTTTATATTGTTCTGGGACAGTTTCTCTATGTTTATTTCAATAAAACTTAAATTTAAGCAACATGGATATAAGCACTATGGTTTTATGAAACTAAGGGAGAGACGGATCGCTTCACCCAGTAGAATTTTGGGAGTTTTCCTTGCTGCTGCGTACATATTTTGCTTTAATATGTCCATACAACTCCGGTCCGAAATGTAGAATCACTATATCACGGCACCGCACGAGGTCTTCCAAGGTCACGTGAAGGAAGAATGAAGAGTGCCAAATCATGATAAAGGGAACAAAACATAGCCATTGTGAAGCATTGTAGATTTTCCGCCTTTGCGAATCTGCAGGGCGCAGTCTAGCCTTCATGTCAATTGTGAAATATTTCTTTCACTTGTAACTTCAAGCTCGCGTGATGATGAGTCATGGTTGTTTTTAGTTTTTGAACGTTCTGGAAGGTTCAGATTAAAAAGTTTGATTGAAAAAAGCATAATTCTGATAAATTTATGTAAGGTAGTTAGAACAGTTTAGTGACTGGTCTCTCTATTCGCTTTTGTAGGGCACCTTTCCCACCCCTTTGACAAGCCTATTAAATGCAGTGTTAGGATTATCTAGACATATTGTTGGTTTTCACATGACGTCACTAAAATTGAAACTACAAAACTATCCATCTCGCTGATGTATTAGGGCAGCTGAAAACTAATTTTGATACAAATTTTCGCTTCAAAAGGGTTCTTTGTGTTGTGATAGAGTATGCTTGAATTTCTAAGCTATTGCGTGACGAGGCATTTACATAATGGCCGAGAGAGCTGTCTTGTAGGTTAGAAAAGTGATGTATTTCAGGGAATTTTGCTACCTAAACAGTTCATGTATTAGAAAAAGTATTACGTTAATGTTTCTAAGTGCCTCGAGGATTAAATTCACGCTTTGTACCAAAACTCGGTAACAGATGTTATTGTTGGTTTCCTTCTGCCATGTTGGTGGCCATCCAGGTGGGCACCAGCATTGTCACCTTCGGACATTTTTTTTTGTTCAAAGAAGCCAAAGAAAACGAAAAGTAAATGCTTTAGATTTCATTTTTCAAAAGACACCAACAAAAAAACTTGTTGGTTGTTATTCCAGTCATCTCTGGGGTTGGGAGAGGTGTGCGCGTGGATCAAAAATGGAGCAATTCTCATCATAGAGGACACTGGTACAAGGACAGTTGAACCCCACTTTAAGGACACCCGATTATTATGGACAGTTTTCTTTGTTCCCGGAGAAAGCCCTTACATTTTCTTTCAATTCAATCTGCTTATTACGGACACCCGTTGATGTGGACAACAGACACTTTTTTCTTGCCGAATATTGAACACATTCTCATATAAAGTCAACCTTCGCTAATGCGGACACTTTACTGACTGTCCACTGTGTGCTGTGATAAACCTTTCTTTTTTGAAGTTAAAAAAAACCTTCGACACAATGTCGATGTTCCCAGTGCAGTACACCAAATAGGATGACTATTTTTGACATCACCTGAGTTACGCAGGGAACGATTTTTGTTTATGTAATGTATAAAAAGCGAATTTTAAGTTGAGATGTTTGAGTGTTTTTATGGAATTGTCCGTGGAATAACGGCTTGGTGAAGTTTAGAGATGTTTAGTTTGACGATGTCAGTGTCTTGTTTTATTTTCGTAGTATTTTGATAAAATAAAGTTGTTGTTTTTACTTAAATGACACAGTGTTCTCCCTAGGATATTAGGAAGACCAGGGGTACTCTAACCATGATTTTCAACAGTGTTTGTATGAAGCCTGAGTAATAATAGGGACAGCGACATAAAATCAGTTCTTTAAAGATTCTTTGACAAGCTTCATATTTGTCCCGTACATCGTAGGTTGACCAAGTTCTCCATTTTGACACTCCTTGAAAAGTGAGCACGGGGTTTTTGTTTAATAGTACCTGTAAGCTCTGTGATTGGTCCTTGTGCTTCTGGGATGGTTTCAAGATTACTGCCTTTCAGTAAAACAACAGATTTGAACATGCTCATCAAACAGTAGATCACTTATAATCAATTAATTGTTTCTTCGATTTTGGCGTACTGGAGAAAGAATCTGCGCAAATTGATTAAGATCTTTCTTAAGCACGCCTTGCATGCTGCTAGAATACAGCTTCGAACCGTGCAGCTGGTACAGCAGGCTCTGTTGTGAACATTGGTTTATTAATAAAAAGACACTTGCACACAAAAAGCCAGTTCAAGGAGAGAAGGCAATATTGACTAGTCTTGAAGTTCAGGCTGTGTGTAACCTCATTCTTATTGGTATACATGTATGCTAAGTCTAGTACATTTCAACGTGAATTGCTCGTGCACAAGCAAGCCAGTTATTACAACATTGTGCACCTCACTAGCATTTACGAAGCGGGTTATATGAATTCACTCTAATGAAAAGTCATTCCTCAAAAGTCAGTGGTTTTAACTGTACATTGTATCATAAACAAGGAGTTTAAATTTGCAAATACCCAAAACAGTGTCAATGATTTGTTTTTACAGGCTGATCAACTGACAGAAGAACAGATTGCTGGTGAGTACATAATAATGTGCTGCAGCACTTTCCTAATCTTCTCACCTTGATGGTTTGGTGTGCATTCTGGGGTGGAACTATTCTTATGTGCAAATAATACAGCAAAAGTGCATCAAAAGGGGTTAAAAGACAAAAAAAGGGGAAGGCCATGGCCCACCTTATGGATAGCCTGCCCCATATTTTTTCCTTACCCCTTTTTACCCCTTCAAAAGGTCACCTTTTTTCAAAGTCGCCTATTATGGTTGCCAGAATGGAAAAAATATGTATAGGTAATAGCATGATTTGTAGTGATATTTGGCATAAATACCATGAGTGATATTTCGAAACTGTTGTATGTAATTTCACAAGCTGTTAGGCGGGTGAAATTTGAGACAATTTTGAAATATTACGAGTGTTATTTATGCCAAATATCACGAACAAATCATGCTATTAGTTGTTTATACTACTACCTGCAAAGGTTTGTAATTTTCACATTTAGGTATTTCAAATTAAGCTGAAATACCACTGCTCTAAGCCAATCAATTGCTGAAATTTCTCATGTAGTAGTATAAAATAAAAAGTCACCTCATTCAGTTACATAAAAGTTTCAAATATTAACAATCAAAGTGGCTGCCAAGCTATTATGGCCAAATTTCAGGAGATGCAACTTACAGTTGTAAGAAACACTTAAAAAAGTTATTGCTCAGTTTCATCACTGCCAAAATAGGTTGTGTGGTGACTAACATGGTTGCAGCTTGGAAAAAGTATTGATACTGTAAATTTTATTTTTGCTTCGTTTGTTTTGTTCAAAAATGACATGGACAGGAGGAAATGTTTTGGAAAACATTAGCTTTGGCATTTGCCCTGACTTACAAGCTTTAAATAATCCTCCTAAGCACCAGAATGTGTGATTTCCTATTGCAGAATTCAAAGAAGCATTCTCTCTATTTGACAAGGATGGAGATGGTACAATCACCACAAAAGAGTTAGGTACAGTGATGAGATCTCTTGGACAGAATCCAACAGAAGCAGAACTTCAGGATATGATCAACGAGGTTGATGCTGATGGTGAGTGCACAAATAATAGCTGCATGACCAGGCATTTTCCTTGATAATAAAACAGCAGGTCCCAGTTGTTGAAACATTGGATAGCACTCCCCACCAAGTCCCAGTTGTTCAAAGGATAGATACAGGGTTGTCAGAAAGGTTTGAAGTAGACGGCTGAGTTGTCAAAGTAAGCGCACCTTTCAGGGATATTTTATTAAAAAGTGACATCCGTAAAGAAAATAATGCCAAGCAGAGTAGCCGGCGGATACTAACCAAGTAGGTGGCGATTTTCTCCGGCAGCCGGCTACTGTTGACAACCCTGAGATGATGCTATCTAGTTGATTGTGTGTGATAAGAATTAGGGAAACAAGTTTTATCATCCAGTGGGTCATGATTATTTTATCTTACGGATAGCATCACACAGAACAACTGGAGTCAGATAAAAGTCGATCACTATCCAGTGAATAAGCATTTAGGAAACCAAATTGCATTATCCTTTGGATAGAGGTTTACCCAGTGGATAGTGTTATCCATCTGGGACCCGCTTGATAATATTCTAAAGTAATAAATGTTCCTACCCTTTTCTCAGCCAGGTTTTTGCAACCCTAAAGTGCATTGCTTACACAAGTTACATGTAACTGACTTCTTCTTGTATTAGGCAATGGCACAATTGACTTTCCAGAGTTTCTGACCATGATGGCGCGTAAAATGAAAGACACGGATTCTGAAGAGGAAATCAAGGAAGCTTTCCGTGTGTTTGACAAGGACGGTAATGGCTTCATCAGCGCTGCTGAGTTGCGACATGTTATGACCAACCTGGGTGAGAAACTTACAGATGAAGAAGTAGATGAGATGATCAGAGAAGCTGATGTTGATGGTGATGGACAAGTCAATTATGAGGGTAAGACTATTTTCCATAATTGAAGAACAACTGCGACTGTCAATGAATTGTTATGTTGTTGTTGTTTTTTTTTGTTGCTGTTCAGCCGTCATTGTTGTACTTTGCATGAAACGGTCACATGGTGCAAAAACTAGATTGAGGTAACTGGGTAACTGATCACCTACCCGTTCCCAAAGTCAACATTGATACTCACTTTTCACTAAGGGTGAAATTGTGACGTAGGGGAGGGGTCAGTGGTTAGTTACCCAGAAGTCACTTAGCTGTATGGCAAACAATGCTGTGGGACCTTGGAAGAAGAAGATATCAGCTTTGTAAAATAAAATGATGAAATCTCTTGTTTTTCTTGCCCCACTGCATTGATTGCCATCCATTAAGATTTTTTCCATGTGACCACTTCAAGCCAGGAGCCAATTCTACTGTTGGCCTCTTAGAAGAGGGGCTATTCACACATGGGCAGATTCATGCTCAGCAAGTAACTATTGTAGGGAGATATAGGACAGGGAAAGTTTTGGCAAGTTGATGTTGATTTTGTAGAGAGCTTAAACATATTGACAGGGATAATTTTTTAGAGGTCAATCTGGCTTTGCTAACAACCATGCATTCTCATTTTTTCCTTGCAGAATTTGTGAAGATGATGACATCAAAGTAGCTTCACACTTTCAAATTGACTAAGCTGTACAGTAGAGTTCATCAGTCAACCAAAGGGTCACATCTATTTGCTGCTGTGGTTATAGATGTTGTAGCCATAATACTGGCAGTTATACAAGTGTAGGACTTGAGCTCATAGCGGACTTGGGGACTTTTAATGACCAGACAGTTTGCATTGCCAACGACTTGACTTGTGTTGTATATTTTAGAAGTGCAGACTCCTGCATTGCTTGTTTGTACGTGTAAATTATTGTTTATTTTATTATTTCTTTTTTGTTTTGTTACAGCATTAAAGGTTGATTACAGTTGAAAATGACAGTGTTTCAGTGTGTAATATTAATTTTTGTAAAATAGTCATTTTGTGGCTGTTGTCTTCTGCAAGTTTTATTCATTCTAGCCTGCGTCACATTCAGAAATTAATCTGGTTAAGTCTGTCCGTGAAAAAGTGCCAAAATCCTTGTTCTGGGGCCCCACCTGTGTACCAGGATTTGAGTACACACCAAGGATTTGCCAATGTAATGACTGGTGTAAGATTACATGTGTGATGCAGGCTAGATAAATAAAATCCCCACTGCAAGCAAATTCTCTTGCCACCCCAAGAGGTTTGTCCTACATGTATATACACAAATAGACTCCGGTACAGCCCTGAGTAAAATCCTGGTAAGTAATATCTGCTAAACAGGGCCAATATTTTTCTTCTGGGCCCCCAAACAGACTCAATTTACTGGAAATATCTTTCGAGTTTTCCTTCAACCTGATTGCCATATCGACAATGGCCTTTTTAAACAGGCCCATTGATCATGGTGTTGAACAAGGATTTTGGCGCTGTTTTGCAGATGGACTTGGCTATCTTTGGTGTAAGCTAGGTTCGCATGATGGTTAACCGACTTGTCATAGTAGTCAAGTCCTTGTTTGGTCGGGGGAGGGTAGATAAGAATCCAAGCCTCCTAGCTTCCACTGCCTTTCCTTGGCTTCCTCTCTGTAGCTGTCTTTCGATTGCTGAATGTTTTTATAAAAGCGCTGATGGTTAATTTCCCCCAGTTCCCACCCTCTTAGAAGTCCCACCTCCTGCACCCCATCTGCCTGCCCTGCCCTACTTGCTTGGTGACAATTATTTAAATTATTGTGCCTAGCCTTGACCTCAAAGTGCAAAAAGGGTTGAAGGGGTACGACAATTTAACGATTTTGCAGGGTACTTAAGCCAATGCAGGCTACAAAAACCTGTTTTGCGCGCGCGCGAATGTTCGCGCGAACCGGGCAATGAAGCATGGGAATGATATCCAGGCTTTCGCGGCCACTGGGTAATCACAAAATGGCGGACGTTTTCGACGGTTTTCTTCTATCTAGATGAGATCTCTTTCAGGACTGACTCTTCCTACAGATAATTTTACACCAGGCGTAAGTCTGCAGAAGTGCCTAAGATGTTTGCTCGTGCTGGCCAGCCGGAACTCGTTCGATCGAACCAAAAAGACGTTTACTATCTTGGTTTCTTGAGAGAAGGGATTGGGCAAATTTATCGAAATTTCCAAGGTAAAACGATGTACAAAGTTATGGGGCTTGGCGTACGCTACTGGTGTACACGAGTGTAACACTGTGCCTTATGCACGATTCGCGCTCAAGGAAAGGCACGGTTTTTGTGCGAAAGCAAGGGAAAAAAACATGCAAAGGCACAGATTAGGCACAGTTAAGGCACGTTTTAAATATTGCTAAGGCACATTTTAGGCACAGTTTTGGCACGGTTTAGGCACGGTTTAGGCACAAATATTCAACGCTGGGTACTTTTTTGAAAATCTTTGTTACCCGACTTGTAAAAAAGAACAAACGGTACGAATTACAGAAATAATTCACATCAAACACGATACAGTTAGAAGTATAGAAAGTGTAAGTTTTGAGCGGCGCCGAAAGTCGGGAAAATTAAAGTATTCTTCGACAGTCCCTGTTTACTCCGAGGGTAAAGTGGAAATTCACACACAATATATGCGGTCTGAACCTTTTCGATTGCCATGCAATTTTATAGACTGGCTTTCTTTCATTTCTAAAAGAAATCATGAAAGAAAGTCGAAGCCATAATAACAAGAACAAAGCTAAAGAAGTAAGGCACAAAAATAGCCAATAACAATTGTAGAAAATACTTTGGTCTGAATTTGCCTAACAACATGAAAAGTGGTAATTTGAAACTTTCATGCCAACACGTGTTGTTTTTTAATACAAAATGCGGCTACTTTTTAAAAATATTTCTCTAACTAAAAAAGTAGAATTTACACTTAGTAGTAAAATAATTCAAGCTGCTTGTTTGTTTTTGTTTTCTGGCTCTGTTAGCAAATTAAGCTTTGATCGTATAATAATTGATGAGACGTGCCAATTTTGCTTCAAAACTCATCGGCGTGCAATCAATTTTTTCGTTTTCATTTTATAAGTCATATCACGAGTAAATTCTTTTTTTGAATGCAAATCTGCCCTCCTGAAAAAAACAAATATTTCGTTCCAACTAAACGCTCCGTTAAGAAGGGCAGAAGAAACCCACTTGAAAATTTTTTAACATCAGTGAAATTCTTGAATAGATGAAATTATATCAACATGTAATTGAGCTGAGAACTTATTTTGAATACGCTAACCTGTTTAAGATTCCATTTTCCTGTTTGTCGGGGCTTTCCCTGCTGTCTCTAACCGTATTCCGAGTCATGTTATTTCTTATTAGGGGATAAAAAGGTCGTCAGACCGTGTTTCTAGACTTCATAAACCTTAAAACTGACATATATAATTGCCGTGCGCACTTTTCTTTCACTGTGGAGCTCGATAGGCTGGACACGAGTTTCCAAGTGACTCAATATTTTGGCACAACTTGTGCACAGATTAGGCACAGTTTGGCCACAACTTAGGCATGTTTTTCAAAACTAAAATGCACACTTTATGCACATTTTAAGCACAAAAATCTTTGTGCCAAAGCACACTCTAGAATTCGATTTTCGGTCCAACGCACAGTTTACGAATTTTCGTGTTAAAAAATGCTTTCTAACCTTAGACATTTGATCTTAGCGTAAAAATGGATTTCCCGAAGTCTTAACAGTTAGTCTATAAGGAAGGTTTAACTTATGAGTATTCCAAAAATTATTATTTCTTTTCTTAACAAGAAAAGAAAGTCAATCAAAAACAATCTTTTAAATTGATGTTCGCGCTGCGCAGAGATCGGATGTAGACAGAACATCTTTCTGAAAACGCCCTATAGTTTGTTGTTTTGCCATTATGTTCAGTAGTTTTCAATACAGTTAGTACTCATAAGTCACTAACCTCTGTGGAGAAATTTTTCCAAAGTACCATTAACAGAAACAGAGAAATCCCACAATATGCGTGGTTAGACTGTAAATTTTAATGTTACGTGAGCTGTTAAAAAATGGTCCCATTTTGAGCCATATTTTTCATATTTTAATTCTATTTTGGTCTTACAGCCAGAAAAAAAAAGTCAATGAAAAGCTGTTTTAATAAACTTTAACTTCTTGCCAAATATCAATGCGATCTGATTTTTAATAAGTTCATAAGAGCCAAACGATGTGAGATTCTTAGGCGTGTACACCAGTAGTGTGCGCCAGGCCATGGCAATTCACTACTTACTCCAGGGCTATAGTTAAGGAGTCATGAGGATAACAAGTTATATCAGTGGTACTCAGTTTTTATAAGCATCTCAACAAACTCTTCCAGGACTTTCTCACAAATCAGTCAAATGATCAGCAATATAATCTTGCTTGCGCTGGAAAGGAACTGCCCCCCTTGAAGGATGATGGGTTTTAGGATAGGGGGGTTCGGATTTTTCTTCAAAGAAGCCGATCAAATTTTGATCCTTCAGACAAATCTTTTTTTTTTCAAAGGTGCCATCAAAGATAGAACCCTTCTTATTCCAATTTTCAAATGGCACCGAGAAAAATTGGAGGGTTCGGATTTCAGTCTTTTTTTGGGGGAGGAGGGGAGGGGGTGGGGTGCAGATAAAAAATGGAACGCCCTAGATAGCCTTTTTTTACTATTGTTAAAACTTCCTTGCCTGCTTGTTTCTGTCAAAGTTCAAGAAACAATGAATAGATGATGTGCATAGCTTTATCATAATAATATTATAATTGAGTTCTCTAAGAGGATTACTCCCAGAGTGTTTGATTTCTGATACCATTGCTTGATCATCATTATCAATCTGGTCCCAGTTGTGCAAAAGACAGATAGCGCTATCCACCAGATAAATCTCTATCTGCTGGATAGCGCAATAATTTCATCGACTGGATAGTGATTTATCATGCGGATAGCACTATCCAGCTTTTGAACAACTGGGGCCAAAAATACTAGAACAGATCAACTCAGAAAACAGAATTGATTTTACCTTTAGGTCACCACAATTAATTCCTTGTTATTTTTTTAATCAAAATAAAAGGAAGAATTTTATGTGTGTTTGCAAAGAAGATTTTAGGTCTTTAAGTAATCTCAGTCTAAAGGACTTCCAATGGGGTCCTGGTTGCATATCAGAGTGAGTGCCTTAAGTATTGATAGTAGGTGATATCTTCACTATTATATGGTAAGAAGATAGCCTAGTTTAGGAGGTGCTTTTACAGTCAAGAAGAAGAAGAAGAAAAATCACTACCTGAGTTTTTGATGTTCTTGAAGAATGTCATAGCAAAGTGTTAATAGTTTTGATGTTTTTTCTAAGGTCCCTTCTCATGGATAAAGTGGAAGGCTGAACTTGAGTTACTGGCTGACATCTGTTATTTTGGACTTACTACAATAAGTGGTATGACATTATTTTTGTTTAAGCCTTGTCCTCTCGGTAGGGGTTTTTTTAGAATGTTGAACACCAACGCTGAGTGACGACTCTGAGTTTAGTGATTAGGGTTAGGAAACTGAGTGAATCAGGTTCTCGGGTTGTTATACTGGGAAACGGAGCTGAAAGTTGATTCACTCAGTCTCTTAAGCCTAATCACTAAACTTCAGACTCATTAAGCATTCTGCCTGTGGTGTTTGACGTTCTGCAGAATACCTCCTAGGCGAAGTAGTTCCATTGAGGATGATTTGACACTTACATGGCTGTTAACAAAGCCTTGTAGTGTTACATGTTTAATACATGTACCATTCAAATGAAACCTCTTTAGCAGAAATTTTTGCATGGCACTTTTTTCAGGGGCTGGTCATTTATCACCTGTGAGGTTGGGCCAGCCATTTTGCTTTGGGGTCATTTCCAAAATCTTGATTGTTTTTGGGGGGTCACTTTCGGAAAATGAAGCGTTACCTGGGGGGTCATTTTATGAGAAGTGGTATAAAGAAGTATTTTCCTGTTATATAAGCCAGGGCTTCTGATAATTATTTCGCGTGGTCGCAGACCTGCGAAATTCAGGTATTTCCACAAAATCCAGCGAAATTCCAAAAAAAAACGCAAAATACCGCGAAATCCGCCAGAAATATTTCCGAATACATGTCGGCGAAACAGATTTAATACTTATCTTGGCTATTAGACCTCTTCTATTCACCCCAAAGGTCCAAATTTATCTTGAAACTTCGTCACTGCAACGAGTAATAAACGTCCCAAAACTACCAGGCGTTCTTGGATGAACGTTGCGAAAAACTGGGCACTAACCATAATGTTAGTATAGGTAATAGCATGATTTGTAGTGATATTTGGCATAAATACCACGAGTGATATTTCAAATTGTTATACGTAATTTCACGAGCCGTTAGGCGAGTGAAATTTGAGACAATTTTGAAATATCACGAGTGGTATTTATGCCAAATATCACATACAAATCATGCTGTTATTTGTTTATACCACTACCCGCAAAAGGTTTGTAATTTTCACATGTAGGTATTTCAAATTAAGTTGAAATACCACTACTCTAAGCCAATCAAATTGCAGAAATTTCTCATGTAGTGGTATAAACATCTTTAGCATTTGCTCATTTTTCGAACGAATTGTTGTTGAAAGTGCAAATGATTATCCCTGTTAAAAAAACGTTAAACAACGCTGGTCATATCGACGCAAAATTGATTGATTTTCGCGAAATTTGCCAAAAGAATTCCAGCGAAATCGGCTGTTTTTTACTGATTGTTTCTTGGCAGGTTTCCCCCCGGAATTTCCTGTGAAATTAGCCGATTTTTCTAAGAATTTGCCCCTGAAAATACTTCAAAATTTGACTATTTTCCACTAAAATCCCTCGAAATTGGCCGATTTTTCTGTGAATTTTAACTTTTCTTCCGCGAAAATCCCGCGAAATTCAGCCGATTTTTCGGCGAATTTGCCCCTGAAAATCCCGCGAAATTTTGCTTTTTTTTCCACGAAATATCAGAAGCCCTGATAAGTGAAGAAATAGATGTAAAGTATCATAATAAATTAATTTTTCAGAAAGCTGAATCTACAGCAAAAGACTAGCCTGCAAGATCTGGTTTTTACTTCCCTCAAGCGTGTTTTTGTAAATGTATAACCACACAGACATGGACAAATTTGCATACTTAAGGTTTTTGGGAGATAGATAAATACACTGTCAGTGTATTCATCTAATAATTTTCAGAGCCGACAGCGATTCATCTTTCTAGTCTGTTCAGATCAAAGCTGCAAAGAATACAACTTGTCAAGTAAGAGTAAATACATATTAATAGTAAAGTTTTTCATGCAAGTCAATAATCAGGAGTACTTCTGATGGTACAAAACGATGGTACAAAACGATCATTCGTGCAATGGTTTGTGATCGGTAACAGCCGTGTGTAATATAAAATATCGACCTTTTAACACTACTGTAAATATTAAGCATGTGGTTTTCTAGCTAAAATATTCGGATTGGGGGTTACTTTCACAATACATGTATGTCAAATTTATGGGGGTTATTTTCAAAAAATTTGGATGAAGTGGGGGATCAGTTGAAAATTGTTTAAGCTTTCTCAAAATGGCCGCCCCCCCCCCCTACCCCCACCCCTCACAAGTTATAAATGACCAGCCCCTTAGTGTGTGAATTGTTTTACATTGGCCACTGCAGGAAGCAAAGGTTCATTTTCATCCTTAATTAAAAATCAAAGAAAGGCACTTTGTTTATGGTAGGCCATCTCCTTTTTCTAGCTTTTTTGCCCATGCAGTGGCCATGGTACATGTAATGGACCACTGTTTCTTTCATGTAACCAGTCAAGTGTACATTGAAGCAAGCAGTAATTTCATCTTTAGATAAAAGATTGGTAACGTCAGATAATAGTTTTCTATTAATTCCATTTATTTTGCATTATTACACTGTAAGTGATTTCTTAATGGAGGTATACAAACCTTACGGTATTCTGTGTAATTTAATAGACATAAGTAATTGCTGATCATTTTCCCTTTTAGGATTTCAAACTCTTGGTGAAGAATACTGCAACATTGTTCAGGTTGATCAAACCAGAACATGGGTCCCTTCCACCATGGTAAGCTGAAGTATGTCACCTTGATTTAATAATCAATTATGAAATCTCTAAAAAAGTGTCCTCTGGTGTCGGTGCTCTTAAGTGGGTCAGGCCATTTGTTTCAATGCACACTGCAATTAAAATATACATAGGTCTTATCAAGCTACACTTTGATTATTGGATTATTGGATTTTCAATCTGAGCAAAACTTTCAGCCTAAGATAAGAAGTTTTCAAAGTTCTCTTTTCTTGTTTGTAACTTTTGATAATTATAGTGCTTGGGATGAAGCTCATCAGATATTGTCATTCACAAATGATTTCTCAAGTTCCATGGCTAATAAGGACGCCCAATTTACAGTTATTGGCATTAGTAACAAATCATGAACTACATGTAGACAGCTGTGACGGTCATCCCCTTTATTAAAGAGGAGATGTTTCAGTCAAGACAGGTCAAGCTTACCCCCAAGATTCTATTAATGAATTGATTATTTGAAAAATGAATCTGTTAGGGGTTCCCGTAACTAGTGTCAAATTCAAATCAGCATTCCTGCTTGCAAAATGAGCAGTGAATATTTTACGAGAACTTCTCTGTATTTGGTCAGGTTGAAAATCTTTGAATGAATTAAATTGTTTAGAAGACATTTATATCAAATTTAGGGAAACTGAGCTGATAGAAATTTCCTAATGTGTGTGAATTCACGGCTCATTACACATGTAAGAACGCAGAGATGAATCTGAAATCTACAACTGCTAAAGGATTCAACTGTTGAATAATAAGTTCATTAATGAAATCTTGGGGGGTAGGCTTCATCTGGGTTGACTGTAAGTACTATATATGGATAGACTACGAGTAGTTCCCCATTTTTCCTCAGAGATAGTAGAGCAAGCGAAATGCAAGCTCACGTGAAAATCACCCCAGACACTACAGCACTACAGACAAAGCCTAAGCTTTTGATCCTTCACGGCCGACTGATTTTGGTGTGTGAAGTTCGTATCCCCTTCCAAATCAATTAAGAGCATCCAATGGGATTCCTTCCCTCATTGAGCTGTCATTGCTCTTGTCATCGGTAAACTGCCGAGGATGTTTATTGCAAGCAAAAGAGAATCCAGATACTTATTTTCTTTACGGCTGTTTCGCATGAAGAACTTGATAGTGTAGGCAACACATGATTTTTACTCATGCCAAAATGCTGCTTGTTCCAATGATTTTATTTTCTCTGATGGGTTGATTATGCTCTGGAGGAAAACGTTTTGATTGAGCAAATGTGATTTTTGCCGCCTATTTCATACTGAAAGGTCGTGACACGCATATTAATTTTCTGTGGTTATTGTTTATGGTCGGCATGATTTGTCCTCTGATGCAAGAACATTTTCTTTTACCTCTTTTGAAAACTAAAGCTCTTCAATGTGGCTAAATAAGGGTTTTGGGTTGTTCAATTTCTCCGGCGGTTGCCTTCTGGATCTCAATAATTTTAAGGAATTTTTTTTTGGCCGTGAATGTGACGGTTTCCTGCAATGTTGTGTCAGGCTGGTCCCAGCTCGTCAGCGTTTTTAGCAGGACGGATAATATATCCAAATCTTGAAGAATGGATTGCAGCTTAAATTAAGCTCATGAATTTTAACTGCCGCTTGTTTTTCTGGAGGTAATGTGAGTCTAATAATGTGATAGCTTTTGAATAAGCTTAACAGCCTTGCGACTGTTCTGTTATTCACACTTTGAGATCAGGCAAGACCATGGTTTCAGTCTCCACGCAAACCTCATCAGTTGATGGGTTGGCTTTCTTCTTAGTTGCTTCTACAAGAGCAACTCTAGTTATTTGTTCTGTGCTGTTATTTGTTCTGCTCTAGTTATTTGTTCTGTAAATTGTGATAATGTCTAGTATTGACAGATGTTGACAGATTTCCATGGAACAGCCAATCAGAGTTTTGTGTTGTGAGAGCAACACGTAAGTTCAGAAGCTTGGGCTTTGTCTGTAGTCCCTCATTTTTCTCTCTCCCCGCCGTGTGTCGCCTTTTCTCGCGTGGGGTGATTTTCACGCGCACTCGCGTTTCACTCGCTCTGCTATCCCTGAGGAAAATTGGGGGACTACTCGTAGTCTAATATATGGACTGAGTGGTCATTTTGTCGTAATTTTGCGCTTTTGCTTTATTATATTTATTATTATTATTATTATTATTATTATTATTTTGTATTTTTTAGAGAAGAGGATGTCTAGTCCTTTTTTATGTTTTTGGTCCATATGTTATTGAGAAGATGATAATGAAACTGGAACGATGGTTGCAAAGTCAAGAAAATTGGCCCGAAGGTAGGGAGCAATTTTTCAAAGATGAGATCAATAATTATATTTCATTGAAATAACACCACACTCATCAATTTTCTGTCACACTTGATTAAGACAAGTGAGTTGAAGAACATGTATAAACCAAGCAAGTTTCTCTCTATTCCTGAATTTTTCTACTTGCCCAGAGCAGCGTTACAACTGGCCTAGACCAATCCCTTATTTTACTAACATTAATTTGTTTTTTCTTAGCTGATTTTGCTTTAATACCTACATATATCAGGCAGCTTGTAATAAAAATGTTCCACAATCTTGGACAAAAAGTGTTTTAAGAATTTTGCACTTTCTTACCCACAGAAGACCTGTCCTGCAGATTTGGTACCACTATGGCCCCTTTCCTTAACCCATCCTGTTCAATGTTAATTAGTCAGGGTCAGAAAAGAAAAGATTAAGATTGTCCAAAATTGTAGCCCGATGGGTTGCTCCACTAGCCCTGGGCTATCACAAGGCACTTTTGTTGTGCCCTGATGTGACAGGCCAGCTGATAGGGTGTAGTAGCCTATTAACTATTGGATGCAGTTTAAGGTCAACTTTGCAAAAGCCCATTATGTGGCATACAGTGTAATACGTGTATCAGAAGCCCTAATGTGATGCCAGTGTTCAATGCAAAGTTGAAAGTTCCTGAAAGTTCCCTAGAGAATTCATGTCAATACAGTGAAATTAACTCTCTATAACGAAGTACATACCAAGGAACTGGCAAAATGTGTTTGCAGTAATGAGATTTGCTTATCCCTGGTACGTTGAGGTTCTTTTCCAAATATTTCTCTTACTGGGGTGAAGAATGCCGTTTATTATGAAAAACTGCCCACCCATCCCTCCCCTAATCCAGCAATAAAACTATTTTCTCACTTTAATGAGCAAACTGTTGGGTTAGGGGAGGGGTATGTGGGAAGTTAAGTAGAGCCTTACACTGCAGTGTAATGTGTTGAAAAATATTGGTGAGATAAATTTTATTTTGTCAACACAAGAAGCGAAATTTCGTATCTCTAAGCAGCCATGTCATATTGTATTTTATCATAATTTATAAACACCATTGATAAAATACCACACCATTTGCTGTGAAATTTGTGATTTATTATGTAGCCATAGCAACGGTGATCTTTTCATGTGTGAAGATCACATGTTATTTTCACTAGTCTTGTGAAAATATCATGTTTTTACCCAAAAGCTTACCTGGTATTTCATTTGTGTTTATATAATACACTTTCATCTTTCTTTCTGCAACATGTAGGACTTAATCATCCAAGAACAAGAGAGATTCTGTCAGCTTTGATTCCCCTTCTCAGAACAGCAGTTATTTGTAAGTACACGTACAAACGAACAGGTTCACGGTTCAGCGCGTGCTCGTTAATCAAAATGCTATTTTTCTGCTGGGACATGATGTATCGTCTGAAAGCAATATGATCATGTCATAATGTTGTCAAAGAACCAATCCGCACACTCCCCTGGCAGTCACTTGATCAACTTAGGTGCAAATAGCTGTAAATTAATCAACCATGGAATAAAACCTTCAGGTCAACAATAAATCCAATGTTGGTGGTGTTGGCATAATCCACTAATTTTTATGCAATTTTAGTACTACTCCATCCTACTTCAGGTTACTCTGAAATACACTCAGTCTACTTTGAAATACACTCTGAGATCACTGAGATACTTGTGAGTGGGATTTTTAACCAATAGAATTAATAATAAATTGGAAAAAAAGTAATGTAATTAATGAGCATGCGCTGAACGGTGAACCTGTCCCTTTAATTGTTTCGAAGCTGCAAATTAAGTATTTTTCTTTCTTGGTTAGGCTCAGTTTGTCAAACGTGTATTGTTATGTTTTCATTATTTCAGATACTCACAGAGCACACATGGCCCTGTTTTATTTAACAGGAGTCTTTTATCACATTGCTAAAAGGATTACTGGAGTCCAGTATGTGAGTAACAACTTGATTTTTTTTTACTCACGGGTAATCTAACATTATGAAACTAGGTGTATTGCTATTAACATCAGTCCCATAATCACCCCCACCCCTCCCCCAGCCCATGATTGCTCCACCACCAGGGTCTACATCTTCATGTACTCTTTTTTAGCAGCAGTGCGTGCGGCTGGAGTGCGGTTTCTCGCCCCATTCCACAGTATCCGGATATTTTTGAAAACTGAGATTTTTTTTCTCCGTTTTCAAAAAAATAAAAGAAAATAAAAAATACGACCCACACGTAGAGTATTCGCACCTTTTTTGCTCGTCCAAACGAAAACGCTAAAACGATGGAAATACGCTAGAATCCCTTATGGAGGATGCGTCGTGCTAGAAGTATATGATGTACGACATCATCGTATTCGAAAAATCTGTGTTTTCGTCCGTCCACACGTAAACGAAAAGCCGAACATATGCACTCTGGAGAGCGTTTTTGAAAAAATGCGTTTTCTGTGACTGTTTTCACCTGATAGGACTGTAGGCCAAACCGGAGGGAAAAAAAACGGTTCAAACAAGAGTGGATACGTGTGACAGGGCCTATATTTTGTCCCGCTAAAGTGAGATCAATGCAGTGCAGTGCAAAGCCTGCAGTGCCTGGCTCTCAGGCAGTAGAGACGTCGCGAGATCAAGTCAAGCAAAAACAAGGCGCGCATTTTTCACGTCAATTTTGGCGATCTCTGCACATTACCATCTCGGAGCCTGGAACAGGCTGGCACTGCAGTGCAGTGAGACGAAGCCTTTTCCAGGCCTTTAGATAGAGGGAATGGCGCGAAAAGATGTGAGTAGGAAAAACAGTGAGGGGGTGGGGTAGGGGGTGCTGCACTTCACTATATGAAGGCCTGTAACAGGTAAAGTCAGGCGGACCTGCGGTTTTTTATTCTTGAATGATTACCCACTCTTCTTTGCCCGTTACAGCGAGCGCTTGATCTCGACGATCTTTCAGGAACAAAAAACAAACAAACAACAACAACAAAAACCCAAGGAGTTGAGGTGGGGCAGAATGAAAATGGTCGGTAACAACCGCTATCGCTTCTTCTCGAATTCGCTACCTCTTACAATGTACTTCGCAAAACGTTCGCTACTCTTTACGCAAACCTTTGAAAATAACCCTCTAAAGCCACTAGAAAAATATTTTTTAAAAAAATGATAAAAATAATCATAATATGTTTCTTGTTCTTCAAAACGTGGCCCTCCGAAGATCCTGCAATTTTGGGACTTAGCAAAAAAAAACAGTCGTAGGTTTAGATTATGATAACAACAACTTTGCTCGTGATCACGCTTTTTTGTACATTACTTTCCCGTTGCGACACCACTATTAACAACGTGAAACTGCCTAATTTCACATTTTCTGGAGGACTTGAACACATTTTTTTCTTCTGCTTTATGTATGCAGTGTCTGTGTTTCATTTTTTTTTTTCATTCTAATTTTCTTGCAGCTTTTAGTGCGAAGGATCCTTAAAAATGAAGGTTCCAGACCTACATACCGTCTGCTGGGGTACCTCTCTGTCTTTCAGCTGGGTATTTCTCTTTTGCTGGCTGTTTATCAGGTAAGAAAACACCGGTCAATAGACCTTACTTTTCTGGTTAAAGAGTAGCAAAATGAAGCTTTCCGGGGTGTGTATTATTATTTTTTTTTTTCAGAATACGTGAAAAAAGAAAAAAGTTACAGTCAAATCAGTTCGCGCTGATAGTCGTTCTCGTCCTTTTTATTTTTTTTTTTCTTATATTCTAAAAAAAAAACCAGACACCCCGGAAAGCTTGATTTTACGCCTTTTTAACCAGAAAAATTAACACGGTTGTTTTTCTTGAAGAGCGTTAAGGCCTCTCCCTCTCGTAAAATGATAAAATTTTAAAGATTTGATATATATTTTTAGTTTTCTCCACTACCATATTCTCGCTTAAACTCGTAGTAGAATGGCGACGCAAAAAAAAAAAAAAGACAAAATAGAGACCTTAAGATCGATTTTTTTCGGCATTTCCCGCCAACGCCAAAAAGTCACGTGACCAGGGCATTGCCGTCAGGTTTGCGGTTTGAGGTACACGTTTGTACGGCTAGACCACGCTCCAGAGTTAAGTGATTTACCGCAAGGTTTTTTGCACCCTAAAACATCACAATCCTACGTTTGAGAAGAAATACGACTTTTCTGAACTTTTTTGCTCATTGATTATCGAATTCTATTTCAAGAAAACGTAATTTTGAAGACAATTTCCCAGCTAAAATAGAAGTAAGTGGATGAATGAATGCTAACATGGCAGCCGCGAGCTACCACCCGCGAATCTTAAGTTCCAAATATGGGCAGACGGGTGACGTGAAACCGTTCACCGCAAACCCACAGTTCGTCGTTTGCAGTAAAATGACCAAACCTCGATACGAGGCTGGTTCACGCGTGCGCACTACTTACGATTGAGAATATATCGTCCTCGTCTTAGGATCTGAGGGTCTCTGATAGACAAAGTTATTCCCAGTTTTAGGAGCCAATTAAAACGCACGGAGACAACTGTCCAATGGTTTGGTAATACTAATAACTGTTATGTAAAGACCTCCCAAATTGACCTTCCTATGTGCCAGTTTACTCTATTCTCCACGCAGTAAATTCTATCTGTAGCGACACTTTTCATTGTAACGAAGTCGGATGATAATTTCGTCAATTTTCTTTGCTCTGAACAGCGTTTGAATTCAAGCAAGTCGGCTGAGCATGCTGTGGTATCTGAAAGCCAAACGACGACACGCCTAGCTCCTCTTACCTCCGGCATTAAATGTGCACTGTGTTTAGAACGACTCCAGGGTAAAACTGCCACTCCCTGTGGACATTTGTTCTGTTGGAGCTGTATTACAGAATGGTGCAGCAGTAAGGTAAGACCGGCCTTATTGGCATAAAACAGTTTCACTAATTGCAATAAGGGGTTATTGGTTTGGTGTTACGAAGCCCGAATTTATGCCAATTCGTATTTAAAAGGGCACCTAATTTGAGTGTCAATATATTTAGCACGGAAGTACTCAATGGGCACAATAAATTTACGTCTCCAACCGGAGACGCCGCCATTTTAGGAGGACATCCGAGCCATGTGAAGGTCTAGCCGCTTGCTTTCTCAGTTATTTTAAGACCCGGAGTGATTGGTCCGGTCCCGGAAATCGACCCGCGAGTTTAACCCTTTGACGACGCTTTGGTCGTTCTTTTTCCATATGGAACAATGCATATTTTCCTTCCTTAACCCATTTACCTTTCAGTTTAAGCTCTTGAGTTGGTGAGCAGCAACATGAGCTAGGATTATCTCTCCACAGACACCATGTTTTGGAAATTCCGACCAATCCTGACAGAGTTACAGACAAAAAAAAAAACAAGTAACATTCTGGGGAAATATCCATTTTACCTTTTACTCTTCACAGATTAAAGAGAATTAAACAGTCATCTAAAATATAAAATATGGACACTCATCTTTAACCAAGAGCTTTTTTGATCCCAAGGATACCACACTGTCCATATAAAGCGCACCCCTATAAAACGGACACCTCTGTAGCCTGCCTCTCATTGCTCCCTGTTGCTGAGACCCCAGCAACGGCAGAGTGTTGAGAATCGACTTTATTCCTAACCGCGAAGGTGTCCGTTTTTTGAGGTAGGGTTTAAATGAAAGGTAGTACCTTTGGGTACAAGAAAGCTCTCCGACAGGCCCGGGGGAAACGAGTGGACTACAGCCCCATGTGCACCAAAGTTAAACATGTTTTAAAGCTGCTTAGTTAAACACGGTTCAAAATTGTCTTCTTCATAAAAGCTGCTAATCTCCTTCTCAGCCGTTTTTAGGGTATTCGCCATTTGTACTTCTCCCATAATACACCTTGTTTACCCCTTTCTCAAATTTTTTAATAAGCAGTCTTCATTTTCACTGGGGACCACTAGAATGCCCAGGAGATATTACGGCAAAGGTTATTTATTTACTTATTTATTTTTTATTATAATTATTGTTAGTATTATAATTATTATTATTATTATTATTATTATTATTATTATTATTATTATTATTATTATTATTATTATTATTGGATCATTTTACCTTTCGGGGAAACTGCCCACCTACCCCTCCCCTGAACCAACATTAACACTTAGTTCTTACTTAGAGCAAAATGTTGGCTTAGGGGAGGGGTAGGTGGGCAGTTTCACGGAAACGTAAAATGATCCTTTTTTTTTAGGGGAGGGGGGGGGGGGGGCAAATAAGGTGTATTATTTTGAGAGATGTGCAAGTGACGAGTCCTGTGTAAAAGCCTGTGTTCCAGATTTCTTGGTCTGTTTTTTTATTTAATGTTTAGTTGGTGTCAGTGAGGCATTTATTGATTTTTGTTTTGTTTGCTTGTTTTTTCTTCCAGCCTGAATGTCCTCTTTGTCGTGAACCAGTCCAACTTTCAAGACTTGTCTTTTTGCATCATTATGAACCCACGTGACCTACGACTGAAACACATTTTGATACTGTATATTGAGAAGCGTTCAAATACAATCAATCCAGCTGTAGACAGTTATGAGCTGTACGCGTTCCTGACGCTTGAGTCGACGCCAGAGTAGCCTGTTTGTTAAAATATTGGTGGTTTAAAACACCAACAAACTGCTCAAAAAAAACGTCGCACAGTCGAGATTTATTCCACGAGTTGGGGCTGAGAAGTTTACAGGAAAATTTAGAGCCTGGGAACAAAGCCATATGTACGGAGAAACAGAGTACTGTGAAAAGTCAAGACTGTATCAGCCTTGGACCAACCGGCTGTACCAACCCGTAGTGATTGCGGTTCGGTGCGTGTCCAAAGATCTTTCAATCCTGAGACCAGAAATTAGCCAGCCGATCCGTAAAGCAAACAAACGCACAAACTCAATCGTTGGTAGGATAATAAATCCACTGCAAGTAATCTTTTGTTCACCCATTGGTTAAAAATGTAGGGCATAAGCATACTCGAAGTTTATTAGGACTGGATGCACATGCAAGTCAAAGTTTCATCCAAGAAATCTTTCTAAACGTCCCACCCTTTAAAAACTTCGTATCACCGTTTCCAGCGATCTTATCTTTCATTCTTGCGCTGCCTTTAAGCAGTTGTATTTGTGAAACTACAGTTATCTCCCTTTACTGCGGACACTGTAGGGACCTCGAGTTAGTAACCTCATAAGCGAGAATCCGTAATAGCGAGAGTTTATTTCAGTCAAAAGTTCATAAGTTGTTTTTGCCGGGATTTAGCTGTCCGTGTATGTTCTCGTGCTGTCTGCAAGGCGAGAGAGTTGACTGTTTTTGAGAAGCTTTTTGCAAACATTGCTTAATCGTTATAGGATTACACAAGCTGACTCAATGACCTGGAATTGTAAGGAAAGTTTTCTTCCCATTTTCTTTACATTTTAGGGCGATCGCAAGGATAATTTTCAGCGTAACAGATCGCTGCAATATTGGTGTGGCATTGCTTCAAATTGTTGCGACATTATTCCAGCAATGTTGCTTTAAAAATCATCGTTGCAAATCTTGAAAGCCATTTTTTTTTTTTGTGCTCGGAGGTGAAGAGCACAGGCCATTTACTTCCGAGCTAGCCTTTCAGAGAACTCGCAATTATTAATATTATTCATTCAAAATATTTCTCCGTTTTTGATTGGCTTAAAGCCCCCGGCTAATTTTTCATAACCAATTAGCGTTGACCACATTTGGAAGATGCGAGCGATATCGTATCGGTTCGATGGTATATTGACCTGGAAACGTGGACGAGTGAACTAAAAAGAAATGGCGTTCACGCGGCTATCCGAAGACGAAATAGCTGAATTTCTGATAAACACTGAACGGAAGGAAAGCAAGATTACGCAAAACATATTGCTCAATGGATGTTATCTACTTTTTGAGGAGTATGGGCGGAAAAAAAAATGTTTTTATATCTTGAAACTGTGCCGAAAAAGAGGCCAAAGTTTAGAAGAAAGTCTACCGAATGAATGAATAATTATAACAATAATCAAATGAAGATGAATAGGACGTGAAGAATAATGCTAGAAAAATTAGTATAGGTAATAGCATGATTTGTAGTGATATTTGGCCTAAATACCACGAGTGATAATTATTTCAAAATTGTACGTAATTTCACGAGCCGTTGGGCGAGTGAAAATTGAGACAATAGCCTGGGTTTTAGTCGTTTGAATGGGAAAGAAAATAGGGAACAAGGAAAGGCAATATATGGAGAGAGCTTTTCTTTAACCAGACATCTTTGCCGAGGCTACCATCGTGGTGTCACACACTATGTGAAAATTCGGAAATTTAAAATGCTGCATTTTCAAAACGAAAAACGCTACGGGACTGGAAACTTCGAAAAAGATTTATTTCTAAGTCAACTTCACCTCACTGGTATATATAAAAATTCAGAAGACTTCGATTACAGAGTTTGGTGACGTCAACACTCTATTCTAGAAAAGAGCATCAAAATTGTACAATATGACATAAGACTGTTGATTAACAACATTTTTATAAATAAATTTTTTTTAATGGAATGCCCTCCTCCCCCATTCCGCAAAGAAACTGTTTCTTTTGAGCCGAGTTCGGGTCATTCATCCTTGCTTGTTGAAAGCCACTCCCCGGAAAGGTTAATAATTAATGATGTCAATTTGTCATGAACGAAAATCGAAATACTACGTCACGCTTTTTTATATACTAAATGTTACAAAAGAAAAGAAGAACTGGAATATCGCGCAAAAATAAAGTTTACAGGCTCGACTTTTTTGGGAAGAATGTGTTGTAATAAATGAGTAAATATTAAACAATTATTCCTTGAGCCCTGATGGGCTCTGAGTCAAAAGCCCATGAGGCTGACTCAGAGGCCATGAGGGCGAGAGGAATAATTGCTTTGGTAAAATCCCACTGGTTGGTCAAAATTATCGAGACAAATCAACTTTAGCTAGTTAAAGCTGGACTTAAAGCCTTCTTTGCTGCCAAAAAGTCGGCCCTTTGCGCTACTAGTGGGCTATAACATATAGCCTAGTAATAGCTCAACCAATCAGAACGCAGCATTGATAACAGACCACCAGTTGGATTTTACTAAATTACGTAATTCAGTGTAATTATAAGTAATATAAACTGAAGTCATTGGAGTTTATAGAAGAGCATGAAGAGAAGGTTGAGTTCACTGATTTCTTCAAGTCGACTCCTTGAGTGCTTGAAGGAATTGTTTAACAGGTGTCGAAATACGAGCAGAAGTTTCTCTCTTGCATGGCTTTTAGCGTATAGAGAGTCATTCGCGTGGCTTGTCTGTCGCGTAGTTCACGGGGAGTAAACAAACCAACTACGCGACGGATAAGCCACGCGAATGACTTCGTAAACGCTAAAAGCCATGCAAGAGAGAAACCTCTGCTCACAGGGGAAAAAAACGTATAATAAATTCTAAATCTGAGAGGGGAGGAAACCGACGCATGTGCAACCTCTAAATTATGAAATCATTTTGATGCCCATTAGTTAATTTCCCTCGAATTTTGGTGTAATTGTAGGGGACCAATTTCGTAGTTATTATAACTCCTTATGATTAATTTATTAGACAGAAACAATAATTTATGTAGCTTACTGAATAATTTAAATCGACATTTTCTTTAGTGGACGATAACAACATGCTTGATACACCTTAAACAACTTGAAGTAAAAAAGAGAATTATAATGGCCTTTGCAACGAGGACAGTAATTTTTATCGAGATGCTTACATTTGGAATTGGCACGTTTTGGTATGTTGCAGGTATGTGACATGTTTAGTGCTTCATTTGTAAAAAGTTAAGGTTGGTTCAGACACGAATAAATAATTTTTGGCTAAAAAGGCGGAAACAGTGTGTTTTGTATAAGCGTGTGTTGGAAATTTCAAGCAAAAGCTAAGATAGCGAAATAGGAATCATTGGTGGAAATTATGAACGTGAGATAACTTGGAGGGCTCATATACATTACTATTCTTTTGTAAAGGGCTATCGTTTTGTCATCTTACAGCTGAAAGTAAAAGATGATCAATCCTACATAATTCTCTTCTTGGAACTTTATCTGCGCAAAACAAGGATTAGTATAGGTAATAGCATGATTTGCAGTGATATTTGGCATAAATACCATGAGTGATATTTCGAAGTTGTTATACGTAATTTCACGAGCCGTTAGGCGAGTGACATTTGAGACAATTTTGAAATATCACAAGTGGTATTTTTGCCAAATATCACGTACAAATCATGCTATTATTTGTTTATACTACTACCCACAAAAGGTTTGTAATTTTCACATGTAGGTATTTCAAATTAAGCTGAAATACCACTGCTCTAAGCCAATCAAATTGCAGAAATTTCTCATGTAGGAGTGGTATAAACGAGCGAATTCCATTTAAGTATAGTTGAAGTGAAATCCCATTAGGAAAACAAGCATTCTGGAGGAAGCGTAAGGGTTTGCGGTGATGCGGTTTTGCGGAAATTTAAGTTGCGAAATTGCGGTTTTACAAAACCCAGCGGTTTGCGGTATTTAGGAATTTTCGGGTAATTTCAATGCGGTTTGCGGTTTTCTTATGTTATTTTGTGCGGTGTTTATACGTATTTCTGTGCGGTTTTGCGGTATTCGTACCCCTCCCCACCCCCCTTACGCCCCCTCCAAAAACGGTAGCCCATCCTTAACTTGCTAATTTTACTAAGAATAGAGAGTGTTTTCAATGAAATGGAAACTAATTAAAACTGTCCATTTCATCTACACTCTCTTTAAGAAAGGGTGTCCCCTCAATGTAGGGTCAGTCGCTGTATAGCCTTTTCTGTTTGCCGACCGCAGGTTTGAGAATCCTATAGTACACTAAAAGCAGACAAAAAGTTCAAATTTACAATTCCGACAAGTTGGAGGCGAGAAACAATGGAACTTCTGCAAAGGCAAACAATATCTATTAGTACGGAGACATGCTGCTTCAAGCAATAGTATCACCTGCAAAAAAATACTGTAAAATTCCGAAAATAAGCCCCTCCATCTATAAGCCCCTCCAAATATAAGCTCCCCAAAATCGTAACGCAAAAAACACTCCGTTAAATCGCCCCTCCGAATATAAGCCCCCTTGGGGAGCTTGTACTTGGAATTTGTCCTCGATTACAAGCTAACCCAATCGATTTTTAGGCGCAAATTTCCCTCCATACATAAGCCCCTCCAAAAATATGCCCCTCAAAAAGGGCCTTTGAAAAATATAAGCCCCTGGGCTTATTTTCGGAATTTTACGGTAACTCACTAAAGAACAAAGTATAATGACAAAGGGAATTTCGTATTTGCATAGAGATGACTTTGCTGTGTTGAAATTAGAATAGCCAGTTAAACTACAAATCGCATAATTGAGAGCCGATTGATATGTCGTTTGCACAGTTATAAGTAAAATTGTTGCACTAAAGAAATCATCTTTGAAAGATCAGCGGATAGATATTTCATGATAAAACCTCTGCCCAATTCTACCCATTTTTGTTTCCAGTTATTGCGAGAGAATACAACCGCGTTTTAATATTCAAGGAGCCAGTAGAGGACAAAATACTTCTGGGTCACGTGATAAGGACAGAGAAGGTGGCAAATTAAGGGGGCTGCCGTGTGAAGTGTTTCTTGGAGCCCAACTGTGTGTCCATTAATGTGGGTCCTGCTGACGACCAAGGACCGCGCATCTGTGAGCTGAACGATTTAACAGATGAAAGTCCATTACAAACTAGCTTGGAGGAAAGGCCAGGCCACATTCACTATTCAGCTGAGGTATCAGATATTTTTGCTGATTATCAATTATGCTTGCCAGTCTTAAATGTTATTCGCGAAACGGGAATTCGCTTATTCTGGATAAACTAAGACTGATGGTAATCCATGGAAGAAAAGCATTTTTGGTTAGCAACAATTTCACTTAATTAGACGTAATCTATTAAAACAAGAGAGAATGATCTAAGCCAAGAGACTATAAAGGGGTCAGAGAGGGCATCCCCCATATACACCCTATTCCATAGGTAATTCGTCTCGAGTTATTTTTAACACCACAGATCTCAAGGGGGATTGGACAACAGCCAATCACATAGCGCGAATGTCTTCCGCGTGGATGACCCACGCCGAGAGCCACGCGTCCTTTACGAAATGACGCAGAACAAAATGGGGGAAGACGCGGAGAGCGATTTTGCTATTCCTTTTGTCGACGAAAACGACTACAGCGAGATTTCTGCGAAAGCTGTGTCAGCGAAACCGAAATTAAAAAAGAATCGCCCTTCCTCTCTTGTATAGAGCTAACAGTAGAGCAGGAAAATCCTTAACAGACCTTAACACACTGAATATTCTCTCAGGATCATTTATAATTAACAGTTTGAAGAGAGCAATTTCTGGTTTGATGTTTATTTTTTTCAGTCTTTATAGCGATTATTCCTACCCACTTACTTTGTCAATTGTAGGCGAACCCTCCTAAAGCTGAATTTCAAGGGACCATATTCAAGCTCAGAAAGAGAAATAAAATTTCGTCGTTGCTTATTTACGTCCTCCATAAAACGCGAAATTAGGCATTTTCACGTCGTAGTCGTGCAAAAACGGGAAAGAAATGAACAAAAAAGTGTGTTGCACGTGCGAAGTTGTTGTTTTGCTAATTAAACCTATTGTTTTTTTGACGTTCTAGTTGTCGTCCGCGTCGTTGGATCTTAAACTCCCTAAATTGTACAAACGACCGGTTTCAATAGACCGGCGAAATTTCTCATTTTATTAAAGCACTGAGGTTACGACAACTTCGAGTTAAACTGATTTCACGGGTTGTCAAAGAGTCCAGCGATTCCTTTTTCCCAGGTGAGCGCCGACTCATTTCGCTTCAATATTCAGGAATGCTCTCGATCTTTTTACGCTTTCATTGCTGCTCGCCCGACATGTTTTGTACGGTGTTTGGTCATGCGAAACCTCCACGAAACATCCACGCCTCGCGCGAGGTAACTTTATCCCGATTCTAAAAATAACTCGAGACGAATTACCTATGGAATAGGGTGTATATGGGGGATGCCCTCTCTGTCCCCTTTATAGTCTCTTGTCTAAGCATAGCTCATTCTCTCTTGATTAAAACAATAATTGATGGGAAAGAGAGCTTTTAAACGCTAAACGAGGGCCATTTGCAAACTCTCTGGGAACTAATCACTATTTAATAACTAATTAATAATTTTATATGGAGTATCTGCTAAAATAAATTTCTTTCCAACAGAACATTTGTCACAGTAACCCATGCCCTGGAGAGAACTTTATCTGTCAGGTGGGCTTCACAGCTAAACGCTACCGATGTGTTTGCCGTGATGGTTTTAAAGGAGAAAACTGCGACGAAGGTATGACTCGTCAGGTTGACTTTGTTGTTTTGTATGTCAGTAGCTTGTGTTAGCACATTGTTTGACTCACAATCCGGGCTGGTTCGGTCTCTTTACTTAAACGTGGTCAATGTGCCAGGTTTTAGAGTAGTTATTGTGGACTAATCGCCTTATGCGAATTATTATATTGCCCCAGCGTATAGGTAGGGTTTTTAAGGTGGTCCAATACTGACTGAATTGTTACTCAGTATTATTATTATTATTATTATTATTATTATTATTATTATTGTTATTATTATTATTATTATTATTTGTATTGCGCCTTTTCTCTAAAATATTCAAAAGCGCATCACAATAATAATTAATAACTAAATTTTACAAATCTTTCTATCAAAATCTTAAAAATATTTACATTTAAATTAGTGAAAGATAGTTACAAATATATATGGATAAAGATATACTAAGATAACTGAAATGATTCCTTGAATAAAAATGTCTTATTTAAAGTCTTAAAAGATTCTAAGTTCGTTGCTTCGCGCGCGGACCTTGGCAGCTTTTTCCATAGGAAAGGAGCAGCTACCTGGAAAGCTCTGTCTTCCATTGTTTTCTTGGTTTTCGCACTTTTGGCATAGGGTGCAGGTGCCTTCCTGAATTCCACCCTAAAATGACGTGACAACTGTCAGCTGGTCGGCCAGTATGTTCTGCGGATCCCTTTTTTGCAACTTTTTGACTTCAAATTCTTGAAGCCATCTGGGAACGCACCCAAAAATGAATGGCATTTAAAGTTATTGCATACACCTGCCTACTTACATATTTAAATGCTACCGTTTGGGCTTTAGAACAACCGATCTTATTCAAACCAGTTTTAATTGTTAAAGCTTTATATCAGTTTTTGCATTTTTTTCTCTAAATTTGTCCTCGCAGAAATCAATAAATGCAGCCTTGACACAGGATGTGGAGGTGGGTCAGTTATACTTATATGAATTTTATTAGAGACTTATTTTGTGTCATATTTTTCTCTAAGGTTCCCCCCTCCCCTCCTTTTTTTTAATTCTTAATTTTGTCAGTTTGTGGATTAAAAGTCTGCCTATTGTTCCTATAGTTTTTAATTATAGACCTAATCATTGTAAAATGTGCGACTCCTTTTAAATTTGATCAGAAGATTTTTCCAGTAAAAGCACTTTTTAAAAGCAACGGAAGTCACTGTCTACTTCTTCATCAGTGACATTTTCACTATAAACAGAAACTACTTTAACGGACTGGATGACCTTTGTGACCTTTTTGTTTGTTGTTGAAGATCCGCGATCGTTTGATACTAAATAATGAGATACATTATTACTAAATGTGTTGATGAAAATTTCTTTCTTCTGATTGGACAAAGTGGAGTACACCTAAACCCCAAATTTACGCTCTTACAGGACCAAAAACTATAAAATGGCTTGATATAAAACTATGTTATATAATGTTTCAAGACCTGAAGAGCTAATGCGCAACAAAATGCTGAATTTGCCCCAAACAACTTAAAGAAATTTAAAGGAGTAACTAAAAATCCTCAAAAGCTCCCGTGGGTTTGACTAGGGATAAACAGCTAAAAACAATCTAGTGTATGAACTGACTAAATTTCAAAAAGCTAATTAATCTGTCAACAGTTTCAGAATACCCACCAACAGTTTCATCAGCATCAAAGGCCCTAGATACATCAACAGCATCTTCATCAGCTACTCAACCGGCGGGTAGGTATTTTCCTCAGGTCAGGATTAGCTCATCAGTACAGAAAATTGAATACACTGATGCCGGTTCAGAGCTGTAATGTTTTGCTTATTATACCTTATTATACGGCTAAATTCGAGAGCGGACAAGATGAAGCAAATACTGCGTTCTGATGGACCACCCGAGCGAGAAAGAAACTATCCCTCGGTATTTCAAGCATCGGTCCCAAGTTCCCATCATTTGGGCCATATATAGTAAATCCTCTATTTACAATGCATGAGGTCAAGATGGCGGCTGGATATAGTTGGCCTTGTTTTCTTTTCTTCTCTTACTTTTTCTTTTCACCTTGACTTTGTCTTGGTCTATAAATTAAAGTCGCAAAGAAATAGAAAAAATTTTATCAACATTCAGCCAACAAGACACCTCATACTTGACCATAATCGCTTCCTACCGTCTGATTATTTTTTTATTTATTTATTTTAACCAACAACCAGTTTACCGATAGCAATTCTGATTAAGTCACTTACAAACTGGGCGAGGGAAAAACAATGAGGAAATAAGAAATATAATACTCAAATAACTGGAAACAATCTTATTGTCAGTATTCTCATCGTGCTCCTTAACAGATGCATCGTCATCAGAAGCCACAGCGATACCAACAGCAATTTCCACAGCTTATCCAGCGTCAACAATTCAACCACCTCCACAGGGTAGGTAATTTTCTGTGCCTTTTCTTAGACTTGTCTATATCTTAATCTGTTTTTGCGTCTAGTGCGAACAACGTAGACACTTTGTGAGAGCATAGAAGATTCGTTTAGGTACTTCATATAATCTCAACTTATGACGTAAACAGCCATATATTTATTTAATTGACGTGTACATTTAGTTCCTTACTTAACGTCTTAATTTTACTATGCGTTATTTTCCTCACTTATATGTGTTGTCCGTGACTGTGTTCACATGATGGGTGGCTCCTCCTAAAATGTTTTGCAATTGGTATAGGATTTAATGGAGCCGAAACCAATTGTGGAATTGCACGCATTTTAGGCATCCTACTGATGAACAGTTGCGACACGTAGGTATATTATTTTTTAGCGACTACTATAATTTGCAGTCTGTCCACTTTGAATTACTATGAGGTATTCTTCGAGAAAATTAATCAATGAGAAGGTTATAATTACAGGTTGCAACTTTTGAAGACAAATTGCTTCTTCTTTCCAGGTTATGAGTGGAAACGTGTTATTATTACGCAAAAAATATATTTGAAATCCCGCAATTCTTTCAAACCAGGCTAGGGTATCTGGGCAAAAAAGTTCACGCATGCTCATAACGTTTTTCCGCCCTGAACACTAATGATGGACTCCCAGCACCTCTCTTGACCTAAATCATCGACCTCTTTGTGAACCTGGGCCATGGACTACTCACGTGGATGACCCCTAATTTTTGAAGATAATTTTTTACCAGAGGTCTAAATGAATTTTTAAGGAACCTTAAATGGACGAAACTTTCTCAATTTGTATTATCAGCTATGAAGGCTCTTCATGTTTATTTTATTTATTTATTTATTTATTTATTTTTTTGGAATTTTATACATGTCTTGAGTTTGGTTTAGTCTGGAAGGAAAAACTACTTGAAGAGGACATGAGGAGAACTAGGGACGTATTCACTTACACAACTTTTTTCAGTGTGTCGTCGAGTTGCATGAAGATCGACACAAAAACGGCTGCGTAGGAGACTAGAAAGGAAGAGATAGTGCATGATGATTGAATACCCACCACAGACTTCCCTTCCCTTGCTACCCTTTGGATGGAGCATTTATTGGTTGGCAAACTTACGGAATCCTGTTGACGAATCAAACACAAAATGACGTGCAGATTATCAAACTATGCGGTTGGTCAGACGTATTGCAAGTTTGCTTACACTTGCAGGTTACGTTGGTTCTGACATGTAAATCAGTTGCCATTCATTCAAGTCGAGAATGTTGTCGTTACAGACTCACAGACATAAAAACTCTCTCCGTACTCTCGTACGTGGCCGTTTTTGTTTCGATTTTCACGCAAAGCGAAGACAAAAGAAAAGAGCTGCGTAGGAGACTACATCCTCCCTATCACTCCTCCTGTTCTATTAAAATATGGTTACTCCTTCAGGGGACTGAAACAAACCCTCTTACATTGGTATGAAAATGCAAAAAAAAAAAAACAAAACAAAACAAAACAAAAAAGAAATTGAACTAGTGTGACATATGAGGAGCCCAAATAGGGACCTTACTATCCGACAACGGCGACATCCATGAAAACTTCGCTGAAAAATAGTTTTCGCGTCCTTTCAAACCTTTTCGCGATTATCCCTTGTTGCCCACTTAAAAGAAGGGAATTTATGTTGGAGCCAAAGATAGAGGGTCATTTCACGTCGAAGCCTTCCAGGGAAGGAAAGGAAATGTACAAAAAGCGTGATGCACGTGCAGAGTTGTTGTTATTGCTTTCTGACGTAGCCGTTGCTGTCGCCATCGTAGTTTCGTAAGGTCCCTGTACTTATAAAAACTCACCACAGTTTCGTCCATTTATAGGGTTCCTAACATTTGTTTAGACCTCTGCTAAAATTGACTTAAAAAAACTAGGAGTGGTCGACAGAAGTAGTTCAAGGACCCAGTCCACGAAGGGTCGGGTCCACTAGGTGCACAGTTGTGGTCCATGTTCTGTATTCGTCCCGTTATTGATGATAATTTGTGCATTAGGTTCAGCACATGAAAATTTCGGCGTCTGAATCAAAGCCGTTCTAAAGTCGCTCCAACGTCAGAATTCCAGGCGGGGTTAGCCTGCATGGAACAACGGCCGAGCTGTTCCAAACTGAAATAGAATTGATGCAGACGCCGAACTTCTCGTATACTATCAATGTAATTCAATCTATATAATTATTAGGCTCGGCGCATGGATGAAAAGTTCGGTGTCTTAACCTTGCCTAAGTTGCACTGTTTCTCACGTCTTTTAGCTATCCATTGTTCTGCGTGTTGGTATAACATTTACGTCAATTCAGTTGGTTATTTTAAAATGATAATAAAAGGAGGAACGAGGAATGGGGAACGACCAAGGGGAACGGGGAAATGAAGAATGGGAACAAAACCTAACTTGGCCCCCTAGCCCTATTAGCGACTTCATTACCCATTCTCTTTTTCGTTCCCATTTCATTACCCTTTCCTGGTTCTGCGTTTTAGTAACATCGATTATTTTAACTAATTTAATGCCTTTGGTTAATTTCCTTTTTATAATGTTTTTTAACTCAGCTTGTCAACAAGGGTGGAATGGCAATGGAACGTCGTGTTATAAATTGTTTACGTCACCTGAATTGACTTGGGAAAACGCGCAAGAAGAATGCAAACAAATTGGTGCCAATTTGGTTAAGATTGAATCTTCTCTTGAAGAAAAGTATTTACTTGAAACGGCATATTCGCGTGTCAGCCGTTATTACTGGATTGGACTTTCTTACTCAGCCAATGATTCGGTCTGGAAGTGGGCTGACGGAACTATATGGGATGGATACCAGAACTGGTTTAGAGATAACCAGCGAAACTTCACTCATTGGAGTCCTTGCACAGTCATGTACATAATAAAATGGCCATCATACTATTACGCCAAGTGGTATCTTCGTTCATGCTCAACACAACATGGATACATTTGCGAAAAGCCATAAGTTAGCAGGTTGATGGTAATTTGTAAGGACTGAAACGAACACTCAGCACTAGCAGTTACCATAACTAACGAGATCGAGAGCGGCCCGGGCCCCGAGAACAAAGAAATTTTCAGCATGTGTTGCTGCTTTTTTTGTTTATTTTGTTTCGTTTTATTGTTTTGTTTTAATGGATTATTGGTCATCATCCAAAAATGTTTTGGATGACTGTTGAACGAGTTGCAACCGCTTTCTCAGTGCTCCCAACGAACCTATTCTGTTCATGCAAAAGCGCCCGGATTATTCATTTGTGATCCAATTTTATTCTTGGAAGAAATTTTATTTTCCTTTGTTTCAAGTTCATTGCCAAACCCTAAAACAACAGAAGATAGAATTTAACAAAGGGAGAAAATTGATCATATCATTCAGCCAGCATTTTTAGTCGTTTTACTAGTTAACAGTGAAAACCTGAGACAAGTGATTTACATCGCAGTAGATACAAATAAATTGTGTACTGTAAGGCTGTAGCAATTTACCTTAGTTGGTGAAGTAAAATAAAAATGAAGTGTTGTCGTTTGTCTCTTGTAGTAGTTACGGCAAAACAGGTGGATTTACAGAAAGACCTAGCCCTCCTCCCGCACCACCCCTACCTTCTCTTCTAAAATGTTGTTTAATTAAAAAGAAAAGAATTCTATAAACGTGTGTCTTCCAGAGTATCATTTCCCGAACATCTACAAGGCACAAAAAAATGGTCGAAAGCTCAACGCTAAAATAAAATATGCACAGTATGCAAGATTTCCGCTAACCCCCCCAAAAAGGAAACAAGAGCCAGTACAGTAGACAGCCTTTGGGTACATAACCCCTTTTGATAACTTCCCCTAGATGAGGATGAACTGACTCCTTACCCTGCGAAAACAGCCGTGTCTGACCTCACTCCTCGCCGATAGGGACTTTCGCCTGGAGTAAGGGAAAGAAACTGGCCAAACTCTCTAGCTGCCTAGCGGCGAGGAGCGAGGAGAGACGGCTGTTTCCGCATGCAGGCTACTGAATCGCCAACTTTATTTTTAGACACTGACATATTTAATGACAAATGGCAAGTTTTCTATGGCGACAGATTCGACTTCGAAAACTGATCGAAGTGGTCAGGAAGGGCATTATGATCCTAGTACAGTGGAACCCCGCCTTACGGCCACCTAGATAATACGGTCACCTTGTTATTACGGCCAGTTTTTTCGGCCCGGCAGAACGGCCATAAATTTCCTTATTAGAAAAAAAAACCCTGTTAATGCGGTCACCCGTTGATACAGCCAACGGCCACATTTTAGAATCTCATATAGTAGAATACCTTATAATTTCACCCCGTCAATACGGCCACTCTTTGAAAATTTAGAAAATTATTAAAAATGCCTGAGACATGTCAATTTAACGGGGACTATTTGGCGAAAGCAGACTCTGAGAAAATGTAGCAAAACAATATCATGTTGTTCAGTAAAAATGGAAGCATGACTATTGTTGCTTTCGATCTCAATACAGTTCCCAAGGACAAATTAAATATTGATTTATGTTTGTCAACAACGGCGAGCTTCGTCTTAGAACTCGCCGTGATAATTATCTTAAAGACCACGGAAGTACACGATACAAGCCTGTCTTCTGAGAGCTGCTATGCATGACTCGACTTGCTTTCAAACGTTCAGAGCACTCACAGAAAATAAAGCTATCCTGTACACCATAATAGATGTAAAGTTTTTTTGTTTTGTTGTTTGTTTTTTTTTTTTTTTCCAAATTTACAATATAATTGCAAAGCATTTTTTTTCCTTGTGCGGGGCATTTGACGATGGTAGGGCAGTTGAAACTACATGGACCAGTTCCCCTAATGTAACGGAAATTTGAACAGGCCTGGCTAAAAGAAAGTTCAAATTCCCGGGAATAGATGTTGAAGTTTCGAATTGATCGGCGCATATGCTAAGTGAAGTCATAATTGCGACAGGATCGAGGTAGGGAGAGTCATACGATCGTAACGAGGCGTAAGCGGAAACGTAAACGCTTTTTTTACAGTGGAACCCCGTTTAAACGGTCACCAATGGGCCAAAAAATTTTGGCCGCATTAACAGGGTGGCCGTGTTAACGGGGTAGGCTCAAATTTCATGACCTGACGGTCGTAATGACAAATACACCGTGCATTCACTGTACTGTTCTCATTAAAGTAAACGACCGGATGATGTAGATAACGCGTACAGTAATTGAAAAGAACGTCTTGAAATTTCCCTACATGACAAGAAACTCTTTTAAAACTGGGTTATATATCACCATGAGCGTATGTTCAGTGTACTGTAGTCTACAGTACGGGAATAAGCTTAGATCACTTGGTCAAAGTGGGATTTAAAAACAGGTGACCACAGTGACGATAATGGCAATATGTTTGACATAATAGGGCATAGACGCGTATTCCATAAGATATGTCTTAAATAAGACGCGAACTTTCCGTATAAACGGCACATTTCGTCTAAAATAAGACGCGACTTAGCTAAGACGCCTCTTATTTTAGAACAGCCCTTAACACCTGTTCTTAGATAAGACGCGTCTTAGCTAAGAAGAGAAAAACTTCGTATAAATGACCTTGGCGTCTTACATAAGACGCGAACGCATAGTATGCATGCGTTAATTTTTGGCGGGAAAATTACCGCTTGCCCCGCGGTGGACTGGCATGCCACTGGCGGGGAAAAATTGTTTACAAATTACAACGCGTTTTTCGTTTCCTTGTCTATTCTGCTTTATTCTTTTCTTCGCTCAAATACAACGTGCACGCCGTTAAAGGTAAAAAGAAACACTTGGTCCATCGCGGAGGAAAAAGATTTTTTGTTATTATGTAAGGAAAAGGCGATAACAGACCGCCTGGACAAAATGCGTGACATCTGCTGGTGTAAGTAGACCCTGGTGACTCTAAAACTATCACAATTTATAATTATTTTACTAAATTGCTATCTTCGTATTATAAACTTACACTAAAAAGTAAGTTTAAGTATACAGAAAACTTAGATAAGACATGCTCGTATAAATGGTCCAGTTCGCGTCTTATTTAAGACGCGTCTTATTTTTCCTAGTATAAATGGCCCTAATGTTTCAAAAACTAAACCGTCATCATGCTTTAGAATTTGAATTATTTTAACCCGGGAAAGTGTCGGCGGCAGAGGTGGGGCAATGTTAACAGGTAAACGTATGCATGCATGGGGCTTTTAGTCATATGAAAAGGGTCGGTTTTAAGTTTCAGTTTAGAGTTTCATTTATGCGGATTTGAAGACTGGAGTTTCTGGTTCTCTCGGCTGGGAAAGGGATTTTTAGTGGCAAGTCGAGCAAAGGGCATCACAACAGACTGGACAACATAACAAAAAGGTCAAATAAAATTCTTTAAGGTTTAGCTAATGCTGCAATTGCAATCCTGTTATAATGGAATTTCCGCAAACGCACATACCATTGTGTCTTTTGGTGCAAGCGAGGGAAGCCATCGCCATGAAAATTTAATGATTTTCATCATTAAAATGATTAACAACGGAGCCAAGATTCTAGGCTTTTTTGGAAGAAGACAAGAACATACCACGCAACGGAATTAAAGGGATCTTTTCTAAGGAATATCATAATGGACAAGGAATGAAAATTGCTTGCTGAAATAAACGGGAATAAAATGGTGGAAACAAATAAAAGTAAGCTAAAAATGAAATCCTGAGCATTGTAAATATCGATGTGTGTCTTTTGACTCCGTCAAAAGTAGAAACAGGTGCCACAGGAGAGAATATATAGAAATAATATTTATAATTTTTATTTTAAATTTAAGACTGACTATGAAAAAGCGTGAGAAATCATTCGATGGCTCTTCGCTATTTTCCCTCAAAACTTGGTGTAAATAGGGAAGCGGCAAATAAATAAATGAATAAATAAATTGTCTTTTTTTAGCGTCGAGTTAAGGACCAATTTGGCAACCATTCCAAACTTCCTATGATTTATTTATTGTATTAGAATTAGAATTTAAGTAGGGTATGCCGCATGTAATTTATTTACTGGACTAGTTTATAACAGCAGACTACAAGCTCTACAACTTCAAAGGCTAAGCTAAGGTAAAACCATGTCCTCTACTATGATGACGGAAATTTTCATCGCAATACTAACACTTGGCACACTGGTTCACTATGGTAAGTCCCACGTGTGTAGTGCTTCATTTGTGGCATTGGAAGCTAAACAGGAACAAATCATTTTTTGTCAAAGAAGGAAACAAATGAATGCATTTTTCCCATTCTACATTTATTATTTCTCAACGGCATTTTACACTAGTTGTTAGGGTTGTAAATTATAAAACTTGTTTTAAGAAAGAAAGATTTGATTGTTTAGCCGATCGATACCTCGTTTTAAGCTTTAAGTTCTAAATTGTTCCATCTAACTGTTAAATATCGATGAGAAATTACAAAATAACATATTAACGTTTCACCATTAAACTATTTTAAAAAGCCTTTGCCTAATTCTATTTCTTTTTCTCTACAGTTCTTGCTACAGAATACAATCGCGTTTTAATATTCAAGGGGCCAGTAGAGGTCAAAATACTTCTGGGTCACGTGATAAGGACGGAAAAAGTGCCAAATGAGGGGAGCTGCCGTGTGAAGTGTTTCTGGGAGCCCAACTGTGTGTCTATAAATGTGGGTCCTGTCGACGATCAAGGACAGCGCCTCTGTGAGCTAAACGACTTTACAGATGAAAGTGCATCACAGACTGGCTTGGAGGAAAGGACAGGCCACATTCACTATGAGTGCAGTTCAAGTATCACTGAGATATTTTTGATTCTTGATTAACTGCAAAGGTTTGAGAAACTTATTTACCAAATTAAGCCGATCATCATGCCTGTCATTTGTGACAAAAAAATAGCCAAGTTTATCATACTCGCATTATTTAATGTTGTTTGCAAAACGCGAATTGCTGTCGCTTATACATTACCATAAAACTGAGACAGATGATGAGTAATGCAAGCCACAAACGTTCAGGTTAGCAAGAAGTTCGTTTCATTGAAAGGTAATCCAGTGTAATATTGACATTCGGGAAAGAGAGCTTAGTATGAAAAGGCAAAACAAGGAATTAAAGGAAATAACTAGCATTCCCTTTTAAATAATTTTATGATGCATTCATGGATCGCGGAGTCTCTATTTAAAAGAGCAAAAAGAAAAAAAAGAAGAAGAAGATGTATTAAAGTAATTTAAATATTTATCATGTTTTCCAGCAGAACTTTAGTCACAGTAGCCCATGCTCTGGAGAGAACTTCATCTGCCAGGTAGGCTTCACAGCTAAACACTACCGATGTGTTTGCGTTGATGGGCTCAAAGGAGAAAAGTGCGACAAAGGTATGCCTCCTCATGTTGACTTTGTTATTTCTATGTTGTGTGTTAGCACACATCAGGACAATTGTTATTTCAGACCTGTTCGTTTATCTTGAGACACAAATTTACTGTGAATGTAATCATAATCGGCTGATATATAAGCAAAAGTGGTGGATATGAGTTTGCATGTACCAAATGATTTTTTGTCTATTTTTAATTACTTGTTTTTTCGCAGCATCCTGTAAAGCGCAATGGGCAACTTTTGGGTCTTCGAATTATAACCTGTACAAATCACCCCAGAAATGGAAGAATGCTAAACTGATCTGCCAAAATTTTGGTAGTAAGTTAGTGAAGATTGAATCTGAGAAAGAAAATGAATTTATAAAAAGAGAATATTTGAGTAGTGAAGGTCCTTACTGGATTGGACTTTCCGACTCTGATAGTGAAGGGGAATGGAAATGGACAGACGGAACCGAATTAACTGGTTACCAAAAGTGGAAAAGTGGCCAACCGAATAATAAAGACGGCAAGCAGGATTGCGTAGCCATATAAGGGGGAAAGCAAAATGGAACGACGTAAGGTGCTCAAGAAAACTAGGGTTCATTTGCGAAAAGTGAAGCTGCATATTCTTATTTGGACCTATAAAGTTGGCGCTCTGAGAGTCATGCAAATGTTTTCAAATATATTTGCAGCGAAACTATCATTATTTTTTATTTATTGTTATGAATCCGAATGTCATAGTGCCAAGAGAAGTGGAAGAAGCTGGCAGAATTGGATGTGTAGAGAATCTTTGCTTTATCTTTCAGTGAGGATTCATTGTATTCTTGGTTTAATTCGTTGCTTTTCAGTATGGTAATGTAAAATGAGTGTAAGAACAAAATAATGTTTTCTTGGTTTAAACCAAACTAAAGAAATGGGAACGTGAGCTTCATTCCCAGCTCTACTTTCAGTTTCCATTTTTCATTTTCCCGTTTCCCGTGCTCGTTCACCACTTCCCGTTCCCCCGCTTTAGTAAAATCCCAGGCTCACAAACCCAAAAACAGCATTTAAAAATCGTGGTGTGAAAGTATGCATCATGATAACAAGTGGTTCACGCCGCAGTAGATGTAAGGTATGCACTTATATAAGCCTGTATTAATTTACCTGGGTTCTAAAGTTCAGAGAACCCTGGTAACTCGAACTCTGAAGAAAAACGAAACAGTTCGGGATCAATTGAACATTCAATTTGCCATTGTTAATAATCGATAGTTACCGATTTTCAGCACTTCAGTGCTTTTAGAGTACGAGTAGTAGTCGCTTCTTGGAGATTTTTATCCGGCAAATACTAGAACGCAAGAAAGTCACCTTCCTTAATCATACTGATGGCATTTGTTTCTTTACTGAATATTGTCTCGTTAGCAATTATTCACCGAAGGTGAAGTTAATATTGTTGAATGACCCCCAAGTTGAATCCCAGAAAATTATTTAACAACATTAACTTGAAGAAAATAATTGTTTAAAACATTTCTACGTAAGAGATAAAGCCCCAGAACGGAGGTATTAAGCCATATACATCCCGAGGGCCGTAGGCCCTCGGGATGTATATGGATTAATACCCACGTTCGAGGGGTTTATCTAACTTATTTCATGATATTATTCATGAGGTATAGGTTACATAAAGATCGTCTTTCACAGGCAATAATTGGCCACTTGTTTTTGACATCTGTTTGTTTGTCATTTTTTGATCCGACCGCAGACAATGACGTATTTCATTGTAAGTATTGTAAAGGTTTTCACACAGCATCGAGAAAGGGCGTTTCACGGGTCATAATTTGTTCAAACCACTTGTTCTCACTTAGGTGAGAAACGTAGAACAATAGCGCATTGTTTGTTTGCTAAGCCGACAACAATCAAATTTCAAACCTTTTGTGTTTTTTTATTTTTGTCTTGGTATTTTTTGGGGGGCCAGTACACTTGTGAGAGCGGCAATGGATAGTGACGACGAAATTTTCCTAACGCAAAATATTTTCTCTCAGGAGCCTTTTTCCCCTGAGTTGAATTTGGAAGAGTTAGTGGGAGACTTTAGAGAAGTAAGCGAACGAGATAGTGTTGAAGTCGAAAAGAAAAAATCCTGGGCGTAATATCGTTGTTGTTTGTGATAACGAAGTCGAGAAGAGAAGAGAACCCAGAATACCGGCAAACACGAAAGTTAATACTTCATGGGCGGTACGTTGCTGGAAGGAATGGGCCGTCGAACGCAATGTAAAAGTTAAAAAGAATAGCAGCAAAGAGAAATACTACGAAGTCAATCCTGACATTAAGAAAGTCGCTAATGAGCAGCTTGACTAATGGCTTGGGAAGTTTGTTTTGGAAATTCGGAAGAAGAAAGAACCTGGAAGTTGTAAGTGACGACGAAATTCTCCAAAGACTTAAAATTTTCTTAGAGTGAACACATAGCCTACATGATATATGGGATACTACTGTATTTTCTATAGTTGCAGAATAAATTTCTATATTTGTGTTAAAGGGAGAAATTTTCTCAGAATGTTTGGCGGGGTCAAAGGACGTGTATGATTTGCTTTAACTGCTCATTATAAATGGAAGGGATTTATTTGTATATTGCCCAGGGCAGCAGGGCAATATACAGATAAATACCGGATATTTATATAGATATTGCCCTTGCATTTATAATTAGCAATTTATTCAATTCATCAGCCCCGCTCTTCCCTGCTACATTATCAAAGCCCTCCCCGGACTTTCAGTTAGTTAAATATTCATGAAGTATGTAAGTTAGATAAAGGATGTTGAATAACAAAAGAAAATGTGTGATTCATGAAATAATTAAAAACATAGATACCAAACGAGGATAATAAGCCATTTCCGAGTTGACCCGGGCCTCTGTATCAAAGAGCTGAGCCTTTGATATGGAAATAATTTTTCATTGTAATGCAAATTTTCACAAGAACGGTTGCGCACTTTGGTTGATATTGAGGGTTTATGGAACTCGGGAGTGGCCTACTGTTTTAGATATATTTATTTGGGGAACTCATAAATATTCAGTAGGTATATTGTCCATTTAAATCAGGATTTATTTGTCACATGCAAGAACCTTTGAACAATAGAATGCTAGTAATTGGTATAAGTAAGAGATAAAGCCCGAGAACGGAGGTATTAAGCCATATACATCCCGAGGGCCGTAGGCCCGAGGGATGTTTATGGATTAATACCGACGTTCGAGAGGTATATCTAACTTATTTCATGATATTATTCATGAGGTATAGGTTTCATAAAGGTCGTCTTTCACAGGGCAATAATTGGCCACTTGTTTTTGACATCTGTTTGTTTGTCATTTTTTGATCCGACCGCAGACAATGACGTATTTCATTGTAAGTATTGTAAAGGTTTTCACACAGCATCGAGAAAGGGCGTTTCACGGGTCATAATTTGTTCAAACCACTTGTTCTCACTTAGGTGAGAAACGTAGAACAATAGCGCATTGTTTGTTTGCTAAGCCGACAACAATCAAATTTCAAACCTTTTGTGTTTTTTTTATTTTTGTCTTGGTATTTTTGGGGGGGCCAGTACACTTGTGAGAGCGGCAATGGATAGTGACGACGAAATTTTCCTAACGCAAAATACTTTCTCTCAGGAGCCTTTTTCCCCTGAGTTGAATTCGGAAGAGTTAGTGGGAGACTTTAGAGAAGTAAGTGAACGAGATAGTGTTGAAGTCGAAAAGAAAGAAAATCCTGGGCGTAATATCGTTGTTGTTTGTGATAACGAAGTCGAGAAGAGAAAACAAACACACGAAAGTTAATACTTCATGGGCGGAACGTTGCTGGGAGGAATGGGCCGTCGAACGCAATGTAAAAGTTAAAAAGAATAGCAGCAAAGAGAAATACTACGAAGTCAATCCTGACATTAAGAAAGTCGCTAATGAGCAGCTTGACTAATGGCTTGGGAAGTTTGTTTTGGAAATTCGGAAGAAGAAAGAACCTGGAAGCGTGTAAGTGAAGAGGAAATTTTCCAAAGACTTAAAATTTTCTTAGAGTGAACACATAGCCTACATGATATATGGGATACTACTGTATTTTCTATAGTTGCAGAATAAATTTCTATATTTGTGTTAAAGGGAGAAATTTTCTCAGAATGTTTGGCGGGGTCAAAGGACGTGTATGATTTGCTTTAACTGCTCATTATAAATGGAAGGGATTTATTTGTATATTGCCCAGGGCAGCAGGGCAATATACAGATAAATACCGGATATTTATATAGATATTGCCCTTGCATTTATAATTAGCAATTTATTCAATTCATCAGCCCCGCTCTTCCCTGCTACATTATCAAAGTCCTGCCCGGACTTTCAGTTAGTTAAATATTCATGAAGTATGTAAGTTAGATAAAGGATGTTGAATAACAAAAGAAAATGTGTCATTCATGAAATAATTAAAAATATAGATACCAAACGAGGATAATAAGCCATTTCCGAGTTGACCCGGGCCTCTGTATCAAAGAGCTGAGCCTTTGATATGGAAATAATTTTTCATTGTAATGCAAATTTTCACAAGAACGGTTGCGCACTTTGGTTGATATTGAGGGTTTATGGAACTCGGAAGTGGCCTACTGTTTTAGATATATTTATTTGGGGAACTCATAAATATTCAGTAGGTATATTGTCCATTTAAATCAGGATTTATTTGTCACATGCAAGAACCTTTGAACAATAGAATGCTAGTAATTGGTATAACTGGTCATAATAGGTTGAACCACAGGTAACCCAGGCTCTGTGATAGTACCACAGTACGGTTCCAGTAAAATTACAGTGTTTGTATGGGGTAAAAATACCATCCTAAAATTTCGAGGAAATACTAAATAAAGATCAATGAAACTTACTCTGCAGTTAATTGTTGTTGTCCTTATTACTCCAACGAAGTTTCGTGATAATTTGCAGTAATTTGTTCAAATTCACTCTATCTACAATAATAATATACAAGGTAGGAAACACGAGGTGCCATTTTCGCCGACATGCTCTCATTCAACACAACTTTTTCCACGAAATTCGAACTCCAACGGAAAATAAACATGCCAGGATCGTAGAAATAGGATAGCAGCAGATATAGAAACCAATGAAGCTTTCCCAGATAGAGAAACGAATCCCACAGACTTTGACAAACTCGAAGAATATAATCCAAACACACCGAGAATACGCTCGCCGAAGCAGCCGGGCCAGATCAACGCACGGCCAAGAAAATGAGACCTGGGCACTGTACAAAAAAATTCCATCCCGGGAGTCCTGGGGTGACCTTTCTAGGGACCGATACATCATTTGCCCAAAGCCACCCTACCCTGCTGGAAAAATATTTGATAGAAGGCAATTGTTCTTCCTAGCCAATCACAATTCGCCAGAGCAAACCCCGCACACGCGCCTAAATTTAAATGGCTAAAAATAATTAATATAACCAGGAGAGTCTGCGGAGTTACAAGGCGCCCCATTTCTTTTACTAAGGAATGCAAATAACAGTAATGAAACTAATGAAATAACAACGCGAAATACTTACAAGGCGGGCTAAAAACAAGGTTGAACAAAAAGTGGATGATGACTAAGATACTGTTGCTGTGAACTCTCGAGCGAAACTATCGTAAATTAACGGTGAAGCTTACAAACTAATGTCAAAAATTATACAGAAAATTGCGACAGAATATGAATTGCGATACCTGAGACGAATGTGAAAGGCACGTGCACCAGTAAACAAAGAACTAGCGCGATTAACATATTTAGCAATTAATGCGGCAGTAACACGCCGACTTCTTGTCAATACAAGTGAAC
>OZ037992.1:11452042-11460752 GCA_964035705.1 Porites rus | reverse complement strand
TGGCGATCTCTGCACATTACCATCTCGGAGCCTGGAACAGGCTGGCACTGCAGTGCAGTTAGACGAAGCCTGTTCCAGGCCTTTAGATTGAGGGAATGGCGCGAAAAGATGTGACCAGGAAAAACGGTGAAGGTGGTGGGGTAGGGGGTGCTTTCCCGCTCTCTGATATTTTTGCGCCGCACCTCACTATGTGAACGCCTGTAACAGGTTAAGTCAGGCGGACCTACGTTTTTTTATCCTTGAATGATTACCCACTCTTCTTTGCCCGTTACAGCGAGCGCTTGATCTCAAAGATCTTTCAGGTAAAAAAACAAGCAAACCAACAAACAACAACAAAAAAGATCCAAGGAGTTGAGGTGGGGGAGGATGAAAATAGTCAGTAACAACCGGTATCGCTTCTTGTGGAATTCGCTACCTCTTACAATGTACTTCGCAAAACGAAGGTACTGCAAATTTGGGACTTAGCAAAAAAAAGCCGTAGGTTTAGATTATCATAACAACAACTTTGCACATGATCACGCGTTTTTGTACATTACTTTCCCATTGCGACACCACTATTAACAACATGAAACTGCCTAATTTCACGTTTTCTGGAGGACTTGAACACATTGTTTCCTTCTGCTTTATGTATGCAGTGTCTGTGTTTCACTTTTTTTTTTTCATTCTAATTTTCTTGCAGCTTTTAGTGCGAAGGATCCTTAAAAATGAAGGTTCCAGACCTACTTACCGTCTGTTGGGGTACCTCTCCGTCTTTCAGCTGGGTATTTCTCTCTTGCTGGCTGTTTATCAGGTGAGAAAACTCCGGTCAATAGACCTTACTTTTCTGATTAAAGAGTAGGACAATGAAGTTTTCCGGGGTGTGTATTTTTTTTTTCAGAATACGCGAAAAAAGTTAGTCAAATCAGTTCGCAGTGGTAGTCGTTCTCGTCCCTTTTTTTTTTTTTTTTTCTTTCTTATTCTTAAAAAAAAACAGACACCCCGGAAAGTTTCATTTTATGCCTTTTTAACCAGAAAAAATAGGACGGTTGTTCTTACTGAAGAACGATAAGCCCTCTCCGTCTCGTAAAATTGTAAAATTTTTTGAACATTTGGTATATTTTTTAGTTTTGTCCACTACGATATTCTCGCTTAAACTCGTAGTAGAATGGTGACGCAAAAAAATTACGAAATAGAGACCTAAAGATTGAGGTTTTTCGGCATTTCCCGCGAACGCCAAGAAGTCACGTGACCAGGGCATTGCCTTCAGGTTTGCGGTTTGAGGTACACGTTTGTACGGCTAGGCCACGCTCCAGAGTTAAGTGATTTACGGCAAGGTTTTTTGTACCCTAAAACATCACAATCCCACGTTTGAGAAGAAGTACGACTTTTTTGAACTTTTTTGCTTATTGATTATCGAATTCTATTTTTTAAAAAACGTAACTTTGAGGACAATTTCTCAGCCAAAATAGAAGTAAGTGGATGAATGAATACTAACATGGCAGCCGCGAGCTACCACCCGCGAATTTTAAGGTGGCTCGATATAGTTTTTCAAGGTCAATACCTCCCAAGTTTGAGCGTAAACTACGTCGCCATAAACAAAGATTTGGAAAAATTGACACCACAGTTGTATTAGATAAAGATGAACATTTGTTATGATCAGGGTTGCAATGACATCGGAGTTGTCATAGCAACGAAATGACGCCATTACCTATTTTACTTGCAGCATGATTTCCCGGCACTGGGAACTGTTCTTCCAAAATCGTTTACTGGAACTTTTTCCTACAACAGCCGCCTCGATGTTCGTGAAGTTTAAGCGAAATCTGTAAGAGCGTTATCGAGATATTTTGGGAACAAGTTTTTATGGTTAGAAATACGGTAAAAAAATGGACAATCTTGATGTTCGACTGTTATCTGTACTAAACGAAGCGCTTTTGGCATGCAATTTCACCTCATAGTAGTTTCAATCTTTTTAAAAACGTGTGTGAAAGATCATTGAGATACCTTCAACCGATTGCTAGAAAGAAGGATTTGATTAAGTATGTATCAAGGCGCTCTTGTTAGCGGTAATGTAGACATTTCGGTCTACTTTAACAAATTAGCGAATAATTTTTAAATCGCTCGATAAATTTTTTAGAAAATTTAAGAATCTTGAGATTAACCGTCCTTTTATATGACCTCTTTGTTTCAAGATTATTGATATTGTAAGGCAGTAAAATAAGGGCTTGAATTCGCTAATATTTTGTCAGAAATTTTTTGTTTACAAGTGAGAGCCGCTCATTATTCAGGGTTATTGTCTCCAAGTTTCATATTTTCGTGCACAACAATACCTAGTATTTTTGCATATGTCAAATGCATTGTTAGTTACTGCTGTTCACGTGAAAATGAAACTTTGAGACAATACCGCTGAATAATAAGAGGCTCTCACTTGTAAACACAAAATTTCTGACAAAATATTAGCGAATTCAAGCCCTTATTTTACTGCCTTACAATATATCAATAACCTTGAAACTAAGAGGTCATATAAAAGGACGGTTTATCTCAAGACTCTTAAATTAAAAAAAAAAAATGATCGAGCGGTTTAAAAATTATTCGCTAATTTGTTAAAGTAGATCGAAATGTTTACATTACCGCGAACAAGAACGCCTTGATACGCACTAATCAAATCCTTCTTTCTAGCAATCGGCTGAAGGTATCTCAATGATCTTTTACACACGTTTTTAAAAAGAATGAAACTACTATGAGGTGAAATCGCATGTCAAAAGCGCTACGTTTAGTACAGATAACAGTCGAACATCAAGATTGTCCATTTTTTACCGTATTTCTAACCATAAAAACTTGTTCCCAAAATATCTCGATAACGCTCTTACAGATTTCGCTTAAACTTCACGAACATCGAGGCGGCTGTTGTAGGAAAAAGTTCCAGTAAACGATTTTGGAAGAACAGTTCCCAGTGCCGAGAAATCATGCTGCAAGCAAAATAGGTAATGGCGTCATTTCGTTGCTATGACAACTCCGATGTCATTGCAACCCTGATCATAACAAATTTTCATCTTTATCTAATACAATTGTGGTGTCAATTTTTCCAAATCTTTGTTTATGGCGACGTAGTTTACGCTCAAACGTGGGAGGTATTTACCCTGAAAAACTGCATCGAGCCACCTTAAGTTCCAAATATGGGCAGACGGGTAAGGTGAAACCGTTAACCGCAAACCACAGTTTGTCGTTTGAAGTAAAATGACCAAACCTCGATCTTAACGTGTCTAATGAGGCTGGTTCACGCGTGCGCACTACTTGCGATTGAGAAAATATCGTCCTCGTCCTAGGATCTGAGGATCTCTGATAGACAAAGATATTCCTAGTTTTAGGAGCCAATTAAAACGCACGGAGACAACTGTCTAATGATTTGGTAATACTAATAACTGTTGTGTAAAGACCTCCCAAATTGACCTTCCAATATGCCAGTTTACCTATTCTCGAGGCAGTAAATTCTATCTGTAGCGACACTTTCATTGTAACGAAGTCGGATGATAATTTCGTCAATTTTCTTCGCTCTGAATAGCGTTTGAATTCAAGCAAGTCGGCTGGGCATGCTGTCGTATCTGATAGCCAAACGACGACACGCCCAGCTCCTCCTACCTCCGGCATTAAATGTGCACTGTGTTTAGAACGACTCCTGGGTGAAACTGCCACTCCCTGTGGACATTTGTTCTGTTGGAGCTGTATTACAGAATGGTGCAGCAGTAAGGTAAGACCGGCCTTATTGGCATGAAACAGTTTCACTAATTGCAATAAGGGGTTATTGCTTTGGTGTTACAAAGCCCGAAGTTATGCCGATTGATCAGTATTTAAAAGAGCACCTTATTTGAGTGTCAATATATTTAGCACGGAAGTACTAAATGGGCACAGTATTTTTACCCCGCCACCTTAGGAGGACATCCGAGCCATGTGAAGGTCTAGCCGCTTGCTTTCCCAGTTATTTTAAGTCCCGGACTGATTGGTCCGGTCCCGGAAATCGACCCCTGAGTTTAACCCTTTGACGACGCTTTAGTCGTTTTTTTTTTTCTTTTTTCCATATGGAACGATGCATATTTTCCTTTCTTAACCCATTTACCTTTCAGTTTAAGCTATTAAGTTGGTAAGCAGCAACACGAGCTAGGATGATCTCTCCACAGATACCTTGTTTTGGAATGCTGACCAATCCTGACAGAGTTACAGACAAAAAAATAGTAAAATTCTGGGGAAATATCCACTGTGCCTTTTATTTTTTACAGATTAAAGAGAATTAAACACTCATCTAAAATATATAAAATGGACACTCATCTTTAACCGAGAGCTGTTTTGATCCCAAGGATACCACACTGTCCATATAAAGCTCACCGCTATAAAACGAAGACTGTAACCTGCGAATACAGCCGATTCTCATTGCTACCTGTTGCTGAGACCCCAGCAATGGCCGAGAGTGTTGAGAATCGACTTTATTCCTAACCCAGGAAGGTGTCTGTTTTTTGAGGAAGGGTTTAAATGAAAGGTAGTACCTTTGGGTACAAGAAGGCTCTCCGGTAGGCCGAGAGGAAGCGAGTGGACTACAGCCTCATGTACACCAAAGTTAAACATGTGAGAGATGTGCAAATGGCGAATCCTATGTGAAAGCCTGTGTTCCAGATTTCTTCGTCTGTTTTTCATTTAATGTTTAGTTGGTGTCAGTGAGGCATATATTGATTTTTGTTTTGTTTTCTTGTTTTCTTCCAGGCTGAATGCCCTCTTTGTCGTGAACCAGTCCAACTTTCAAGACTTGTCTTTTTGCACCATTATGAACCCACGTGACCTACGACTTAAACACATTTTGATACTGTATATTGAGAAGCGTTCAAATACAATCAATCCGGCTGTAGACAGTTATGAGCTGTGCACGTTCTTGACGCTTGAGTCGACGCCAGAGTAGCCTGTTTGTTAAAATATTGGTCGTTTAAAACGCCAACAAACTGCTCAGAAAACACGTCGCACAGTCGAGATTCATTCCTCGAGTTGGGGCTGAGAAGTTAACAAGAAAATTTAGAGCCTGGGAACAAAGCCATTTGTACGGAGAAACAGAGTACTGTAAGAAGTCAAGACTGTACCAGCCTTGGACCAACCTTCTGTACCAAAAGGATCTTTCAATCCTGAGATCTGGAATTAGCCAGCCGATCCGTAAAGCGAAAAAACAAACAAACTCAATCTTCGGTAGGATACTAAATCCACTGCAAGGAATCTTTTTTTCACTCATTGGTTAAAAATGTAGTATATAATCATACTCGAAGTTTATTAGGACTGGATTCACATGCATGTCAAAGTTTCATCCAGGAAATCTTTCAAAACGTCCCACCTTTTAAAAACTTCGTATCACCGTTTCCAGCGATCTTATCTCTCAACTTTGCGCTGCCTTTAAGCAGTTGTATTAGTGAAACTACAGTCATCTCCCTTTATTGCAGACACTGTAGGGACCTCTAGTTAGTAACCTCATAAGCGAGAATCCGTAATAGCGGGAGTTTATTTCAGTCAAAAGTTTCTAAGTTGTTTTTGCCGGGGATTTAGCTGTCCGTGTTCTTGCAAGGCGAGAGTTGACTGCATTTGAGAACCTATCTGCAAACATTGCTTAATCGATATAGGATTACACAAGCTGGCTCAATGACCTGGAATTATAAGGAAAGTTTTCTTCACATTTTCTTTACATTTTAGGGCGATCGCAAGGATAATTTTCAGCGTAACAGATATTTGCGACATTGGTGTGGCATTGCTTCAAATTGTCGCGACATTATTCCATTATTGTTGCTCTAAAAATCATCGTTTCAAATCTTGAAAGCCATTTTTTTGTGCTTGGAGGTCCATAGCACGGGCCGTTTACTTCGGAGCTAGCCTTTAACTACCTGCGGTAATTTTGAAAGGCTGTCTTACCGTATTACTTCCTACTATTATAAGGAACATTAATCTGTCCTTATCGACTGGTGTTGTGCCCGATGCTCTGAAGGTTGCTATACTATTGCCCACGTTGAAAAAAACTGATGCTGACTTTGAGCAGTTCCAAAACTTTCGTCCTATCTCGAACTTAAAAGTAGTATCGAAGCTTGTTGAAAAGGCAGTTGCCATACAACTCACAGATTACGTCATGGCGCACCACTTAGATGAGACGTTTCATTCTGCGTATAACAACTTTACCTCCACCGAGACAGCTTTGGTAAGGGTCGAGAATGACATCCTGTGTGCTATTGACAACAATGAGTCTGTTACACTTCTTTATTGGATTTGTCAGCTTCCTTCGACACGGTTGATCACTCGATACTGTTATCAAGATTGCGTGACCGCTTCGGAGTAAACGGTACTGCAGCTGCATGGTTTGGGTCATACCTGACGTCGCGCACGCAGTTTGTTCGGGTCAATGACTGTAGGTCAACACAGCGCTCTCTAGAACACGGTGTACCCCAGGGATCTGTTCTTCATCTCCTCTTCTTTATGTCCTCTATACATCACCCATTGCCTATATCATAAAGTTCCACAAGTTACAGTATCATTTATACCCTGATGATACCCAGCTGTATATATCTTTAAGAACTCACTGTAGCTATGATCTCTCTTTGGCTAAGCATCGTGTCGAGTGCTGTGTAAACGACACTGATTGTTGGATGGTGAACAATGGTCTTAAACTCAACCAGGATAAAACTAAACTTGTGCTCCTCAGCTCAAAATGTCGTTGCAGGCCTTCTCTAGAGTTTATCCAAGTGGTTGATGAGAAGATCCAACCCAAACCTTCCGCCCGAAATCTGGCGGTGATTATAGATCAGTGTCTTGATTTAACCAACCATGTTAACAAAATCTGCGTTTCCTGTCACTATCATTTAAGGAACATAGCCAAGATCAGGAAGTACTTAAGTAAAGATACCTCTCAAATTTTAGTACATGCGTTTATTTAACCGCCGCCCGGTTAGCTCAGTTGGGAGAGCGCCGGTCTGCTGAGCGGGAGGCCGTAGGTTCAAACCCCGGCCGGACCAACACTCAGGGTCTTTAAATAACGGAGGAGAAAGTGCTGCCTTTGTAATGACATCTGCAAATGGTTAGACTTTCTAGTCTTCTCGGATAAGGACGATAAACCGTAGGCCCCGTCTCACAAGCCTTTGCACATGTAATAAATCTGTGGGACGTTAAAGAACCCACACACTCTTCGTAAAGAGTAGGGCACGTAGTGCCCGGTGTAGTGGTCTATCTCACTTTCACACTCATGTATGGGGGCATCATCACTCATTCCTTCAGTACTTGTAAACTGCAACTTAAGCAGTCTGGCAAAGTCCCCCAACCAAGTGTTGTAAATTATCCCTGAAAAGCCCCGTGGGGAGTGGATAATAAGATATTTACAATTTACAATTTACAATTTATTAGCTCTAAACTCGATAACTGTAACTCTTTGTTATATGGTCTTCCTAAACACCTGTTAAACAGGTTAAGATTGATACAAAACACTGCTGCACGCATGGTTACATTATCTAAGCGGTTTGACCATATCACTCCTATCCTGTTCAAACTTCATTGGTTACCACTAAATTATCGCATACAATTTAAAAATTTATTACAATTACAATACTAAGTAAAATTAATTATTATCGTACAGTACATTAAAATAAGGTGAATACTGAATACTGACTAGTATTAATAACATTTGGGAAAAACGAAGATTCTCAGGAGAAATAAGGCAGATTACATGAGAAGCTGGAAGGATAATAATGTAGATAGAAAGCTAATAGAATGAACTGAGTTTAATTTTCAAGACGTATTCAAATCCAATAGATCAATATACTCATTCGCCTCCGAGAGTTTCTGAAGGAGCATATTGTGAATGTTGCGTTTAAATTTCACTTTAGGCATTTGAGGAATTTCATTAGATAGGTTATTCCAGACTCTAACACCGTTTCTTGAAAAAGACATGTTTTGCTTGTCTAATCTAGAGTATTCGAGAAAGAAGTTGCCTCTTGTTGATGATCTTGTGTTATGTGAATGAATATTATGTTGGTAATTAAATAAATTACTAATTTGAGGTGGCGATGTGTTATTTGAGACGTCATACATTAAGACGGCAACTGACTTGAAGTAAAGAAGATCTAGAGGTAGTAGACTGGATGAAATGAAGAAGGGTACTGCGTGAGCTTTATAATCACCAAAAAACATGAGGCGAAGGGCACGTTTCTGAAGACATAGGATTTTGTTTCTGTGGATTTTGTCTGCTCGGCCCCACGCTGTTATACCATATAACAAATAGGGTTGAATCAGCGATCTGTATATATGTTGTAAAGTATTAAGTGGTACGAAATGTCTTAGCCTAGCAATAATGCCAATCGATGTGCTTATTTTAGAGGCTATATGTAAAATATGATGTTTCCAAGAGAGGTTCTCATCAATAAGCACACCTAGATATTTAACATAACTTTTACGTTCCAAAATTTTACTCCTAGTTTATAAATGTCTAAATAGCTTGGCACCAACTAACCTATCCGAACTTTTACGCTACACTTATGGTCCACGATTACTTCGTTCTAGTTCCCAGAATTTTCTAGCCGTGCCTAGGACTAGGTTAAAGACGTATGGTGATAGGGCTTTTTCCGCAGCTGCTCCTAGGTTATGAAACCAATTGCCCCCTGAACTCAGGGGTGTTACATCTGTCGACCAGTTCAGGACGCAGTTGAAGACATACTTATTTAAATTAGCCTAC
>OZ037992.1:11407042-11447042 GCA_964035705.1 Porites rus | reverse complement strand
TCAGTATTCTAACGTCCAGTCTCCAATTACACGAACAAACGACTCAGCAGTTCAGCAATTTCACAACTGCACCGTAAACATCCAAAAATACTTTGGGCCGCAGTCAACAAATCAAGCCAGTTCTTCGAGAGTAGAATGTCAGATCGGCGAGATAACAAGCCCAATTATTCCAAGACGAAAGCGTAAACGAGCTTACATTATTGACTCTGATGAACACTGAATTTGAACACTGACTGTTTTCTCTCACATACTTATTAATTTTGTCTAAATACTCATGCTTGAAAAGTTAAAAGCTGTTAACCAAGTGAGCCGTTCTCGAAAATGTCGCCCGTAACGAAAGTGTTTTATGAGCGGGTGATCTCGTACACCTTATTTGGTAATGTTGAGCTAGTTGTCAATCACTTGTCAGTTCAAACAAGTTGTACCATTTCCGGTTCCTTTGGGACTTGCAATCTGTATTAAAGCTGACGCGACAAGCTGTACTTCAATTCCATTACTTTTAAAAATTCTCCCATTTTGTTCAAATATTGACGTACATGTATTTTAATTAAAAATATACTTTTATAAAAAAAGATCTTCATGCGGTCGGGCTTCCACATCCAAAGTTGAAACCAGTCATTTTTTTGCTTTGGAATCTATTTCTTACGTTGATAAATATTCTAAGACTGAGATTCTCGCATTTTTTGGCGTGTCGTACAATTCAGGGGTAATCGGGCTCGTAATTTCAAATCGGTGAATTGTACTCCACTCAGTCCTATTACCATTACTTATTTTTATTATTATTATTATTATTGTTATTATTATTATTATTATTATTATTATTATTATTATTATTATTATTATTATTATTATTATTATTATGTCTATTATGTCTATTATGTTGCAGTATAAAACTTTGGAATGCTGTCCACATTATGAGTAGTATAGGGCGCACAGCGTAACCTACACCACTTGAGAAGCTATACTTAGAAGTAAAAAAAGGTCCATACGAAACCTAATACGATCCTAAAATACATAATGATATGAATCTCTCTACTTAAAAAGCCAATTTAGGATATTATTAAATTCTGATACTCTGTAAAACCTACGCTAAGACATGATGATATGATTATCTCTAATAGAAGCCTATTTATAAAATTATTCCGTTTTTACACTCTCATTATCTCTTATATACCTAAACGAGGCCATCATAATGTGATTATCTCTACTAAAAGCTTATTTATAATATTATCAAACTCTAATGTTCTAAAAAATCTTAGTAAAAACATCAGCAAGCTTGTGTTTCTAGATTTCTAGAGAAAAAAAAACACCTAAAAACTGGAGTCCTTAGCGCCCTAACTATTTATCTTATCTGGCAATGTTTAAAGTGTTTGAGATGACCGACTTCTGCATCCGCTTACGTACGCTCCGTGCACTCGCTCAAAGTAGCTTCCTCACCGACTTCTCTAGGTGTTTAGAGTAACCACCCAGTACGTCAATTATTACGTTGTACTGTTCAACCCTGTAACCATTGTATCTCTGCTTCAGCTCCCACATCATGGGCCCATACTTGAGTGTCTTTTCCTCATCTTTCTTAGCTCTGCTCTCAATCCATGGGCAGCTCATTTCAATTGTGCAGACTTCTTTCCTCTCGAGGCTGACAAGTCGCGCGTCGATCCGATTTGCTCTAACTTCGTTGTGCTCTGCATAGATGGGAATATCCCAAAACGCCTCACTCGTGGTGTTCTGGTAGGCTGGTTTTGGCATCACCGGTGAGTACCATGGTGGAACCTCTTCTATTAACCCATGCTCTCGCAGGAGCTCAAAAAACAGAATCTTCAAAGCTGCATTATGCCTGTATAGGTACTTGGTTTGTGCCAGCGAGGAACATCCAGCCAATACAAGTACAACGCTCTCAGCTACCTTCCCACATAACCTGCATAGGACTTGGGCGTCGGTGGAGGTTTGCGTCTTTTCCTTTGTGTAAAGCTTCGTAGGTAACAACTGCTCATACAATTCATACATGCCCGCGATGGTATATGTAGGGCATGTAGCCCAACCTTTTAATCATGCAAAGCAGCTGGTTATCCTTAGGCTCTCATCTTCCCATCTGATACGGAATAACTTTCCTTGCCACTTTTTGTCTTTAGCGATCTCCAAGAGCTGCTTCTCTTGAGATTGCTTCAACAGATTCCCAGCTCTTGCTGCAGTTACCACCTTTCCTTCTGTTGTAACACACACGGGATTTAGGGTATCAAGCTGAAGTGTGATGTTGAGTTCTTCAGCGTACTTAGCTGCTTCCTTTACGAGCGACTGGTGGGCTGATGCCATGGCGTGTTCTTCAAATTCTCTAACTGCTTCCACAGTCTGGTCCGAGTTCTGATATAATTTCAATAGCGATTTGATTTTAGTGATCTTGTACTCGTGTTCGACTGATCGCAGGCCTCTACCCCCTTTCTCCCTCGGTAGATATAACAAAGAAGTTAGGCCAGCTGTGTACTTGCCACCGTTCTCAACTATGATCTTCCGAGCTGCTCTGTCCACATCTCTTAACTCTGATAGAGGCCAATGCTGTGTCCACATTAAGTACCGCAGGACCGGGAGTGCATACTGATTAGTTGCCTGCACACGGTTACAATCAGACAGGGGGCTGGACCATATAATAGATATCCTGCGTAGATACTCTTTAGCCGCACACGCTAGGGCCAGCCGTTCATCCTGTCGAACGTTCTCTAGAACCCCCAGGAATTTGTAGTGTTTTCCTTCCCCAAGAGCCGTGACGGTAGTTGTCTCGTCCATCCTCATACCAGACTCGTCTAGCACTTGGGCTCCCCTCTTCACGTGTACCACTGAGCACTTTTTCTGATTCCAGTGGAGGCCGATGTCCTGCATCGCTCCTCTAGTCTCTTTCAGCACTCGGCTCAGCTTGCTCTCGGAGGCAGCAAAAACCTTCAGGTCGTCGATATACAGGAGATCGGTGACTTTGACTCCTATAGGCTTGGATAACCGGTATCCCTCTGTTGCCCGCAGGCGCCACGCTACTGGGTTCAGGCACAGTGTAAACAGTCTAGGGCACAAAGCGTCCCCCTAGGGTAGTCCCTTCATGAACCTTATTTTTCTAGAAGTCTCTCGCTCTTGCCTTGTTGTAGCTACTACTTTAGTATTCCAGCTCGCACACAACTTGCGTATAACCTCATCCAGCCAGACGGGAAGCCTATGTACGTCAGTCATTGCGCATAACCAATCATGATCGACGGAGTCGTAGGCTTTGCGCACGTCAATCCATGCCATACTTAAATTCCGTTTGCCTCTGTGACAATCCAGCATTACTGCTCTATCGATTAGCAAGTTATCCATCGTACCGAAACACCCTGATTTCGCTCCTCTTTGCTGGCCTTCCATCAGGCCATAATGTTCAAGGTGTTGGTCCATGGGTGCCAGGAGGCAAGATGTGAACCACTTATACATGTTATTCAGACAAGTAATAGGTCTTTGATTTTCACTGAGGAACTCGCCTTCTTTCGGAATGAGGGAAGTTTTCCCTTCAGAAAACCACTCGGGGTAATCTTCGTCGCTCTTAGAAACTTCTTTGAAGCTCTCGACTACACCCTCGTTCAGGGCGCTAGCACGTTTCCACCAAAAGTTAGTGATTTTATCAGGCCCTGGCGCACTCCAGTTGCGCTTCTTGGACAGGACTTTGACCGCTTCCGCTACTTCGAGAGCCCATTCGTCGCTTGTCGGTGGCGGTACTTGCTCGTGGGTCGCGCGCTTTACCTCCTGCAAGCAGGCCGCGTTCTTATTCCCAGTCCCTCTCTCTTCCCACAGCTTCCTCCAAAACTCGCTCGCCTCTTCAATGTTTTCAAACATTCGCAAATCATCTCGAGCACGTTTTCCGGGATCTTTATATCTTGGCCGCTCATTCTCTGGGTCCCTCTTCAACATCTCACTCAAATTCGAAAACACTCTTCCAGGGACAGTGTTAAACTGTTGGTTAATCACACGCGAGACCTCTTGTCTCTTTTTCCTGTCAAACCCACGTTTTAACTTTCGGAGCTCCGACTTTTTTTTCTCCATGTAGCTAATCAAGCCTGCCACAGAGATGGTTTTGCATTCTTTTGGAGGTGAGACCTATTTTTCATTTCTTTTTTCGTGATCTTTCTATTTTCTTTCAACCTTTCGATTTCCGCTCTCGCGATTGACAGTTGTTTTCTGATCTTCGCCGCCTCCTGGTCGTAAATTCTTTTAAGCTTTTCCTTTCTGTCCTGCGGTTTGTCTATCTTTATTGGCCCTTGTTTTTTCCATCTTTTCATCAACAAAAACGCGTAAACCACCGAGTAAAGAGCGCAATTAGCTAACCACAGAAAACCAAACGGGTTCTGCGTTGGTGTTACCTCGTAGCGCTCCATTAATAACTTAATCGCTTGGTTGATTTCTTCCAAGTCTTTTGTTGATGGTGTTTCTTTTGTCCTGGTGTCAATGTCACGTTGTGAATAGTCTCCAGGGTGGGTGCTAATTGTTTCCATTATCCTGTTTGCTGGCTCTAAAGAGCTACACCTTTCTTGATCACCGTTGCTAAGCTGTTGTTATTGGGCCAGGTTGCATGCAAATCCGGATCTGAGAAAAGATCACCATTGTTACGCTGTTGATTTTGGGTCACGGCTGTATGTAAATTCGGTTCTTCTTGATCAGCATTTTTTGCTATTTGACGCCCGTTGTTTAAGGCCCCTTCTGCGTTATCTCCACCTCTCTTCGCTTTTATTCCGTTAGTGATAGTACTAATTACGCTGCCTAGGGATTTTTTAAGTCGAGTGGCTTGGTCTTGTAAATTCTGCTTGGTGAACCCCATATCTTCGTGCCCCATTTGATCCCATAGTTCTTTCATAAGTTTCATATACCCCTTTCGTCTTCCATTATCCTTAACTGGTGGATTCTCCGATTTTGCGAGTAATAGCGCTTGCCGCTTGCACTCCAACAGGTCGCTGTTCATTTGTTCCGACCATCTTATCCTTCCTGCTCTCGCATTCTTCCCGTTTAGCGGTTGCTCTTCAAAATCCGCCATAGCTTCGGTTTAGCATACTTCACTTTCAACTTCTAATAGTATAAATCCGCCCTCAGTCGTCTCCTTGTTATTATTATTATTATTATTATTATTATTATTATTATTATTATTATTATTATTATTATTATTATTATTATTATTTAAGAGAACACGCGATAAGTAATATTATTCATTCAAAATATTTCGCCGTTTTTGATTGGCTTAAAGCCCCCGGTAAATTTTTCATAACCAACTAGCGTTGACAAAATTTGGAAGATGAGAGCAATATCGCATCCATTCGATGGTATATTGCCTTGGAAACGAGGACGAGTGAACTAAACAGAAATGGCGTTCACGCAGCTATCCGAAGACGAAATAGCTGAATTTCGGATAAAAACACTGAACGGAAGGAAAGTAAGATTACGCAAAACATATTGCTCGATGGATGTTATTTACTTTTTGAGGAGTATGTGCAAGAAAAAAGACCTGTTTTTATATCTTGAAACTGTGCCGAAAAAGAGGCCAAAGTTTAGAAGAAAGTCTACCGAATGAATGAATAATTATAACAATAATCAAATGAAGATGAGTAGGACGTGAAGAATAATGCTAGAAAAATTAGTATAGGTAATAGCATGATTTGTAGGGATATTTGGCCTAAATACCACGAGTGATAATTATTTCAAAATTGTACGTAATTTCACGAGACGTTAGGCGAGTGAAATTTGAGACAATTTTGAAATATCACGAGTGGTATTTATGCCAAATATCACGTACAAATCATGCTATTATTTGTTTATACTACTACCCGCAAAAGGTTTATAATTTTCACATGTAGGTATTTCAAATTAAGCTGAAATACCACTGCTCTAGGCCAATCAAATTGCAGACATTTCTCATGTAGTAGTATAATGTTAGAGACAGAAAGGACTGTACTGAGCCGAAATGCGTCCCGCAATTGCTTCTGGGATCGTTAATGGGCCGGGGACGCACTGGTCAGCTATTGGCCCTTTGTAGCTAGCCATTCACATCAGGGCCGCCCTGATTCGCAGGGTACAAAACCGCCATGCTGGAGAGCAAAAGTTGCACTGGGACAAGACCAACAAAACTTAAAGGCATACATAATTTTAAATGGTAACTTTCTTTGTTTGTCTTGTCCCAGTGCGACTTTTGCTGGCTAGCTGCAAAGGGCCTATTGGCCATGATTTTTTTTTTCTACCTGTTCTTAGTAACAGTCCCAGAAGTCGTTGCGAACGTTCACTCGGCCCAGATCCCTTCTCTTTTCTAAAGTGGCGAATAGCCTGGGTTTTAGTCGTTTGAATGGGAAAGAAAGTAGGGAACAAGGAAGGCAACATATGGAGAGAGCTTTTCTTTAACCAGACATCTTTGCCGAGGCTACCATCGTGGCGTCACGCACTATGTGAAAATTCGGAAAATTAAAATGCTGTAGTTTCAAAACGAAAGACGCTACGGGGCTGGAAACTTCGAAAAAGGTTTATTTCTAGGTCAACTTCAACCAACCTGGTATATATAAAAATTCAGAGGACCTTGATTATAGAGTTTGGTGACGTCATCACTCTATTCTAGAAAGGAGCATCAAAATTGTACAATATGACACAAGACTGTTGATTAACAACATTTTTATAAATATTTTAAGCAAAGAAGAGCTGATGCCGTCATTGTAATCCTTTTTTTTTTTTTTAATGGAATACCCTCCTCCCCCATTCCACAAAGAAACTGTTTCTTTTGAACCAAGTTTGGGCCATTCAACCTTGCTTGTTGGAAGCCACTCTCCGGAAAGGTTAATAATTAATGATGTGAATTTGTCATGAACAAAAATCGAAATACTACGTCACGCTATACTAAATATTACAAAAGAAAAGAAGAACTGGAATATCACGCAAAAAGAAACTTTACAGGCTCGACTTTTTTGGGAAAAGAATGTGTTGTAATAAATGAGTAAATGTTAAGCAATTATTCCTTGAGCCCTGATGGGCTCTGAGTCAAAAGCCCATGAGGCCGACTAAGAGGCCATGAGGGCGAGAGGAATAATTGCTTTGGTAAAATCCCACTGGTTGGTCAAAATTATCGAGACAAATCAACTTTAGTTAGTTAAAGCTAGACTTAAAGCCTTCCTTGCTGCCAAAAAGCCGGCGCTTTGCGCTACTAGTGGGCTATAACATATAGCCTAGTAGTAGCTCAACCAATCAGAGCGCAGCATTGATAACAGACCACCAGTTGGATTTTACTGAATTACGTAATTCAGTGTAATTATAAGTAATATAAACTGAAGTCATTGGAGTTTATAGAAGAACATGAAGAGAAGGTTGATATTACTGATTTCTTTAAATCGACTCCTTGAGTGCTTGAAGGAATTGTTTAACAGGTGTCGAAATAACATTACCCTACGAGCAGAAGTTTCTCTCTTGGATGGCTTTTAACGTATACAGAGTCATTCCCGTGGCTTGTCTGTCGCGTAGTTCACGTGGAGTAAACAAACCAACTACGCGACGGATAAGCCACGCGAATGACTTCGTAAACGCTAATGCAAAAGAGAAACCTCTGCTCGCAGGGGGAAATAACGTATAATAAATCTAAATCTGAGAACGGACGAAACTGACGTATGTGCAACCTCTTAATTATGAAATCATTTGATGACCATTCGGTAATTTCCCTCGATTTTTGGTATAAATGTAGAGGACCAATGTCGTAGTTATTAGAACCTCTTATGATTAATTAATTAATTTGACAGGAACCAGAATTTTAAATGTAGCTTACTGAATAATTTAAATCAACCTATTCTTTACTGGACGATAAAAACGTGTTTGATAAACTTTAAACAACTTCAGGTTAAAAAAGAGAATTATAATGGCCTTTGCCCCGAGGACAGTAATTTTCATCGAGATGCTTGCATTTGGAATTGGCACATTTTTGTATGTTGCAGGTATGTGACATGTTTAGTGCTTAATTTATTTGTAAAATGTTAAGTTTGGTTGAAATGGGATAAATAATTTTTGCCTAAAAAGGCGGAAACAGTGAGTTTTGTATAAGCTTGTGTTGGAAATTTCAAACAAAAGCTAAGGCCCGTTTCAAACGTCGTGCAACTACCGTGCCGAACTCAATTGATCGAATTAAATTCGAGTTTAGGACGGCAGTAACGCGACTTTTAAAACCAAGTCGTGCTACTGCCGTATAGTACGGCAAGCCTTGCCGTGCTACACGGCAGTAGCTCGACTTGGTTTCAAACGTTGTGCTACCGCCGTGCCGAACTTAATTCATAAATTGTAAATACATTAGAATATATTTAAAAGTTTGCTAAATCGTTTCTTTATTTTTGTGTTTTGTTTTCGGCAACAGCCGTTCTATTCTACTGAATTAAATTCGACGTCTGAAACCAAGTCGTGCTAGTGTCGTGCTGCAGTCGAGCTACAGTCGAGCCAGCTTAGCACGGCAGTAGCACGGCGTTTGAAACAGGCCTAAGATAGCGAAATAGGGATCATTAGTGGAAATTATGAACGTAAGATAACTTGGAGGGCTAATATACATGACTATTCTTTTGGAAAAGGCTACCGTTTTGTCATCTTACAGCTGAAAGTAAAAGATGATCAAACCTACATAATTCTCTTCTTGGAACTTTATCTGCGCAAAACAAGGATTAACGAGCGAATTCCATTTAAGTATAGTTCAAATGAAATCCCATGAGGAAAAAAATGTTTATTGTCCCATTCTACAAGCATTTTGGAGGGGGCGTAAGGGTTTGCGGTGATGCAGTTTTGCGGAAATTTTTATTTTAAATTACAGTTTTACAAAACCAAGCGGTTTGCGGTATTTAGAAATTTTCGGGTAACGTCAATGCGGTTTGCGGTTTTCTTATGTTATTCTGTGCGGTTTTTATACGTATTTCTGTGCTTTTTTGCGGTATTCGTACCCCCCCCCCCCCCTCCCTTCTTATGCCCCCTCCAAAAACGGTAGCTCATCCTCAACTTTGCTAATTTTATTAAGAATAGAGAGTATTTACAATGAAATGGAAACTAATTAAAACTCTTCATTTTATCTACACTCTTCTCAAGAAAAGGGTGTACGCTCATTGTAGGGTCAGTCGCAGTATATTTAGCCTTTTCTGTTTGCCGACCGCGGGTTTGAGAATCCTGAAGTACACCGAAAGCAGACTAATAGTTCAAATTACAATTCCGACAAGTTGCAAGCGAGAGACAATGGAACTTCTGCAAAGGCAAAAAATATCTATCAGTACGGACACACGCTGCTTCAAGGAATTGTTGGTTTTCACATGACGTCACTAAGATTTAAACTAAAAAGCTATCGATCCTACCGAGATTTTACTTTTATGATGCATTAGAGCAGCTGAAAACTAATTCCCATACAAATTTTTGCTTCAAAAGGGTTCTTGGTTTTGTTATAGAGCCACTTGAATTTCTAAGCTTTTGCGTGACGCGGCATTTAGATGACGGCCAAGAGAACTGTCATGTAGGTTAAAAAATGACTTATTTCAGGAAATTTTGCTATCTATACAGTTCATGTATAAGAAAAAGACTTACTTTAATGTTTATGAGTTTCTCGAAGAATAAATTCACGCTTTTGTAGCAAAACTCGGTAACTAGTGTTTTTGTTGGTTTCCGTGCGCCTTGTTGGAGCTCATCCAGGTTTGCACCAGCATGGCGTCCCCATTCAAATCTCTGTAAGTTTGTTAAAACATTTCTTAGGATATCTCCTTTTCCAAAATATTCCTCTGACCTGAATCTTGGCGAGAGTCTTTGTATATGTACCTCCTTTCATTTCCTAGATTCTGGACTTTATCTATTGGACGGTTTTGATTTTTCTTTTGCGCTATTTTGAATGGCGTGAGACTGAAAACCAGCAATAGTGTCACCTGCAAAAAGATAACTCACTAAAGAACAAAGAATGATGACAAAGGCAATTTCGTATTTGCATAGGGATGACTTTGCTGGGTTGAAATTAGAATATCCAGTTACAGTGCTACGCGCCTTACCGTTGCCACTCGAAGAAAGTTTTTGATAAAATTTTGACAACTTTTTGACAACTTTCTGATGTGAGATGGCCAATCAGGGTGCGCGGTGTCTCCGTTGGAGAGACTTGACGGCGACAATTTGCCATCGGTTTAGGCGGCGCGAAATTTTCAATTCTTTTTAAGAATGCCACAGCTAGCGTTTTAATGAATAATCTGTTTGCCGATTTGCTCTTGATATTTTCCATCTAAGCGTTGACTGAGAATGAACAAAAAAGATGTCAAAATTTAATCAAAAAAATTCTTCGAGTGGCAACGGTAAGGAGCATAGTACTGTAAACTACATATCGCATAATTGAGAACCGATTGATATGTCGTTTGCAACGTTATAAGTAATATATAGATTTAGCCAGGGCTAAAAGCGAAGCTCACGATAATATTTATAGTTTCTTCAAACAAAATATAAAACGCGCAATGCTAAGCGGTGAAGGCAACGCCGGAGAATGGTGAAAAACAACAATAGGTCTAATTAGCAAAAAAAGCAACTTTGCACGTGCAGCACACTTTTTTTGTACATTTCATTGCCGTTGTTTTGCACGACTTCAACGAGAAACTTCCAGAAACCTCTTTATGGAGGAAATGTCGTACGTGTTCTCGTTCACTCTTTTCTCATTTTCTCCTTGCATTGGTGGCCGCTAGCATTTCTCATTTTGTCACACCAGCCACAAAATTTTCATGTTGTTCTTCCAACAAAAAATCAAAGAAAGATTATCGTCAACTCGTGGGTACGTTGTTTAGAAATTAATCAATTAGATATCACTTCTGGTTTTCCCACAGTAAATTTTAGGTAATGATAGAAATTCAGATTATAAATGTTCTATCCTTGTTCTGGTAACACAATACTTTTCTTGCTGTTTATTATACTTTATTAACAGTTATTTAGGTATATATTTAAAAACAAAAAAAAACAAAAAAAAAAAGCAAAACAAATAAGCAAACAAAACAAAACAAAAAGAAAAAAAAGGGAAGAAGAGAAAAAGATGGTCGTTAGCAGAATTTGAACCCGGTGTCTCCGAGTTGACCCAACCTCACATAGCCACTACGCCATTGAGGATGATCACATTATTTGGTGAAAAGTCTCAAATTTAATGCGTTTTCCATGGAACTTCCGATTGAAAAAACGACTCGAAGCAATCGGAAGAAATTAAGGCTAACTGAAACCAGGCTACTGACAGTAAAAAGCAATGTAAACGCATTTCATGGCAATAAAAGAACATAGGCGATACAAAGCCAACACAACTCCTCCGCGAAGTAGGACGCAAAACATAAGCTTATGTTTTCTTATCTCGATTTCCGCTGTCATGTTAAAGCTAATGCTCAAAATCACATCCATTTCCCCCCGTGACCTTGGGGAGTACTTAAGAAGAAAGAAGAAGTGCCTTTATTTACCATACATTCATTCATACACATAACCAGCGTCGAAGTTGAAGGAGTCGAACTGCAAATGCTCATCTTCTCGTCACGTTTAACGCCTGGACGAGTCAAAGGCTCTTGAATCGTACTAATCTGAAAGATTAGTCCTAAATTGTCTTAAATCTGGTAAGACCTCTATCCTCTGACCGTGCTGGAGCGCACGATGCGCGCTCTCAGCGAAACCAAACTTCGGCGAGCGCGTGCTTCTTTGGAAACGATAGATCTTCGCGCTCTCGAGTTCGGACCCGATTAATTACGAAGTGCGTCTACTACGAGTGAGCGAGTGACTCATTTGCATATCCCTGTCCCTGCAATAACTCGTGGTACGCTCGCGCGTACCCACGAGTTAAAAATGTCTCTTTTGTTTTTCATATCTCGCTCTAGATCTCTGTCGCCCTTTTTCTCGTTGAGTTTCGCTGGCCTGCCGCTTTTTCTCTTTTTCTCTGTCTTTCTCTTGCTCTATATTCCAAATTTGTGGGCATGACAATTAATATTAGATCAATACTTTAGAAAACACGGATACAGAAACAATAGGTGGTTTTCACGTTACGTCATCACCGCCATGCTGGTAGACGGTAAACAAAAGATCGCTCATTAGCTCGTTCTGTTTGTCCACCAGCATTTGTTCATTTCACCATTGTTATTTGTGTCTCCCGAGATTGCATGAAAACCACCTATTTCCGCTTTCCGGTTTCGTCGTTATTGACTCTTTAACTGCCTCTGCTTTACAAGACGCGGGTGGCTATGCCATTTCCCGCCAAAATAACCTCGACTTGCATTTGGGTCAGCCATACCTGTTGATTGAGTTATTTAACATTGGCATGCCTGTGGTGCAGACGGACAGTCGGGCGTATGGTCACGTGATTACCAAATTTTCTCGGATGAGTAGATTACCACATTTTCTTACCTATGGTGCTCCGCTGCGCCCGCCTCGCGCGCGAGAGCTCCGCTAAAATTGTTGCACTAAAGAAATGTCTTTGAAAGATCAGCGGATAGATATTTCATGATATAACCTCTGCCCAATTCTACCCATTTTTATTTCCAGTTGTTGCGAGAGAATACAATCGCGTTTTAATATTCAAAGATCCAGTAGAGGGAAAAATAATTCCGGGTCACGTGATAAGGACAGAGAAGGTGGCAAATGAAGGGAGCTGCCGTGTGAAGTGTTTCTTGGAGCCCAACTGTGTGTCCATTAATGTGGGTCCTGCTGACAACCAAGGACAGCGCATCTGTGAGCTGAACGATTTAACAGATGAAAGTCCATTACAAACGGGCTTGACGGAAAGGCCAGGCCACATTCACTATTCAGCTGAGGTATCAGCTATTTTTACTGATTATCAATTATGCTTGTCAGTCTTAAGTGTTATTTGCGAAACGGGAATTCGCTTATTCTGGATACAACTAAGGCTGATGGCAATCAATGGAAGAAAAAAACGTTTTTAGTTAGCAACAATTTCACTTTTTTGCTTAATTAAATGTAATCTTGTAAAACAATAATCAATGCAGTGGGAAAGAGAGCTTTTAAACGCTGAAGGAGGTGCATTTGCAAACTCTCTTGGAACTAATCACTGTTCAATAACTAATTAGCACTTTTATAGGGAGTATCTGCTAAAATAAAATGCTTTCCAACAGAACATTTGTCACAGTAACCCATGCCCTGGAGAGAACTTTATCTGTCAGGTGGGCTTCACAGCTAATCGCTACCGATGTGTTTGCCGTGATGGTTTTAGAGGAGAAAACTGCGACGAAGGTATGACTCGTCAGGTTGACTTTGTTGTCTAGCCTGTCAGTATGTGTTAGCACATTGTTTGATTCGCAATCCGGCAGTTCGATCTCTTTACTTAAACGTGGTCCATGTGCCAGGTTTTAGAGTAGTTATTTTCGATTATTCGCCCTGTGCGATTTATTATATTGCCCCAGCTTTAGGTATTGTTTTAAAGGTGGTCCAATACTGACTAACGATAGCTGAGTCCTCGGACATGGAGTTTTTCCATAGGGTTCAGTTGCAATCCTGAATTTCACCTCAAACTGGCGTGACAACTGTCAGCGTACTCTGCGGATCCCATTTTCGCACCGTTTTCACTTCAAATTCTTGAAGCCATCTGGGAACGCACACGATTGAAAATGATTGACATTTAAATTTATTGCATGCGCCTGCCTACTTACATTTGTAAATGCTATCGTTTCGGCTTTAGAACAACAGATCTTACTTGAAAGAAGTTTAAATTGTTAAAGCTTTTTATCAGTTGTTGCATTTTTTGCCCTTAATTTCTCCTCGCAGACATCAATGAATGCAGACTTGACAAAGGATGTGGAGGTAGGTCAGTTATACTTACATTAATTTTATTAAAGACTTATTTGGCGTCATTTTTCTCTAAGTTTCCCCCTCCCCTCCTTTTTTTTCATTCTTAATTTTGTCAGTTTGTGGATTAAACGTCTGACTACTGTTCCTATAATTTTTAATTATAGACTTAATCATTGTACAATCTGCGACTCCTTAAGTTTTAAATTTGATCCGAAGATTTTTCCTGTAAAAGCACTTTAAGCAACGGAAATCACTACTTCTTCATCAGTGACATTATCACTATAAACAGAAACTACTTTAACGGATTGGATGACCTTTGTGACCTTTTTGTTTCTTCTTGAAATTCAGCGATTGTTCGATATATAATCGGATACATTTTTACTAAATGTGTTGATGAAAATTACTTGCTTCTGATTGGACAAAGTGGAGTACACAAAATCCGTTTTAGTAAAATCCAACTAGTGGTCTGTTATCAATACTGCGTTCTGATTGGTTGAGCTACTACTAGGCTATATGTTACAGCCCACTAGTAGCGAAAAGCGCCGAATTTTTGGCGGCAAAAAAGGATTAAAGTCTTGTTTTGTCTTGATATTTTTGACCACTCGCCCTCATGGCCTCTGAGTGACTGAGTCAATAGCCCGTGAGACCGCTATTGACTCAGAGCCCATTCGGGCTCAAGGAATAGTTGTTAAATATAATGTTTCAAGACCTGATTCGCAACAAAATGCTGAATTTGCCTTAAACAACTAAGAAATTTTAAGGTAACGAAAAATCCCAACAGGCTTTCGACAAATTTCCACTGTAGGATTTAGGAAAGCTCGTATGGTATAGCCTGCTTCTCAGACGTAATTGCGTTCGAGGTACGACAACGCAACCCCTAACTTGTGTTGGGTGTATTATTGGGTTTCCTGTGCAATTAATAAGGGAGGTTTTTTGAGATTGCATTTTCGTCGTCGACACACATTTGCTTCGCTTTGACGCGCTAACTCATGTGGTGATTCTTGTGTCCTTGGCGTTCATCTTTTAAAGGTTTGCCGAGGTCTGATATTTTGTCTTCGTAAAGCGTTTATCTTTTAAAAAGTTTGCTGAATCTTCGTAAAGCGTACATCGATCTGTGTTTGCTGAATCGTCCAAAGCGTTCATCTTTCAGAAGTTTGCTGTTAAATTTTACTTTGGATTAAGCCTTCATATTTTTCAACATGGTTCGTCACTGTCTTTGGAAAATGTCTGCGACTCCTGGTGCATTCATCAAACCGGGTTTAGTTCGGTGGCCGTTGGGCCAGAAAGTAAATTTACCGAGTTGTGTAGCTCTGCGACCGTTGTGTCAGAAAGTAAATCTAGCGATTTGTGTAGCTCGGCAGCCGTTGTGCCACAACGTAAAGCTAAAGAGATGTGAAGCTTGGCGGCGCCATTTGATCATGACCTGAGATATTTTCGGCACCGGTCAAACGAACACTTAACTCTGTGTTATTTATTAGGAAAAACTTATAAACCAGTCCACAGTAGCGCCACTCTCGAGTCACTGAAATCAACACGCTCGACCAAATTACTGGAAAAGTTATTGACGTGAGCCGCACACACATTCCATTAAAGGCTTAATGACATGGTTAGTGCGAAGTTTGAATTCAGATATGAAGGCTTTTAAAACAGTAAATTCAATGTAATTTATTTTGTCAACAAGTTGACGATTGGATGCTCTTAAAAATAACAGAGAAAATTATTCGAAGAAATGTTTTTGAAGAAAGAAAAAGAATCCCGGGTTAAGCACTAATCGGCCTTTGAGCAACTGCGCCCTGTAACTCGCGCCAGTAAAACAAAACGTTCTATTTACACGCCCGATGCACTCTGGCCAATGTCTCCTCCGATTACAAGCTCTTGACACCGAACCATACGAAATCTTGTCAAAACCTTTTTATAATGATACACAGTTTAAATAGAGGTTTCGCTGTACGCAACCCTTAGGTTCAAAATATGCCATAATCATATTGATCTATATCGCAGCCACCCTTCCCCCTCAACTGCTACCTGTACGCCTAACAAACATATCGAACGCACTCTCCTAAGCTCCGATTACTCCTAGTTTAACCTCGGTTAGTAACATCTGCAAAGTTGCGCCGATAACCCTGTCGTGGTCTCCCTACTGACACAACGAATTACCGGAAGAATGTTTCGAATTTCCTTTCATCCTTGATAGGCAAATTGACCTTATGGCTTTTTTGAAAGGCCAATCATTGCACTTACTCAAATCCTAGTTTACAGATGGGGGCCCAGAACAACGATTTCGACGCTGTTTAATTCACAGACGTACTTAACCACAATGAAGTTAAGGTTAGTCTGTGCCAAAGGCTATAGTATGAGAAAGATAGTATCGAGCTCTGGTTTTCCTATTTCATTCTTTTTTTCTTTTTTTTTTCAAAAACAAATGAATTCATGCACGCGCACGCGCTTCTAAAACTGGTTATTTGTGCCATTATTTGAAATTCACGTTTTGCTGTCGTGGCGTCATTTTCCTCCAAAAATCTTTTAAAAATAGAAAAATAAAAGATGTTCAATAGTTCTGCAGAATTGAGCTTATTATTCAGGACCAACTAAAATGCAAAATATTAGTTTCAAAAAGTGTCACTATTTTTGTAAATATGACTAATATTTATGAAATATCAACATTAACCCTATTCAGACCGGACCTTTTTTTTTTTCTGCTTCATGCGACCGGGGGTGGGGGTGGTGGTGGGGGGGGGGGAGGTACTCATGTAGCTCCCGCCTCGGTCTGAATAGGGTTAAAAAAAAACTAAAAATAGTCTATTGTATGAATTAACTGACCGGATTTCAAAAAGCAAAATAATCTTTCAGTAGTTTTAAAATATCCTCCAACAGCAGTTTCATCAGCATCAAAAGCTCCAGATACATCCACAGCATCTTCATCAGGAACTCAGTCGGGTAGGTATTTTCCTTAGGTCGGGATTGGCTCATCTGTAGAGAAAAGTGAATACACGGATACCAATTTCAGAGCTGTAATGTTTTCGTTATTATACCTTATTATACGGCTTAATTCGCGAGCGGACAGGATGAAGCAAATACTACGTTGTGGAGCGAGCAAGAAACTGCCCCTCGGGATCGATTTCCCGCGTTGATCCAGCAAGCACAGGTTCTCATCGTTTGGGACATATATAGTAAATCCTCTAAGGACCAAGGATGAGGTCAAGATGGCTGGATATAGTTGGCCTCGTTTTCTTTTCGTTTCTTTTTTTTTTTTTTTCACCTTGACTTCGTCTTGGTCCATAAACTCGCAAGACAAAACTAAACAAAACCAAAAAAAAAAAAGGTTTTTCCAATAATCAGCCATCATGACCAATGAATGACCTCGATCATACTTGCCCATTAATGCATAATCACCTCCTACCATCTAATTCCTATTTACCGATAGCAATTCCGGCACAGTCACTTACAAACTGGGCGAGGGAAAACAAAAAGTAAATAAGAAATATAATACTCAAACCACTGGAAACAATATTGTGTCAGTATTCTTATCGTGTACTCCTTAGCAGATGCATCGTCATCAGAACCCGCAGTGATAACAAAAGCAGTTTCCTCAGCGTCACCTTCAACAAACCAACCTTCTCAAAACGGTAGGTAATTTTCCGTGTCGTTGCTTCGACTTATACTGGCACTGGCCTCGTGCCCCCCCCCCCCCCCAAAAAAGGAAAAAATTCCATTATCGCATCCTGCCATCATGACCTCACACTAAGCCATTAACGTATAAATATCGTCTCCTACCATCTGATTCTCTTTTTACAAAACCAATGACTTATTTACTGATAGCAATTCTTTCACAAGCACGCAATAAGGAATTTAGAAAAATGTGAATACTCAAACAACTAGAAACAATCTAGCGTGAGTACTGTAATTATTGTACTCCCCAACAGACGTATCGTCATCAGAAGCCACGATGATACCAACAGCAGTTTCCATAGCTTTACCAGATTCAACAAGGAAACCTCCTCCACTCGGTGGGTATTTTTCTGTTAAAAGTGGAAAGGTGGTAAGTTAAACGCTGACAATTGAATATAAAACTCCAACGTTTCGGCAATGCTGCCTTCATCAGTTCGTTATAGCGGACAATTTTAAAAGTTGAAAATGCGCGCGTTAAAACAATCGAGTTTGCGCGTGCGCAAGTCACGTGAAAGAGATAGGGTGTTTTTCTGTGTGTATGCTTCGACTTGTATTGACCGCTATAGTCCAGCTGATTTTAGCTAAACCATTCTGAATCCATCGATATCGGACAGGTGTAACTATCTACATTTGAACCCCGTTAATACAGACACTGATCTGAGGGCCCCATAGATAGTACGTATCAATGACAATAGCGAGAGAGGTAAAACAGCAAACACGAATTTGCACCATGTGTCATTATTTCAACACATAAATTAGTAGTTTGACGCACTTTTTTACCCCTAAGAATTGTTTTGAGCTGTTTTTGTCTCCTCATTTTGTATTTTGAGAAATTCTCAACTTGAATCTGACGTTTGCCGTTTGCCGTGAAGCTTAAACCCTCTAACATCTCTTCTGACTTGCGCTGTGAACATCATAAGTCTGTTAACAAAAGCAGAAGCCCATGGCTCCTGTCAAGAAGGTCCATTCGTGTTTATACGAAAAGTTAAGTTTTGATAATTGGAAGGATGAAGAGAAGCATGAAAATTCTCTCAAATAAAAATTTCGACGTCTGAATCAAAGCCGTTCCAAAGTGGCTCTAAAGTTGCAATTCTAGGCCGGGTTGGGGCTGGAACGACAGCCAAACCGTCCCAAATTGAAATAGAATTGATTCAGACGCCAAGCTTTTTGTGCACTTCATTCAATGTAATTAGAATATACACACTCAGTGATCTTGGTAATTCAAGCAATCTGATTGGTTAGCTATCTCGGACTATGACGTTATATTCACCGCGCTGGGCGGTGAATATAAAGCAGAACAAAATCGTTGTCGTGAACAAAATTTCATGGTAAAGCCTTTTTGAAAATACACGAATATTTAAGTGCTGATGACTTTGAAGGCAAGAAAAGACTTCATGGTGTTTTAAAAAACAGCGTGATTTATTGTGAAGTGGTTTACTGTAGCTGACTTTTTGTACGCTCGAAGCTATGTTTACCACTACAGAGGAAACCGACGTCGCTTTGTCACTGTTTTGTGATTTCGGGATTTTCTCGCAAGACCAATTTTGCCTATAAATAGAAGTTAATTTAAGGAGAAAAGAGGGAGGCAAATATTTTCGAGAATTGTACGTGACAGCAAGTTAACAAGGCAAAGAATATTGGAGATAAACAACGCTCACCTTGATCGTAGCCGCTGTTGATAGCATTTGCAAGAAGCGACAAAGAAAACTTTCTCATTCACAGTGATAATGAGTTGACAGAAACAAAAAAGCTCTACTTTTCCTTTCAGAATTGGGTAGTAATTTAAATTTTCGGCGTTTTCTTTTAAACAGTTGATGCTAAAGCTTACAAAACTCGATACAAAAAGATTATGATGTGTCAAGATTATCATTTGCCATGTTTGAAGATACTGTAAAGATCTAACTTTTGCGTATCCACTGGGTACGGCTTCGTGTTCACGCATGAATTCAACCGTCAATCAAACTAATCGTTTTTTAATGGCTTCCTTTCTGATTCTGTTGAGATCACTTCGTGTGAATATACTAAAACAATTATTAGGTTCGACGCATCTGACGTTCGGTGTCTTATTAGGCCTAAGTTGAACTGTTTCTCAAGTCTCTTAGGCCCTGTTTAGACGCCGCCCCACTCATGTGCCGAACCTAACTGAATTAGGTCCTACTTTGGAGCGACATTTGGCGCTGCAGCTGATTCAGACGGCGTAACGTGTGTCGATCCTAACCTTTATTTCATGTACGGAGAAAGAGAAAGGCCTGGGTCCAAGACCATATTTTCGCGCCATAATTGATATTTTTTGCCGGATTCATTTGAATCATTACTTTCGACCTTTTCGTGCTCTTCCATAACTTCTCGGAAACATTTCCCTTAATCTGCGACTGAACTGCTCGCTTTCCAACCCTTGACAATTACGATTAACCAACGGTTTTTCTAGTACATCACGATTTACAGACACCAAAATGGTAGATCATGGCGTCACGAAAAGAAGCTTCCCCCCGCCCCCGCCCCTTCCCACTTTTTACCGTATTAGGGCAGCAGGAAATATACTGTATAAGTCCCATGGATGGTGTCGTGATATCCGATTTTAACCTGGAGTGTCATAACGCAAAGAATCCTGAATAGGCCTTTTTAGCTCGGATGTTTTGTTTTCCCATTGCAGACCATGTGATTGTACCCCAGAGAATACTTTCTTTGAAATGACGTCCTATTCACGTGCATATGTATGCACTGAATGAAAAGACAAAAGGTAAATTTCCTCACAGAGGACATCACTTTGTCTGAATTGGGGAAACAAAACCTACAAACTAAAAAAAAGGTCTATTTATCCCCAACCAACCTGGAAGAAAAATCCTCTCAAATGCCAAATTTTGACTTCGATAACTTACTTTATTTTCTCTTGATGAAAGACGTCATTTCTCCAAACTATCCCATAAATACTCGTGTACCTCCTCTAGATTCCAGGCTATCAATCTTTTGCAAGCTATTGAGTAACAGTCAGTTGCTATTGTTACAAGATACGTCGTCTTATAAGTTGCATGAGGTCAAAGAACGATTCGATAAGTGAATTAAAAATTTATCATAACTCGGAGGTAACTGTTTGAGCCCGACGTCAAAGGTATAAAAACGTATAACGTTTTAAAAGCGCAGGACTTAGTCAACAGGTAAGTCCGTTTTGTCACTACGAAAAATAGCCCGCAAAGATGGGAGCAATCGATAGGACCACCGTGGTTAGAGGGGTCTTAGAGATTTTAAATGATTTACGAACTATATATCTCTATAAGAAACTTTGTCTATAATTAGTTTTCTTCTTCATTAGTTCTTCATTAAAGCGGATTTATAACTCCGCACATAAGCAAATAATTTAAGTTAACGGGCTTTTTTTGTCCTTATTCAGTGCCATTACCAGCTGTCCCAACCGTCCCTAACCCACCAGTAGCATCATCTACAAAACCCTTAACAATTACCTCAGTACAGTTGAGAAGTCCAGGTATGTTCTTAACCCTCGAACGTACAAGAGGGAGGATGCCCCCCCCCCCCCTTTCCCCCTCCCCCTCATTTTTGCCGTTGTTGTTTTTTACCCATTGCTTTAAGAAAGACGTCTCTGATAAATTAAAGAAACAATAATCGGCCATAGACTGGTTGCCTCTATTGGGATAGCCCTGGTCTGCCGAGGGGGAGCTGAGAACGTGTGGGTGCAACGCCCCCCCCCGACTTACATCTACCTAACCTGGTACTTTCATGCTGTCGTGTTTTAAATCATGTCCTTGTTCAAATGATCTCGTATATGAGCGACGATGATTTTCCTTTGTTTGCCTTTCTTCGGGTAAATAATCAAACAATTAAAACTTTTTGGTTCTTTATGCAGTGCCATCGCCAACCGCAACAACTGTCCGTAACCCATCAGTAGCATCAGTAGCATCATCCACTACTTCAACGAATGCTTTTGTACAGCCGACGAGCTCAGGTATATGTTCATAACCCTCTCCTCGGTATCAACATTTTGGTAGTTTTCCCGAAAATTCGTTCAGTGGAGGAGTTCAATATAAACAACCCTCGATTTAAAAACCAGATTTCTCCAGTCCCTCAGCACTTCATTAAATCAAGGTTCCACTTTATAAAAGCTTACATGAGAAGAATTAACTCAAAAACCATTCAATTTGTTTTAAAAATCATGTCCAGCATTGGTCTTTAAAGTTCAAAAGCCAGGGAAGCGCAATCGTTGAAAGCTCTAAAATACGTAGTCCGTCTTGTTCATTCCGTTCGCGGTTTGGGCAGTCTACAGAAACCCAGTCCTAGTGTTGTAGCTATGTAACTGCCTCAAAAGGTTCCTAAAAATATCTATGTGTTCTGGTGCATCTCCCTTGATTGCATTTTGAACAGTAAGGCATCGCTGTCAAAAGCGTCTTCCATGAAGGGGAAACCATTTCAACGATGCCAGGGCCTCAGCTGACGACTATAATTTGCCACCTGATCTTCGCAGGAGAAGTTTGCCACTCGGGGTTAAAGATGAAAAATATGACAATCATCTTACTCTTCTTATTATCCCCAAAAGAAAACTACCCGAGTAAAAAGCTTGAATACATTACCAAGAGTCCAAGACGCAAGGGTTTTCATTGCAGCTGAAAAATGGATGGTTAGAAGTATTGGAGTTGGTGGCTTTATTTTTCCTTAAAACGGGGACCTTTGGTGATACAAAACTGGTAGGGGATTTCCGTAGATGATAATTTTTGCTTTTTTTGGAGAAGTTCTCACCTCGCAATCAGAATAAAAATTTCCTTGTGCTATGTATTCGCCATAGGTTTCTGATTATTCAGTTTCTTGCAACAAAGCTTTGTCTAAGAATACTCTTTCGGATGGGAAATTAAGTCCGTCGGGACTCTTCCTCTTTTTGTGCGTCAACTTTCAAATGTGTTATCGTAGCATTTTAAGTTTAGCTTTGAGCAGCATTTTGCATGTGCAGCACGGCATTTTTGGTATGGTCACGATTGACTTCAAACTTGCAGATATGAAACTAGAGAGTTTTGAGGCCTATTTGCTAAAGTTGGGGTAAAATCTGTCTTAGGGTTTCAAAGTCATTTACATTGTTCGTAAAAATGGGGTTATAAATAGCTTGCGATATCTCAAACGTTTTTATACCTACAAGAAAATAAACAATATTCTCTTAGTTCTCCACCATTCTTTATTAAGGATGCCAAAAATCAGAGAAATTGGTTGAATCATTCCTGCTGAAGAACGGGATATTAGTTTGCGTTACCTTAAGGACAAAGTTCTTCAGTTAGACCAGCTTACAGCTTCCAAAGCAAAAACATGGGCTAAAAAAGTTTGGTGAAACTATTGCAATATTGAGCTTCAACTGCAAGAACTACTTTAAATACATTTTTCTACAAATTTGTGTCAAACTGAAACTCACTACAAAAACTTGACCCGAGAACTTTTTTTTTTTTAATTTGTTTTGATTCAATAGCGCGGACTAATTTGTTACATCTTGTTGGCTATAGCCACATTGACGCTCGATTATCATTGGTTGTTCAACTGGCAGATTAGACCTGTCCGGTTTTAATTACAAGCAGCTCTGAAATCGGACAGGTCAAATTGAAACGTTCTGGTGTTGCATCAGCCAAATTAGGCGGCAATACCGTAAATAAGCCCGCGGCGTTTATTTAATTTTTCTGATCCAAGAGGGGGCGTTTGATAGGTTTTTGAAAGAGAGAGACATTCATTCTATTATAACTGCAACAAGCTTAAACAAATAAAACTAACATGCTTCCGGCGAAAATATCAAGAGAGTTTATAAATAGGGGAATAGCGATCCATTCAATCAATTGATAAGTCTATGCCATCCCGAGATCCATATCGCTCTTTCTTCAAACTGAATCTCAACGTCGATGCCAGAATTCTCGGACAGGGTCATTGTGTTGCCATCTTTAATCAATTCTTACTATACTTTGAACTTGTGTTTCAACGTAATAAAATAAGCATGCGCAGTAACGGGATACTGTTCCTTTAAGAAACACCAATTTATATAAAGTTTTAGATTTTATTTTATTTCACTTGTTTTTGGCAGCATTCTGTGAAGTGCAATGGACAAGGTTTGGTTCGTCGTGTTATAAACTGCAGACATTATCCCAGACCTGGTGGAATGCAAAAATGCAATGCCACAAGTTAGGTAGTAAGTTAGTGAAGATTGAATCTGAGGACGAAAATGAATTTATAAAAACGGAATATTTGAGTAATAGCGGTCGTTACTGGATTGGACTTTCCGACCATGTTAATGAAGGTCACTGGAAATGGACTGACGGAACCAAATTAACCGGTTACGAAAATTGGGGAAGTGGTCAACCGAATAATCATTTATATAACCAGGACTGCGTAGCCATACTAAAGGGAATCTTGGTTGGTGTGAATTATGAAGGAGAATGGAATGACGAAAAATGCACGCTAATACTGGGATACATTTGCGAAAAGGGAACATTTTATTAACTGATATAATTTGGACCTGTAAAAGTTGGCGCGCTGTGAGTTATCGCAAACAGTTTCAAATATATTGGCACCCAACTTATCATTTATTTTATTATCTGGTTGTCAATGTTGGAGGGTGGAAAGTAGGTCTCAATAATCCTCACGATACGTTACCATGATAACTTCTAATGACGAGTTAATAGTTGTTTTAAGCAAAGCATGCATTGCATAATCCAACGTTACAGTTATAATTACTGTACTGGTATCTGCGACTTTCATGTTACCCATAATGCAATTTGTTTTCCCCACAAAATTTTACATAAGTTTTGTTTTCAATTTCTCACGGAAGGATTATTAGTTCAAAGAGAAGTTGAAATCATTTCGCTTATCCAAGATTTTGTGGGGAAAGCAAATTCCATTATGACGAAACGTGAAAGTCGCAATATATTGGCCACTTTCGCCTGCATTTTTGCTCTGCCCTTTTAAAATTAAAACAGTCCAATACGGAGAAAATGGGTTGGAGCGGATTATGGATTGGAAAAAACAAACAAAGAAACAAACAAACAAACAAAAATTAACTTAGTAAGCGAATTACACGCTTAGCGTGCGTTTCTTTTTTTGGGGGAATCCAAAAAGGGATTTGTGATCTCAGATCATACGGTTTCTTCAATAACAAAAGCACGGAAGATCCGAAAAAGGATCATTTGCCATGACAACGGCATGCCCTCGTGCTCCTCGTGGGGAAGAAAAAACAAAACAAAACAAACAACAACAACAACGACAACAAACTGATCCTCACGGCGAAGACAAAAGGAAAAAGCAACATAAGCTATGGATCTATGGATGAATATAAAAATGTTTATATTCCGGTTTGAAACACAAACGTTTCTCAAATAGAATACACTCCTTAGAAATTAGGGTAGTAAAATTATAAGAATTTAAAACTGAAGCCGTTAAATTGTTTTTTTTGTTTTGTTTTGTAATTGCTTGGAAAATAAACCGGCGTAGGCAGACACTACATACGTAGAAAAAACATGACAAGTAAAGGTTTAAAAACAGTCTACCAATACTTTGAATGGATGACAAACATGGAATGATATGTAACTAATGGCTCGGTTACAACTTGGTGTTACGGTGCACGAATTTATGCTAATTAGTATATGCCAATGTCTATGTCATATAATGAAAGTATCATGGAGTCATGGTTTCATAGGTTTCCTGGTGTCAATGGTTTCATGGTTTCATGTGTTTCGTGGTGTCAATGGATACATGGTTTCATAGGTTTCGTGGTGTCAATGGTTTCATAGTTTCATGTGTTTCGTAGTTTCATAGGATTCGTGGTGTCAATAGTTTCATGGTTTCATAGGTTTCGTGTTGTCAATGGTTTCATCGTTTTCATAGGTTTCGTGGTGTCAATGGTTTCATGGTTTCATACGTTTCCTGGTGTCAATGGTTTCATGGTTTCATGGGTTTCGTGGTTTCATGGGTTTCGTGGTCTCAATAGTTTCATGGTTTCATAGGTTTCGTGGTGTCAATGGTTTCATGGTTTCTTAGGTTTCGTGGTGTCAATGGTTTCATGGTTTCATGTGTTTCGTGGTGTCCATAGATACATGGTTTCATAGGTTTCGTGGTGTCAATAGTTTCATGGTTTCATAGGTTTCGTGTTGTCAATGGTTTCATCGTTTCATAGAATTCGTGGTGTCAATGGTTTCATGGTTTCATGAGTTTCGTGGTGTCAATGGTTTCATAGTTTCATAGGTTTCGTGGTGTCAATGGTTTCATAGGTTTCGTGGTGTCAATGGTTTCATGGTTTCATGGGTTTCGTGGTTTCATGGGTTTCGTGGTGTCAATGGTTTCATGGTTTCATAGGTTTCGTGGTGTCAATGGTTTCATGGTTTCATGGGTTTCGTGGTGTCAATGGTTTCATGGTTTCATAGGTTTCGTGGTGTCAATAGTTTCATGGTTTCATAGATTTCGTGGTGTCAATGGTTTCATGGTTTCATAGGTTTCCTGGTGTCAATGGTTTCATAGTTTCATGGGTTTTGTGGTGTCAATGGTTTCATGGTTTCATAGGTTTCGTGGTGTCAACAGTTTCATGGTTTCGTAGGATTCGTGGTGTCAATGGTTTCATAGTTTTATAGGTTTCGTGGTTTCAATGGTTTCATGGTTTCATAGGTTTCTTGGTGTAAATGGTTTCATGGTTTCATGGGTTTCGTGGTTTCATAGGTTTCGTGGTGTCAATGGTTTCATAGTTTCATAGGTTTCGTGGTGTCAATGGTTTCATGGTTTCATAGGTTTCTTGGTGTCAAGGGTTTCATGGTTTTATAGGTTTCTTGGTGTCAAGGGTTTCATGGTTTCATAGGTTTCGTGGTGTCAATGGTTTCATGGTTTCATAGGTTTCTTGGTGTCAAGGGTTTCACGGTTTCATAGGTTTTTTGGTGTCAATGGTTTCATAGTTTCATAGGTTTCGTGGTGTCAATGGTTTCATGGTTTCATAGGTTTCTTCGTGTCAAGGGTTTCATGGTTTCATAGGTTTTGTGGTGTCAATGGTTTCTTAGTTTCATAGGTTTCGTGGTGTCAATGGTTTCATGGTTTCATAGGTTTCTTGGTGTCAAGGGTTTCATGGTTTCATAGGTTTTGTGGTGTCAATGGTTTCATAGTTTCATAGGTTTCGTGGTGTCAATGGTTTCATGGTTTCATAGGTTTCTTGGTGTCAAGGGTTTCATGGTTTCATAGGTGTCGTGGTGTCAATGGTTTCATAGTTTCATAGGTTTCGTGGTGTCAAGGGTTTCATGGTTTCTTAGGTCTCGTGGTGTCAATGGTTTCATGGTTTCATGGGTTTCGTGGTGTCAAGGGTATGATGGTTTCATCGGTTTCGTGGTGTTAATGGTTTCATAGCTTTATGGTTTCATGGTTTCATGGGTTTCGTGGTGTCGATAGTTTCATAGGTTTTGCGGTGTAAGTGGTTTCATGGTTTCATAGGTTTCGTGGTGTCAAAGGTTTGGTCGTTTCATGGGTTTCGAGGTGTCAAAGGTTTGGTGGTTTCATAGGTTTCACAGTTTCAAAGGTTCCGTGGTTTCATAGGCTTCGTGGTGTCAAAGGTTTCATGCATGGTTTCTTAGGTTTCATAGTTTCATGGGTTTCATGGTGTCATAGGTTTCGTGGTGTCAAGGGTTTCTTTTTTTGATAGGCTTCGTGGTGGCAAAGGTTTCATGGGTCTCGTGGTTTCAATGGTTTCATAGTGTTATGCCTAATTGAAAATAGTTATTTCTTTTATGCAGGTTTGCTTTGTTTAAGCATATTGTTTTCGTAGGACGCGACTACGTAACTTTTATTGTTGTTGTTTGTAATTTTGTTGTTCGTTATAAAACTAATTCTGCAAAATATTCATTTCTGATTAGGACCTATTGTAAACCGTTAAACGTTAATTGTTAATTACTAGATTTTTCACAGTAGCTTTTATTTGCGACACCCTGCGTTTGGATAGGATTTGCAAGTCGTAGGTATTAAGAAGGGGCCACGTTGGAGCAAAGTTTTCCCAGAAGCTCGTGATTTAATCTGGCAAAACGCATATATGACCGCTTTTAAATGTACCAAAAACACCAAACTGACTGAATTTCAGTTTAGATTCCTTCATCAAACTTTGGCAACAAACGTATCTTTAGTCAAAATGGGATGCAAAGATGACATTAGGTGTTCATTTTGCCATGAAGAAGCGGAAAAATTCACGCATCCTTTCTAGTTCTGCAGCAAAATAGAACTTTTCTGGTAACACCTTATTACCTTTCTAACGGATCGTAAACTTTTTCTTGTCTTATTGGTTCTGATGCCTGATACTTCCAAAAACAAAGCCGCCATGAACTTCGTTCTGTTACTTGCAAGATTCTACATTTGGCTTTGCAGAAGCAAAAGAAATATTCCAACTATTGAAAATTTTAAGCCTTTTTTAAAACAATATAATAAAGAAATGGAACCTTTCCCTCTTTAGTAATCTCTTATCGGTTTGGGGTCTCTCGCTCTTTTTACACTTTCCTTCCTACCAGACATTCTCTTCCTATTTTCCTCGCTTAAACATTCAAAGCATATAAAGCTAATTTTCAGTGAATCAGCAGAGAAAATATCTTTAATCTCTTCTCTCTCCTTTGAGTTAAAACTACGTTTAACTAAAATTTACCAAACTTTCCCGGCCCCTTTATTTTCTGGTTTTTGTAGCGTATGTAATCCGTATTGTAAGTAGTGCAATTAGCTGTTGTATATATATGTAAAGCGTGGAGTATAGCACTGTTAGTAGTGTAAGTATCTCATTGTAGGTAAGTATTGCAAGTTTTGTATTGCAAGTAGAGTATAGTATTGTTCGTGGCGTAAGTATCTCACATTGTAAATAAGTATTGTTTTGTAAGTAGAGTATAGTTTTGTTAGTAGCGTAAGTACCATACACTGTTTGTAAGTAAGTATTGTAAGTAAGTACTTTGTAATCGCAAGTGTTTTAAATAAATTAAATTGAACATAAAAAATACATATCACTGAGCACTACAGCAGGAATACAAATATTTTCCAGCTTTGTAGCTTGATCTTTCATAAGATTTACCAGGGGCGAAACAACAACAATAATGTCCAGTAGTTCCACGCAGTGTCGCAAACAAGCGGCAAAGCTTGATAGATAAGAGATTTACCAAATCCCGTCGGCAAATTTATGAACTCATCGGTCTTTATAAAATTTGCAGGATAGCGTCTCTCTGATACTTGTTTAACTCTGCATTTATTACAAATTTCTCGCACACCCGATCAAAAGCCTCACTGATCGGTGAACGTAAATGTCGGCTGTGTTTAGCAGACGTCCGTGGGGGAGAAATGAACGCGTGACGAACAAACCCCACAGGACGTCTGCGGGGAGGCTACTTGACACCAAGAGGCCTATGAATCCATGAAACCTCTGACACCATGAACCCTATGAAACCACGAGCCCTTTGACACCATAAAACCTATGAAACCAAGAAATCATTGACACCACGAAACCTATAAAACTATGAGACCCTTGACACCACGAAACCTATGAAACCACAAAACCATTGACACCACGAAACCTATGAAACCACAAAACCATTGACACCACGAAACCTATGAAACCACGAAACCATTGACACCACGAAACCTATGAAACCTATGAAACCCTTGACACCAAGAAACCTATCAAACCATGAAACCCTTGACATCAAGAAACCTATGAAACCATAAAACCATAGACACCACGAAACCTAAGAAACCATTGACACCACGAAACCTAAGAAACCATGAAACCATTGACACCACGAAACCTATAAAACCATGAAACCATTGACACCACGAAACCTATGAAACCATGAAACCATTGACACCACGAGACCCATGAAACTATGAAACCATTGACACTAGGAAACCTATGAAACTATGAAACCATTGACACCACGAAACCTATGAAACCATAAAACTATTGACACCACGAAACCTATGAAACCATGAAACCATTGACACCACGAAATCTATGAAACCATGAAACCATTAACACCACGAAACCTTTGAAACCATGAAACCATTGACACTACGAAACCTAAGAAACAATGAAACCATTGACACCAGGAAACCTATGAAACTGTGAAACCATTGACACCACGAAACCTATGAAACCATGAAACTATTGACACCACGAAACCTAAGAAACCATGAAACCATTGACACCACGAAACCTAGGAAACCGTGAAACCTTTGACACCAGGAAACCTATGAAACTGTGAAACCATTGACACCACGAAACCTATGAAACCATGAAACTATTGACACCACGAAACCTATGAAACCAAGAAACCATTGACACCACGAAACCCATGAAACTATGAAACCCTTGACACCACGAAACCTATGAAACCATGAAACCATTGACACCACGAAACCCATGAAACCATGAAACCATTGACACCAGGAAACCTATGAAACCATGAAACCATTGACACCACGAAACCCATGAAACTATGAAACCATTGACACCACGAAACCTAAGAAACCATGAAGCCATTGACACCACGAAACCTATGAAATCATGAAACCATTGACACCACGAAACCCATGAAACCACGAAACCATTGACACCACGAGACCCATGAAACTATGAAACCATTGACACTAGGAAACCTATGAAACTATGAAACCATTGACACCACGAAACCTATGAAACCATAAAACCATAGACACCACGAAACCTAAGAAACCATTGACACCACGAAACCTAAGAAACCATGAAACCATTGACACCACGAAACCTATAAAACCATGAAACCATTGACACCACGAAACCTATGAAACCATGAAACCATTGACACCACGAGACCCATGAAACTATGAAACCATTGACACTAGGAAACCTATGAAACTATGAAACCATTGACACCACGAAACCTATGAAACCATAAAACTATTGACACCACGAAACCTATGAAACCATGAAACCATTGACACCACGAAATCTATGAAACCATGAAACCATTAACACCACGAAACCTTTGAAACCATGAAACCATTGACACTACGAAACCTAAGAAACAATGAAACCATTGACACCAGGAAACCTATGAAACTGTGAAACCATTGACACCACGAAACCTATGAAACCATGAAACTATTGACACCACGAAACCTAAGAAACCATGAAACCATTGACACCACGAAACCTAGGAAACCGTGAAACCCTTGACACCAGGAAACCTATGAAACTGTGAAACCATTGACACCACGAAACCTATGAAACCATGAAACTATTGACACCACGAAACCTATGAAACCAAGAAACCATTGACACCACGAAACCCATGAAACTATGAAACCCTTGACACCACGAAACCTATGAAACCATGAAACCATTGACACCACGAAACCCATGAAACCATGAAACCATTGACACCAGGAAACCTATGAAACCATGAAACCATTGACACCACGAGACCCATGAAACTATGAAACCATTGACACCACGAAACCTAAGAAACCATGAAGCCATTGACACCACGAGACCTATGAAATCATGAAACCATTGACACCACGAAACCCATGAAACCACGAAACCCATGAAACCATGAAACCATTGACACCACGAAACCTATGAAACCATGAAACTATTGACACCACGAAACCTATGAAGCGATGAAACCATTGACACCACGAAACCTACGAAACCATGAAGCCATTGACACCACGAAACCTATGAAACCATGAAACCATTGACACCACGAAACCCATGAAACCATGAAACCATTGACACCAGGAAACCTAGGAAACCATGAAACCATTGACACCAGGAAACCTATGAAACTGTGAAACCATTGACACCACAAAACCTATGAAACCATGAAACTATTGACACCACGAAACCTATGAAACCATGAAACCATTGACACCACGAAACCCATGAAACTATGAAACCCTTGACACCACGAAACCTATGAAACCATGAAACCATTGACACCACGAAACCCATGAAACCATGAAACCATTGACACCACGAAACCCATGAAACTATGAAACCATTGACACTAGGAAACCTATGAAACTATGAAACCAGTGACACCACGAAACCTATGAAACCATTGACACCACGAAACCCATGAAACCACGAAACCCATGAAACCATGAAACCATTGACACCAGGAAACCTACGAAACCATGGAACCATTGACACCACGAAACCTATGAAACCATGTATCCATTGACACCACGAAACACATGAAACCATGAAACCATTGACACCAGGAAACCTATGAAACCATGACTCCATGATACTTTCATTATATGACATAGACATTGGCATATACTAATTAGCATAAATTCGTGCACCGTAACACCAAGTAATAACCAATGGCTCAAAATTAAAAAGGCACCACCAACATAGGGTTCAGTTAGAAGTCATACATGTACGACATCTGTAACGTACCATTTTTTTTTTTTTTTTTTAATCGAAAAACCGCTCGTCAAAAGTACTTTTGTCAAATCCTTTCCCCCAAAAAACGCTTAGTTTGTCAATGTCAAGAATCGGGATTCGGATTTGATCCGAAGAATCCACCCGGAGTGTGGATTTTATGGATTCATGATCCGTTTTTGGATTATCCCCAAAAAACGCAAAATCCGTTTTTAGATTCGGAAATCCGAATCGTTATATTCATTCAGCATTTGAGGACGGCACTGGCACATTAGAGACTCTAAGATTGAGGTTTGGCCATGTTACTGCAAACAACACGCTGCGATTTGCGGTTAACGGTTTCACGTTACCGGTCTGCCCATATTTGGGACTTAAGATTTGCGGGTGGTAGCTCGCGGCAAACTTTTGACGGCAAGGCTCTTGTCACGTGTCGTCTTGACGTTGTTGGTGGTTCGCGAGAAATGCCGAAAAACCTCAATCTTAAGGTCTCTATTAATTGATGAAAAACAAGGCTATTCGTGCCCCTTTTCCGTTTCTGTGTTAGTACCCTGGCCTTCTTTTGCTATACTGCTCTTGGTCTGCGTTTCCCAGATAATCCCGAAAGGACTCTCGTTGCTTTAAGGTTTCACCTATACGTAAAACCACCTCACGAAAACAGGTATTAGTTACAATAATGCAATTAAAAGCCCCAACAGATGCAAAACGAAATTTTAAAACTGATATCACGCTTTCGAATGTAAACTATTATTTTAAATAAGGGATGGGAGGAGGCAGGGGGAGTCGAGGGGAGACCTACTGGCATTTGTTATATCTAGAAATAAGTGCCTCGCAAAGCCTCGAGAATCTCGTAAGAAGGGGTGGAGCCACCTAAGTTCCCTTGGGCGGGGTATGGACAGCAGTGAATCATGATGCCGTCACGTAGATTCCTTAGGTACACACATACATATATATGACCTAACTATAAAGGTGGTTAGTACGAGGCGAAGAGTAAACGTGAAGAGTAAGTGTGGGATAGAGTTTCATTTATCAGAAAAAAAAAAAAAGATTAGTGGAGTGGAGTTTTTGGTTCTCTGGGTTAGGGAAAGGAGTTTTGCTGCTTACTTTTAGAAAAGGGCATCGAAATTGCACAAGACAATATAGCTTAAGACCGCTGGCTAAGGTCAATTCGTATACATGTATACACACTCAGTGATCTTGGGGATTCAAGAAATCTGATTGGTTCGCTATCTCAGACTATTACGCAATATCAAGAGAGAAAATTCACCTCCCAGCGAGTGGATAATGTGTGAGCTCGTTTATTTTCCCACTTTTTTAGAGAACGATCTTTTAAAAGTCGACAAAATTTTAGGGTTGACATCGAAGGATTCAAAACGGCGTGTTTTCATTTACTGTTGCTGAGTCTTGCGGTCGATGGACTGTTTTCAACTCCCGTTTATTCGCGTAGAAGAGGCCGTTTTGTGAACTCAGCGTTTCCCGAACAAGAAAAATTTGGTCCATAAATCATTTTTTTTCCTTTATGAAAACAAATTTGAAAGCAAATGTTTGTAGAAATTCTACGTTTCAAGTAAATAAGAGAAAGAATGCTACATGAAGACGTCGTCTTATCTCGGGAAACCGAGCCGCCATTTTTGTCAGCAATTCATGCGGAGAACGACACAACAAACCTTTCGGGCCATAAAATTGGCGAGTCAACAGAAAACAACACAGCTCTTCTTTTCTTCGCAGGTAAAGAAACATTTCAAACTTTTAACGGTTGCATTTAAGCCATTACGCTGTTGTTTGGGAAGTGATAAGCTTGTGAATTGCCATGTTTGAAGAAAATTGTACAAAGATTTATTTTTAAGCTTTCGCGTGACTTGATCCGTCAATCAAATTGTTCTTTTTAATGGTTTCCGCTGTGATATTGCAGAGATCACCTCGTGTGTATAAACTAAAACAATTATTCTTTTCAATTATTCTTGTAGCCACTATTCACCTAGATTTCAAAGAATAATTGTTAATTATGAATTGATCTACTAGAACTGATACTGTCCTTGCATTCCTATAACTTTAATGGCATTCCCTAGCACAATTTATCATTTAAATGAAGCATGGAAAGTCCCCTCAGGGGAAGTTAATTCTTTAATAATAGTGTCACTTTGCAAAGTCACAAAACGAAAAGAAGAAACTTAGAAAAATATCACTCGGAACAACAACAATAACAACAACAACAACAACAAAAAACAACTTGCAGACTCGACTCTTCGACTCTTTTGGGAGGAAACAAATTGCACCGGTAAAATATGCAAATGAAAAGTAGACGTTCAAAAAAAAAAAAATACTCATTTGTCGCTTTGAGGAAAAGTGAAACAATCAAGCGACAAATTGTCCTTGAAGGACTTTATTCTCTATCCTTACGGCAATGAGCTGCCTCATGCGATCTTGTATTTGAAGATTTACATCAAACGCATGGAGATAACTGATAACGTTTGATTACACAATTTGATTTTTAGAGCACCAAGTAAGACATGTTTGGTCCGTTTTATGTATGTTAGCCTCCTTATTGTAACAGTAGAGTTTTAAGGAAACCTTTCAGTTATACTCACCGTAAAAAGTGATTAAAATAAAGACTTTCTTTCCCGACTCGCATCCAGAATATGTTCTTAGCATGCTCCTAAAATTTCCATTGTATAATCTCAGCCCAATTTCTCCTCTGAGTTCCAGGGACAGTCAGTCGGGCCGTCGGGGAAACATAGCGACGAAATTCTTTAAGCATGGGCCTAAAAGCCCCTGGGGAGAGTGTTTTACTTGACCAGTTCCAAACGGTTGCATCCTTTCTCACTCTGATTGGCACTGAAAGCGTAACAGGCGTGGGAGTCATTTTAATTTTAAAGGCTCAGTTGCTCGCCATGTTTTTTCCCAGGGAGCAGAGCAGTCTTGTTTGTGTTATTTGTAATACTAGAGACAACAAACAATTTCGGAAGACCTTCCAACCTTTATATCTTGTTCTTTACGTTTCCGCTTCAAGCCAAAGGAGGAGACTATCAGGTAATCTTTCACGTACGCAAGTTAAGTTTCAGCAGCGGACGCTATAAAAAATTACTTAGTTAACGTGTTTCTTCAAAAAAGTTCAAAGTTGAGTGATCTCTCCTTTGGGAAACCTCTATTCAAGTGACACCTCCCTTCAGGGGACTCATAATTTGGTCCCCGAAAATGTCCACAAGTTGTATTTGTTATACCTCTATTGATGGGACACCTCTATTCAGGGGACACTTTCCGTGGTTCCGAGGATGTCCCCTGAATAGAGGTTCCACTGTACAAGGAAAATTTACATCACGATTGCTCTTAATGTTGAAAAGTGAGTCCTGAAGGCGATGTTTCAAGACAAAAATATTTTAAAGTACGCGGCTACTTAATAACAACACTTAAATCGGACGTGTGTAATTTTTTCTCCTCTGCAAGGTCTGTAAGCAAAATATGAAGATGTCAGTGAATCTACACCTGACAGTCGGGGTAGTCAATGCAAGAAAGTGCATGAGTACCTCGTGTTTATAGAGTTCAGATTTTACAAAGCACGAAAAAAGCGCGTGGGAATTTCCGAAATCTCGAGGTATTTAAAAAGAAAAAAAAAATGCGGTCATCTCAATAAGCACAAATGTCCTATTTTCCTCTTTTACAAAACTTAAATCCCTTGAGAATATTCTTTTTTATCACTTTACATTTTCCTTTCCTGATAGTAAGTGCTATTGACATAACGACAGTTGTTTTAAGTAAAACATTCATTGTGTAATCCAACTCACGGCACTAAAAGTTGTTGCTCTGTCCTCATAAGTAAAGTCAAAACTGTCAATTGCAATAAGCATAATAAAGGTAAAACAGATAAGAGCCAAACAAATTGGGAAATAACTGGCCTATGTTCATGATTCGGCATTTGGGAACAGTAAAGCCGATGATTCGTGGAAAGCAACGCTAATTCGTGTCACATTTTTTTTTGCTTACTGAGTGTCGTAAGCTTATTCTGCTTAACTGGTCTCGGTGTGCGTTTCCCAGATACTCTCCTCTAAATCTCAGTTTGTCCCAACAAGAAAAACCCACAAACCTTGGGTGCAGCTCGCTTCAAGCCAAGCGCTCAGTTTATTCACGAAAAGACTAAAAGATACATGCCATATCATAGAAACGTAATATACAATCCAAGTAACATACAACTCCAAAAAACTAGATCACAAGCTAAATTAAAGAAGATAAAGAATCTTGGACATATCCGTCCTTAGCCGATTCACTAGCCCAGCGGCCATGACGCTTTAAAAGTCGATCTGGTACTCCAGCATTTGCGGCAGCAGTGGCCCACCACTCCTAAGGCTATGCGTACCAATGGCAGAAATATCAGGAACAATATCTTTAAAGGCCTCTAGCACTAACTCTCTTAACCTTGAATAGCTTAAAACTTTAGATCTAGGCTTACAACCACATTTAGTTTTGGAAAGCTGACAAAACAAAGGGCTATCGCAGGAACGCTCATTTCTATCTAAATAACGGTTCATCATAGCAACCGGACAAGTTGCTTTCCTAGAAGAAGCTACAGCAATCCAAGCTCCATCTCTATACTGATCAGTTTTACTAGATTGAATAAATGACTTTAACATGTCACCTTCGATCTTAACATCGGATCGAACAAGCTTAGCAAGCTAGCTCATCAAATCTGAGAAAGGCAGCAAAAGCTAGTAAGCAAATAACAACCGAACGAATGTTATACAAAGAGGCCATTGAGTCCGCCTTGGAGGCAACTAACTGCTCTAACTGAGAGACTGTGATAGGCTCCTTCTTGGTTGTTTGATGGGCTAGCAAACGCTGCGCACCGGCAAGAGTACTCTGATCAGAAGGAGACGGCTCGCTACCCAGCTGGTGAAACCAGGCAATGCTGTGAACTGCAGACTCCAGGGGAGATGCTGTCTTCGCCTCAGTCATCAAATGACGCAAATAAATAGCAAAGTGAAACGGAGAAGCAGGAAAAACTGTCAAGCCATGTTCTCGTGCCCAAGACCTCCATCTGTTGTAAGAGGAAAAATATTTGGAGGAAGTACTGGGTGCTCTGCTAGCCAACGCAACATCCGTAAGAGAACTTGCAAGGCATTGTAAAGCACTGGATCCCTGGGGAACCGCAGCCCGAAGATCCGACCACATAGTAGAGCTGAAAACATCTGCAAAATAAAAGCAAAAAGAACACACACACACACCCTAAAAAGTCAAAAACAAATAAAAATGACCCACCGCTGGAACAGCAAGACCGAGATGAAAGACAAAACCAGCACGCCTAAATATATACCCCTACTAATTACCCACATACCAGCGCACACGCCTAAACAAACATAAGATACCGATGAGAGCAGGAGCCAATAAACCTGATGACAGCATATTTTCCTGCTTATTACCAAGTCAAACGCAGGAAAATACTAGTCCCACTAGACTCTCGCTGCCTTCAGGGTATACCGCTATTATAATTACGGCTCTTGTAATTACCTATAACCAGAAACAGGTACCAGTTGCAATAATGCATTTAAAAACCAGAAGATGTTGGACAAATTTTAACGGTTCTTTTTGAAACTTTTAGTTTCCAGTTTGAAATAATATAATTTTCAATAAGGGAAAAAAAGGGGGGGGGGGGGGAAGAGGGAGGGGAGTGGAGGAGATCCCACTGCCATGTGCTTTACCTTAAAATAAGTGTCTTCCAAAGGCACGTGAATCTCGTAACTTTGAGGGGTAAAACCACCAAGGTTCCCTTGGGCGTGGGTAGGGACAGTCGGTGAATACGCTGTCTTGTAGAACCCCTTGGTCTACACATACATATATACGGGTGACTGACTATTTTAGTGTGGTGTAAAAGGTAGGTTAGTGGCCTGCGTGAAGTTTCTGGTCGTCTATATTAGGAAATGGTTTTTGTTGCAAATTCAAGAAGAGGGCTTCAAATTTAGACAATTCATTCATTCAGTCATGTTTTTTTCGCCATATCACACATCATTACAATAAAGAACGTTAAAGGAAGCAGATGGCGAGGAACCTGAAAGAAACCACGGGGCTTATAAGGAATCAGGTTTCCTCAAAACTAGAAGTAAGCTAGTCTTATATGACAATATGGACCAACAGAAGTAGTCCAAGCTCTTACAAAAATAATAGTAACAAAAGATGAAGGAAATATTAAGTTACTATTGAGAAGAAATTCTTTAAGCTTTTTTTTTTAAAGATGCGTAGCTGTATTAATGGAATTTGCCATCACACGCACAGGCACAATGTACTTTACTTAAATCAAGCGTGGAATGCCACCCGCGGCATGTTAATAATTTATCGACAGGTGTAAATTTGCAAAGTCATGAAACAAAAACAAGTAAACAAGAAAACATCACGCAAAACAAAATAAACTTTATAGAATCGACTCTTTTGGGAGATTTGTAAATCTTAATCTTTGTTAACTTTGTTAACTTAAAAGTTAACAAAAAAGAAAAAAATATATAAGTAAATTAACAGTTAATAAATGAGGCTGAGTATCTTATGAAGAATTATGGAGATCGAGGAGGGTGTTATCCGTCGAGGCCGTAGGCCGAGGCGGATAACACCCTCCGAGATGTTTTTATTTCTAAAAAAAGTGATTTAAAGAAAGTCATCATATGTTTGTAAATCCTGAGGACTTGAATGTTAACTTTTTCCTTCCGATTTTTTACCTGTGTTTATTAGAGAACGAAGCTGATGAAGAAACTGGATCGTAATCTTACTAAAACAATCGACGGAAGAGAATTTTTCGCCCGCGAGCCATAAATCGATAAAACAAAGAAAAAGACTTGAACTTGAACTTTATTTTTATTTAAACACGGTAAATCTATCAGATAAACTAATAATAATAAAAAAATTACAATCTACTTTAATCTATATAAACATGATCTAAAAATTTAAATAGTAAAAATAGAGAAAATAAAGACTGTGGTTCCTTAGTTTCAGACTATGGACCTAATAAGAGGTAATATTAGTAACTTATTAGAAATATGATAATTACATTAAGTAATATCAATTCATATGATTCATAGACTAGACTACGAGTAGTCTCTTATTTTTCTTTGCAAAGTTGAGAAACCTAAGCACGCGAGCTGCGAAGCCGCGAGCCGCGAATCCGCGATAAACGAGGGCATAAGCCCAAGAAGGAAAAATAAGAGTGCTGACTCTTTTGTCTTGCCTGGGGACAGCGAAGCTGTCAAGGTAACTTAATTAACCAACCAAACCCAACTAACTTGAAACGATTTACAAACTGAATTTTTTTTTTTTACAGCGGTTACCACTAACACGCGCCCTCGAAGGGACTTTTCTCTCTATTGAAACCTGAGTTTTCGTGGACGTCAATCAACTGTTTCCATGGTTTTTTCACTCGCTCTGACATAGATGGTTCCCTCGTCATCGCTGAATGAACTTACAAAAATAATTTCGAATAACGACGGCGTTTTTAATTACAGCAGTTTCATTCTGTAAGCGATTACCGCTAGGTTCGTAACTCTTCGTAGTTAGTTGTGACTCGTGACTATTTTATTGCTCGCATCTCGACCACAGACCAGTCAATCATCTGCCAATAGCTGTAAAATTGACCAATCGGTGACACCGTTTCTGGGGTGACGGAGAGTTTGTTTACTACAAAAGAGTCCGCAGTCCGTCTATTCTCATCTGGTCCTAATCTCTTATTGTACGTCGTGGTTTGCAATCGCGCTGGCTGAGATAAGAACTAGACGGATTTTAAGAGAAAAGGCGGACTGCAAGGAGTCTAATGTTAAAAGACTGGAACCGGCACATTTATTCACAGGACCAGTTGATAACAACAAGCTTGACACACCTAAACAACTTGAAGTTAAAAGGTGAACATGACCCCTGCTACCAGGACGGTAATTTTCATCGAGATGCTTGCCTTTGGAATTGGTACATGGTTGTATGTTGCAGGTACATGACATTTCTAGTGCTTTATCATTTGTGAAAATTAAAGTTTGTCTAAAATTAATATTTTGCTTAACTAGGAAACACTGCCTTTTGCATAAGCCAGTTTTAATCCTGATAGAACGGTACTTATGCAATCTTTTTTTTTCGAAATTTGAAATATAGATATCATGAAATTATTGGAAATCGTGAACGAGTAATAACTAACATGGTTAGGCT
>OZ037992.1:11374542-11402042 GCA_964035705.1 Porites rus | reverse complement strand
ATTCATTGTGTGACTCTTGTGTATTCTCCCATTTCTTTCGTTCAGTTTTAGTAAAAAATTCAGCTATCTCGTCTTCGGATAGCCCTGAACGTCATAGTTATAACATGTCAGGGGCACCCAACGAATGGGCGCGCCACGTAATCATTATTGAACACAACGAAAAATTGATTCTACAGTTCTTCAGAGCCCTGGTTCTCCGGGCCATTCAATCGTAATAGAACACAACACAATCGATTTATGGAGTCTCCAGGCCGCTGGATGCTAAGACCGTCGGCTATTCTGCGGACGTCTCGGGCCACTAAGTCAGAGTTTAACAAAACAGAATCGTCTAGTCGACAGCTCTCTCCGCTCTGAGTTGTATAAGCGCAAATTCACTCTTGCAAAATAATAACACGAGAAAGAAACATGCAAATGAAAAACATCCATAAGATAGAACGCAAATAGGCGGGTGAGAGACAATGGAACTAATAAGCCATTTCCAACTGCGCAATAGGCAGTAAACAAACAAAAAAAGAACGCGGCAAAAAAAAAAAAATAAATAACAGCAAGGTAATGGCAGAAATAGCAAGCAAAACGCTAAATATCCGAAACTGACAAGCCTAGCTTGAAACCTATTCGATGAAAACAACTGAATTAAAGCAGAAAGTGAAGAAACGAAGGAAACAAGCGAAACTAAGGTGACCACAAGACGCAACAAGAAAGTTGATACATTTTTCAACAGTAAAACATGAACACCAAACCGACTTTGCTTCCCGACCTCGCCAAGAGCTACGGACGCAAAGTGAGCCATAACGAGGAAATTACCTCGGTGAAACATTGGCAAGCAGAAAAGACAAAACGTGGGGTCACAGATAAGTTCTCTAAAAGCGGCTGGTGGCGGTTGAAACGACAGCGAAACTTGGAAGTCACTTTCGTTGACCCCGTTGAACAACTGGCCGAGAGGCGAGAAAAACCAAGCAGTTCTAACACGAAGGACCGCGTCACGGTCCAATTATGACCAATCATGTATGCAGTTAGAATAGTATTAACGTTATCTTTTAGACGGCATAACAGGCAATCTATTTAAGAGATCTATTAAGGGTAGAACCTTCACTTTTCAAGATATCGTAAGGTAAGGCACATCCTGGGGAAAGAAGGGTGGGGGGGGGGGGGGGGTTCAACCATCCCCCCATTGAACCACGGTGAGCGGTGGGGGTATGCGTTTGCATGAACATTCGAGGGTTAAGAAACACCAATTTATATACATCTATAGATATTTTTCTTTATAATTTGCTTTCTTTGCTTTTCTTTTAATTGATTCAGTATCGTGTCAATCGCAATGGACAGGTTTTGGGTCTTCGTGTTATAAACTGTACACATCGCGCAAGAACTGGAACAATGCGAAAGTGAACTGCCAAAATGTTGGTGGTAAGTTAGTGAAGATTGAAACGGAGGAGGAAAGTCAATTTATCACAAGAAAATATTTCAGTAATAAAGGTCGTTACTGGATTGGACTTTCCGGACTGACAAAACCCGATTAACTGGTTATAAAAACTGGGGAAGTGGGCAGCCGAATAATATTTTGAACCAAGACTGCGTAGCAATGCAAAAGGGAACGTACTATTTTCTGTATTTTAACGCAAAATGGAACGACGAATACTGCTTCTGGAGACTGGGATACATTTGCGAAAAAAACTGAACATTTTTATTAGTTGCTTGATATAACTTGGATCCATCAAGTTGGCGCTCTTAGAGTTATTGCAATCAGTTCTCAGATATATTTGCACCGAATCTGCCATTTATTTTTTTTATTACTACATGAACCCGAATGCCATAGTGTTAAGAAAACTGGAAGAAGCTGGTAGTTGTGGGTGTGAAGGCGAATCTTTATAGCTAGGTCATTACGGTTGCCTGGGACGGTTGGATAGCTGTCACGTCACGCAAAACACGCGTGACCTTTTATCGTCGTCCTTGTGGGACGGAATGTTTTCGCCGGGTTTCTCGTCGTGAAGACAACGGTGAAACCGATAAGGGTTCATGTTTACTTATTATCAATTTTCTTCTAAAACTGTGTAGCCAATGGGTTAAATATGCGTTGGGTTGTGTTTAAATTGATTTACCTATCAGCGAAATGAAAAAAAAAAAAAAAAAAAAAAATAGAGAAAACGTCTTAGTTCATTCATAACTAAGCTCGTGGCCGCATGGAGACTGCTTGTTTTCTACCTAGTGTCATCCGCCGTGGCAGAGGAAAATTGCAGAAAAGAAAGGTAAGGCCCAGTTCAAACGTCGATCTTTTCATGTACCGAACTTAATACCTATTTAGGTCGACCCAAATGATATAAGTTCGAGGTTGATTCAAACGTCAAACTTAATTAGTCGAACTAGATTCTTTTTCATGATGTTCATGGTCTAGAATGCTTTGATGATTGTAGCCGTGTTTTTTTTTCAACTTTATAAAACTGTATTTTTATCAAGAAAAGATTTCTTTAACTAAAAAAGTGTTGGCTTAGGAAAGGAAAGTTCAAATAAAAACATCGACTAGTTTTGAAAACTAGCCAGCCTTAAGTTGTACCCCTATTCTTCTGATTGGCATTCTTCAAAAATGAGAAACTCGTCAGTAATTTAGTCTTCTGCGAAATAAGCGTCAGCGTCCTCTGTTTTGTTGTCCGATCTTAAATTGAAAAATTTCCCGCCTTCTTACCTTCATGGCTCCAGGCTGCCAGTATACGCATCCGACCGTCCCAGCCTACCGTAGTGAACTATCTTAAAGTCCCTAAAGATTGACACCCTTCCAATTACGTCAACTTTAGAGATCGTTTATATGAGAAAAAAAAAAAAGACCTCTTTGCCCAAGCCAACAGCGTTTGCGCATGCTCTGATTATCTTACCCTGACCGTGTTGACCGGACTGAGCGAGCAAAAGTGTTTATATGGAGAAAAGTTGGCCCGGCTAGAAGGTGGCCTTATTTTCGACTAAGGGTGACACTGATAGGCCACTATTCACACGCTGGCGTTTTTAGGGGAGCTCGTACTTCATCCCTCTCCAAAAATACCCGTTCAACCGAGAACAACATTCCTTTCCCAAGCTTAGCCAAACACATCGTACCCTCCAAATTCTGGAAGATTGACCTTGACGGCAGGCTAACCAGATAATTACTCGATCTGCATGAAACACTGAGAAAGCTTGATGACCTCTCATAAATGTTAGACTCGGAGTAGCAAAAGTAAGATTAAGTCAGACTTTGGAATACTCCGTGCACTGCATAACCTTAGTGAAGGAAAGAAAAGTAACTCTAGTGTCACGTTTTTACCCTACCACGAGCTTGTGAGTCGTGTTTATCCTGTGAACACTTTATTTCAAAACTGTTGATTGGTAACTTACCACGCGGATAAAACAATGGGAAAGGAATGTTGTTCGCAGTTCAACAGGCGTTTGAGGAGAGGGAGGAAATACGAATTTCCCAAAAAACGTCTGCGTGGGAGGCTACGCTCTTCCACGCAGGAAGCTAAAAATGTTTTTGCTATCACACTCGCTGTTTAGTGTATTAGTGTGCAGATTATTATTCAAGACATTAATCAGTAAGTTTCATTACGATTTTTTTTAAAAACAACAACAACAACAACAAAAAAGACAATGCTCTACACCCTTGTAAATATAAGAAAGTCTAATTTTTCGCTTGAGGCTGAACGTTCTCTTTTTATTATCATGATCATGATTATAATTATTATAATTATAATCATAATGACTATAATTATAATTATTACCATCATCATTATGATCATGATAATTTATGCCATATTTATTATTATTATTATTATTATTATTATTATTAGTCGCTCTCTGTAAGGTACTAACCTGCATTCCGGAATCTGATTAATTTTTGCTTGTGGAATCCGGGATATATCCGGGAATTATTCGCTTGAGAAATGTGGATTCCTGGCATTTGGACTCTGGAATCTAGCTCATGGAATCCAGAATCCCTCCAAGGGTTGCAATCAGTTCCACTGACAATTTAGAATCCAGAATCCAAGACTACCTTAGACTACTGTGCAAGGGGATGGGAAGGTCCCTTATTCCTCTTTTGCGTGTTTTTTTTTTCAAGTTGTGTGGTATAATGTTTAAACAAATGAATGCCGAAGTAATGCAAGGCCAACTACCACGAAGATACTAAATCAGGCTTTGTTTCAGTACACTTTGGTTTTGTAGATGTTAGTTTGGAACGGCTGTAAATAAGAACTGATCAACGAATTGTACTGAGTTTTCAACTGTAAAGTTTTTAGAAGTTTTAATAAGACTAAGCTCCACTAGAAATCGAGTTGTTCTTTGAACAGTATATCTTGCAATAGGAAAGCACATTGTTAATATTTAAAAATGTCATTAAGTATTTTAGTTAATTGACTTGTTAGATTACAGTTTTACATTTCTTTTACCTTTATTGATACTTACTCAGATAAGAAAAATAAAGACGTTCTTAACTGACCAACAGCCTGGGTGTGATTAGATTTAGCCCATCCTCATGAGAGCCAGGGGCAGCCAATTCCTGTCCTTACAAATCTGGATAACCAAATTTATTTGGTCGGGGTCACGGGAGAAAGTGTGGGAGAAAGGCCGATTAGTGTAACTCTAAGATGTTCAAGAGGGGGGCGGGCTAAAGGTTTTTCTGATTTTTTTCCCTAGACGATAGAATATCAGCATCTGAAGTTTTCTGTAGCTGTTCGTTTATCCCTCGCGTGCATTTTGAGACAAGTTTAGTGATGGTCAGTTGCTATGATTACGAGATAGTTATTTTACAGTTTAGGCCCCCAAACTATTAATTTCGCTGCTTTTACCTAATTTTAATTCTTGATAAAATCCAAGATGGCGGCCATGTTTGGTGACCTCACAGACCTCCACCTGCGCCAGCACCCATAAAATATACCTTGTCTTTTGGAGAAGGTCAAAGGCCTTCCACTTATAGCAAAATCGTTTCGAAATACTGCAACATATCAAAAACTCAAGGGGGATTCTATCAACCCCCCACCCCTTGTACCACGGTGGGGTAAGACTTTGCGTGTATGTCCGAGGGTTAAATTGAAAAAAAAAAAAAAGGCGGTTTCGGTTTTGGATTTGCGTAAGGTAAAGGTAACCTCAGTGCGGGAGGTAACCTCGGTCGGTTCGAAAGAATCAAAGCGACGAAACTTTTCAAGCAAGGGCGGAAGAGCCCATACCCGGACAATATTTTCCCAGACCAGTTCCAAACAGTCAACGTCGTTTGGCTTCTGACTGGAGCAAGAAAACGTTGGTGTTTTTATGCCCAAGCATTTAGACCGGATCTCGCCTGCGAGTCGTTTTTCTTTTCTTACATGCCCCTAAGTGATCTAATAGACGCTCGGGGCGTTTATTTAATTTTAAGGATCCAAGAGGGGGCGTTTAATAGGTAGGAAGCGTTTAGAAGATAACCCCCTTCTATAACTTTAAAACCGCTCGTGACATGGCCACAAAAGCTCCACAAAATAATGTAATCATCATTTCCAGCATCCAAGCATAATTTGATTGCCAAATTTGACGTCATTGTGACGTCATTTTGTTGAATTTATTGGCAAAATCCAAATGTCCCTCAAAAAAGCAATAAACGAAAAAACATTAAAATGTGAGGTCTGACAAGAGGTTAACGTGGAAAATTTTAAACAAAAGAAGTGATGCCGGGACGACGTCATTTATTACTAAGGAACTGGAAAAATCCGCCATTTTGAATTACTTCATGAATGAATGAATGAATGATTTATTTAATGTCGAAGACGTGGGAAGTGTTTACACAATCTTCCTAGCCAAAGGCACATGTTAAAAAAAACGCTCGACAAACTGAAAAATACAAAAAAGGATAAAAAGTGAGTTATGTATATACAAATATTAAGAAAAACCTAAAAACATCGTAATTTTGGGAAAATTTTCTAAGAAACTATTTTCTGAAAAAAAAAAAAAAAAAACACAAAAAAAACCTAAGAACATGCATTAAAAATAGTTTAAAACGGACTAATCGTTATAAACTGATTAAAATATTAAAAATATATAATTATATCAGTATAATTATATATCTATATAAACTAGCCCAAGAGTATGTAAAAATGTAAAAATAGATAAAGTTATATACAGTTCATACACTGGCACCCTGTGAAATTGACATTATTAAGGCGAGCACGAAATTGCGCTAAAGTGCACGAGGATTTGGTTACAGTTGGTTATTGATCCCATATGTGGGCAATCATGTATAAGTAAGAGTTGTGCATGACAAGGCTGTTATATGGAGGCTGCACAACATTTAGTCCACTGTCTCGTAGATTGTATTTAGTTAGCCGACACGTAAAAAAATTGGAAATATAATTTGGGCCATCTAGTTTAAAACATTTAAAAACAAGATAAGCGATTGCAGGGTACGTCTTTGCTCAAGCTTGTCCATATCAGCCATTGCTAGGCAAAAGTCATAGGTAGCCAAATTACCTAAATTCAGTAATGTCTTGATCGCATAATGATTGGTACGTTCGATGTTATTTTTCAAGACTTTAGAAATGCCCAGAAGTAGTGGGCAACAGTATTCTAAATGCGGTAACACGTAGGCTTTATAAAGGGAAATCATAACATCCGAAGGAACTAAGCGCTTAATCCTCCGTAGTACGGCTATCTTAGCATACGTTTTTTTCAGCATGATTGCCACGTGGGGCTTGAAAGACAAATCCCGATCCAATGAAACACCAAGCATCTTGAGAGTTGGTTCAATTTCGATGGACTTGTCACCGATAAAAAGATTATATGGGTACTGAGATTTCCTCAGTTTCATTACCTGAGTTTTAGTAGCGTTTACTTGCAGGTAATTCGCAGTGAACCAGAGGGTTAATCTCGCTAAATCTTGATTCAGTGTAGATTCTAGTGTGCAGGGGCTCTCGTGGGCTATATATTGCGTTGTGTCATCAGCATAGAGACGTAGGGAGGAAGATCAAGCTGAGTAATTGACATCATTCACAAAGATATTAAAAAAAAAAAGCGGACCTAGAAGGCTCCCTTGGGCGTCGATAAAACCCGGACCATGGAACATTCCGGAACATTCTGGAACATGCCGGAACATGCCCAAACATCCCGGAACATAAAAAAATAAAAGTAATTTTCATGAAAAAAAAATAAATAAATAAAATGATAATAATAACATAGTTTTTGTAAAAATTAATAATAACAAAATAACAACAACAACAACAACAACAACAACAAAAAACGAAAATAAAGAAATGATTAACTCATCTCCGAGTATTTTGTCGCAAATAATTTGTTGGGCGAGTAAGGGTCCATGCAAATGACAGTAATGAGTGAAGGCTTGCTTCTAAATTCAAAATATATTAAAATGGGTCGCAAAAAGGGTGGTTTTCAAGTTTTACTCACACAGCTACCTCTTGTAATTGTCTGCCATGCGGTTAACTATTTACGGTTCTGCGATGGTCTGAAATGTTGGTGCAGTATGTCATGTCAAGCCAAGTCGGTAATTAAGTAACTCATGTCAAGCCAACAAGAATAGCTAAGGGCCTCCTGTCTTTCGATTTTAGTTGACAATACTCACATTCGTAGTAGTTTCTATACTTTTTACAATCAGCCTGATATTTCAGACGTCTCCTCGAGTCGCAAGAGGAGTTTGCCACTCGTGGAGACGGCTGAAATTCAAGCTAGTTTACAGTCCCCTCTTTTTTCCCGCCTGGTTGAGGATGGCGATCGCTGCTGTGATTTAATTTGGGCATCCCCTGTGACGTTGCATTTTTTTCCCACTCGGTGTGCTGAAACGCTGTTCCCCGCCTATGTTTCGAGCCCAAGCCTAATTTATCGAAGACAATTAAAAGTTTGCTTATGCAACTTGTTATTTTTGAAAACACTATTTTTCAGTTAAATTCACTGAATATTACAGTATTCGTTTGTCACGTGTCCGGGTCAAAGGTGAATAGAAAGGAAAGGAGCCGTCCGTCTTTGTTTTTTTGTTTTTTTGTTCCACCTTGCTGAATATACCATCATCTCGGAGCATTTGGTTCCGTCGTGTCAGTGTCCTGTCTGGGTAGGAAGTCTGTGTGCATCTGCATGATCACTAGCCTGTGCCAGGCTCTCAGATAGTTTAGTGCGGACGTATTAAAACGATCGAAGCGAAAATAAGACGCGCGCAACTTGGGAAAGGGGGCGGTGGCGGCGTTTACTGAACGACTTTTCACCACTATCTCGGAGCCTGGAACAGGCTACATGATCACGGAAATCACAACACCCCCTCCCATAAAAGTTGTAGTTTCACACACATGCAAAGACGAACCGCACAACTGCGATTACTTTAGCCTGGGAAAAGGATTCGCTGGTATTTGTTAATGTTTATAGAGGAAAAGAATGGAATAAAGCGATTCATAATGCCCTGACTTTGTCTCTCGTCCTGACATGGTACTGTCACGCGAGTCAAAACTCAAAGATGGCGGCTGAAGTCTTTCCGCGAATGACGTCATAAATTAAAAATTCAAGATGGCGCCCAGACTTATTAAAAGCGTGTATAGCACCCCAGAAGTGGAGAATGAATGGAAAAATCAGTGGAAAGGCAAAACGTTCTTTTCCCATTGAACTAATCATAGTAGAGGCGTTCTTATTCTTGTTAAAGATCAGCTAGATTTTAGACTGCAATCCTTAAAGGTTGACTCGCAAGGTTTATACGTTCTCCTTGAGGCTCTTATTCAGGATTCTCCATTTGCACTTCTAAACATCTATGCACCAAATAAATGTGCCAAGCAGTGCGATTTTTTTTAGCAAAATTTCAGAGGAGCTTAAAAGCTCGTTCACATTCGTGGATTCTTCTTTTGTTATCGGTGGAGACTTAAGTGTGATTTTTGACCATGATCTTGATGGAAGCGGGGGTATTAAGAAAATGAAGGAATCAGTCAAAATTCTTGAGGATATTTGTTTGGAGCAGGATTTGATAGATATATGGCGTGTTAGAAACCCGACGGAGAAACGCTTTACGTGGAGACAGAAGACCCCAATTATTCAGAGACGTTTGGACTATTGGTTGGTAAATGATTCTTTGCAGCCGGACGACATTGTTTCAGTAGACATATTACCATCTATTAAATCAGATCACTCTGCAATTACATTGTCGATTAACTGTATAGATGACTGCAAACGCGGTCCAAGCTTTTGGAAGTTTAATTGTTCTTGAGTGAATGATAATAATTATTGCGATCTCCTTGACACAAACATCAAAAATTGGCTCGAAGAATTTAAGGATGTTGTTGACAAGCGTGTCTTATGGGACTTGCTAAAATACAAAATTCGACAGCTCACTTTAAGTTATAGCAAAACAAAAGCTCGGAACCGGAAAGCTAAACTTAACGAACTGTAAGAAAAATTACAGAACTGTACCAAAAAGTGTGACAACGATCCATCGAGACAAAATGTTGAAAATTTAGAATGCTTACAGGCAGAATACGACCAACTGTATGATTACATTACTCAAGGAGCTATTGTTCGTTCCCGTGCAACGTGGTACGAAAAAGGTGAAAGAACAACAAATATTTTTTGAATTTGGAAAAATCAAATAAAAATAAAAGTTGTTTGCGGAAAATTTTAAAAAGCGACGGAACAATATACCAGTTGACCCTAAAACAATTATGAGTGAATTAGAATTCTTTTACTCCAATCTTTACTAAGAGAATAATAGTCATTCATCGTCATTTCTAGATGACTTAAAGGAAGTTCCTACCTTGACTGAAGAGTTGCAAATGGTATGTGAAGGAAGGATAGAATACAATGAATGTTTTAATGTCTTACAATCCTTTCCAAAAAATAAAACGCCTGGGAACGATGGACTAACAATAGAATTCTATGTGGCTTTTTGGTCTTTGATTGGGAAACCTCTAGTAGATTGTATTAATTACTCTTATGAGTTTGGAGAACTTTCAAACTCACAAAAACAGGCTATAATCAGATTAATTGAAAAAAAAGGAAAGGATAAACGAGTAATTAAAACTTGGCGGCCTATATCGCTAATCAACGTCGATGCGAAAATTATTTCTAAAGTTTTAGCGAAGCGCCTGGAAAAGGTCTTGCCAAATTTAATACATCCCAGTCAGAATGCATTTGTTAAAGGTAGGTCCATATTTGACGCAATTAGAACGATTGATGATATTGTGGATTACACCAAAGGGAACAGTTGGTCGGGAATTATGATTGCAATTGACTTTGAAAAAGCCTTCGATACACTAGACTTTCGATTTCTAATCAGAACATTACACAAATTTAATTTTGGCCCATATTTTATTCAGTGGATGCGTGTTCTGTACAAAAATGCATCCAGCTGTGTAATGAAAAATGGATTTACGACTGGTCCTTTTCTACTAGGTAGAGGTGTCAGACAAGGGGATCCACTCTCCCCTCACCTCTTCATAGTAGCGCTTGAGACCCTAGCTATAAAAATAAGAGAGGACTGCAATGTACAGGGGCTTAAAATTGGAGAAGAAATGATTAAACTGTCTCTATTTGCAGATGATATGACCTGCATCTTAAAAGACAAAACATCTTATACAAATCTGTTTCGCATTCTCAACTCTCTTGGAGAGTGTTCCGGTCTAAAGGTGAATGATGAAAAAACAGAAATCATGCCTCTAGGAGATAATATCCTGCAGGAGAGAGACTTCCCAACTCATAGTATTTGTGAAATCATAAAAATCTTGGGGATATATTTTGGTTATGATGATAGACAAAGGAACAACCTTAACTTTAGTCAAACTTTAAAAAGTATAAAGGAATCAATCAACGTATGGAAATGGAGAGGGCTCTCCCTTTTAGGAAGAATACAGACAGTCAAAACTTTCGCAATCCCAAAGCTTATGTCCAAAGCATCGGTTATACCAGTCTCTAAAGAACTAATTAAAGAGGCAAACTCAGTTCTCTACAACTTTATTTGGAATGGGAAGGACAAAGTGAAGCGCCTTGCATTGATATCTGATATAGAAATGGGTGGACTCAAAATGTTGGACATCCAATCTATGATTTGCGCTAAACGAATAACATGTTTTTCTGTTACCAGTCGGAGGACGTTTTGTATTGCACTGCAACTTTCAAACTTCTAAATTGAAAATCAGTCTACCAGCATATTATAAGGAATGCTTCGATGCGTGGTCGGAGGTTAATGGGAGGACTCCAAGTTGTTACGAGGAAATCATTAACGAAATTGTCTGGAACAACAAATTTCTTTGTTATGAAAAAAAATCGATGTACAGAAGAAATATAGTAAACTTAGCCTTCGTGAAGATTAAGGATTTAATAATTTCTGCGAACAACTCCTTCTCGTACTACTTCTCTTCACTTACAAACCCTGAACAAAGATTTTTTCTTATGAGTATTATCAATTCGATTCCCGCAGAATGGCGCTCACTTATTAAAGTATCTACAAACGTAACATCAGCCAATCCCATACCAATTACCCCAGCTATTAAGTTGCCAAGTTGTAATGTAGTGCCAATCCTTGATATCTCTCCTAAACAGATCTATCAAATCTTTCGGCAGAAAAAGCAAATTGCGCCCACCGCAAAACAGAAATTATCAAACAAGTACTCAAATATAGATATTGATTGGGAAAAGGCTTACACTTTGACCTTTCATTGCACTTTGGACACAAAGATCAGGGAATTTCATTACAAAATTTTAAATTGTATAGCTTTACAAACGTGAAACTTAATTTAATTGGTGTAGTGGAATCGTCAAACTGAACTTTCTGTCAAGAAGCAGTGGAATCCGTCGAGCATTTACTCTTCTCCCGCAGGATATCTTCTCAGTTTTGGAAGCATGTCTTGTCCTGGCTAAGAGATAATGATGTTCTTGTTGTGACAATTAATGAGTCTGATGTGACATTTGGAAAATTTGATATTGTGGAAGATTATATTCTAATTAATCATATTTTGTTATCAGCTAAATATTATGTCTACTGTAGGAAATGTCATAATAGCGTACCTTCAATTAGAGGTTTTATTGCTAGGGCAAGACGTGTCTTCAATATTGAGCTCCATATCGCCAGGGAGAAAAATAAACTTCTTTTTCATTTTCAAAAGTGGGAGAAGCTAACTAATGCACTTTGTAGTGGTTGATACACATAGGTTCGTTAAAATTAGCAGGCATCTTTATTGTTATCGTCGTTGTTGTAATATATACATTTAGTATATACTAAAACAGTGGATAGTGTTTTTCGCGCGCTCTGATTGCCTACTCAATCAGTGAATATCCTGCACTATTCACTGATTCATCTCCAGTTCCTCCGAGCGAGCGACGCCAAACTCGCGTAGGTTGCGAGCAAAATGCTTTCCCGGTTTGCTGCCGTAACAAACTAAGAAATTTCGCAACTAATCAAGCAAGCTATTTCCGAAATACATGAAGAAGGTGACGAAGTTCGGTTTGGAAGTTTTAACAAGTAAAGCTTTGTCTTTTTGACTTGAATAGTTATCGATAAAACTGGCGAAAAAGTTTTTTGTTTACAAATGCAAATTAAGCTTAAGTCTTGCGTTACTTTATTTAGTTGACTTGTTCATGAATAAGCTTAAAACTAAATTTAATAATCTTTTTTACAGAATTATTTTAAATACAAACATAACTCACAACTCCTTTTGAACAAACTTCCCCGCAAGAGCTAAACAAACGCATTCAAAAGTTTTATTTGTCGCTAAGCAAAAGCGACGACCGCGGTCGTTCGGTCATCGAGCGCCAAAATTGTAATCGTTGGCAACAGTAAATGAGTTAAAAATCATCATTTTGTGCTCAATTATCTCACTGTTTTAGTATATACTAAAACAATTATTCACCTCAGTGTCGGTGGCTAGTATTGGATATTTACCTCGCCGCTTCGCGGCCTCGGTAAATCTCCAATACTATCCACCTCTACTTCGGTAAATAATTGTTATATATTTTTCGTTCTTATCGTTATCCTTTTTCTTTTTTTTCTTTTTTTGAGTAGAATTGTATAATTTGATTCATTTAATTAATGTTTATTCTTAGGTAACATTGTAAAACTTGTCTTTAATTCAATAAAAACTGTTAAAAAAAAGGGAGGGGGTCCTCCAGTCTGCATACGGTTAAAAGATTCTCAGTCTTAGTTTTCTTTTACTGGGGCCGTTGGCTGAAACTAAGCAATAGACGCGAAAAAACCCACGATTAATAGGCAAATAAGACGTCACTTTCATTGTGTATTCTTTCCAGATAGACAGCCTTCCTGTCTGTTAAGTTAAACGCTGTCAATTCCTGAATACAAAGCCCGCACATGGACGTTGTAGTGTGCCTGAAAAAATATGCTTATCTTGCTTCCTTTATTTTGTACTGAATGTAATGAGATAATACGTGCGATCTGATTGTTCAAAAGCCTATGGTTTATTATACCGGTAAACTCATAGAAAATGCATCCAGACCAAGAGCCGTACACAAAACCGGCTAATAATCTGCAAACAGCGATTTTAGAAAAGCTCAAAAACAAAACAATTTACTTACTTAGCCCTTTCTAAAGCGTTGGTTTTCACATTTTATTACTGATTTTCACTTTTCGCTACTGTCATAGTTTTAAAAACTATAAAGTACAAATCTGGAAAGCAGTTTAATCTATATTTCGCGTCGATGCGAAATCGCAGAGAAAGACAACAACTGTGTGAATTTGTGGTGTACAAAGTTTCCAGAAAAGCTTAACTTTTTACCAGCCACAACGAAACCGACACCTCCAGCATTCTTGAATTGTATCTCTGTGAAAATTAAGTTGAAAGAAATTGTTCCTTTTTTCTAAAAGATCTGATCAAGTTCTTGTACAAAATCGGCCGTTACAGGTATTAAACAATCTGTAAACGATGATAAAAGATGTCAGTTCCGCGGTTTTTTTTTTCCAACCTCCAGTAGTTTAAGGCCTGGAACTAAGGGGTTAACCTGTGGAAAATGAATTATTGGCTATAACTTCGGTACAGATGATGGCGCTGAATTAAAATTTTGCACATATAAAGAACTCATTATCCTTCACATTTTCAAGTATAAATATTGTGTCAAGTCACATGATGTCACGTGACCATTTTGCTAAAAATTTTAAATCATTGAGCAATTGGTAATCGGTTTAACAAAAGAAATCGAGCAATAACATTTTTCTTATCCACATTAAATATTTATAACACTTCACGTTTGGAATCACCGTTTATTGCACTTCAATAATGAATTATGAGGAAAAACATCATTTTTAATCCCCAAATTTAGTTTTGAATTACTTAATTAAAACTTTAGTTTTAAACCTCGCGTACGTTCATTCCAAACGGAGAAAGTTAGGTTTGTTTATCCTCTTTCAGAAATCCCGATTGTTTATCCAAATAAAGTAAATTCACCACCAAATCGCTAATTTCCTTCATTTTTAATTTTTGGTCACATGACATGTCACGTGATTAATTAAACACAAGAAAACCTCAAGGTTTACTTTTGGGGAAAAATTCATTTTGCTCTAGGTCTCCTAGCGAGAGATATTGCCAATCAGTCATTGTGCTCAGAAACACCTTTGACCCAGGCCTTAAACCCCTTGAGACATTTGCAAAACTCATTAGGTAATAAACCAATGCCACAACCTTACTTCAAACCATCAAGCTTCAAAAATCGAGAAATGTTTTGGGGACAGCTTGAATTGACTGATGCATTAGTTTGCCAGTCATGATTGGCTTATGATGACTTTAGAGAGAAGACACTTCTTGATTACGGTATTAACACCACGGTTTTTGCCTATATTTGTCCGTTTCACTTAAAGGTATTTTATAAAATCAATAGACAACACTTTCTATGGGTTTACTGGCGTGATAACCCACTTGGGATGTAGGGAGAACACTCGAAATCTTGTAAATCACGAGCCGACCTTTTTAATATATTGCTCACAGTCTGCTTTTTTCCAAATAGCCCTACTAGACTCTCCATAACTTTAGGCTTTTATTATCCAAAGCATGGTATTAAAAACAGGCACCAGTGGCGATGGTTTTGGCTCTACATTTCAAAACTATATATAGATGCAAAACGAAGGTTTCGTTTGACACCTACTTCATTCTGCATTCTAATTACCTTACGCTCTGCATGATGAGTAGGAGAGTGACCCGCCCCCTTTCTTAGGTTTTCATTCAATCTTTTCATTTATATACTAATTTCATAAAGATAAATCTTTTACGTAGTTAATTCAAAGACAAAACCTGTCCTGGAATCTCTTTGGACACTTATCGCCATCCCTCTTTATTAACTAAATAACATGGACTTTTCTTCCTACTTTCTCACACTGCTTTTTCCAAACGTAGTCCCACCAGCCTTTCAATGCCCTCAGGCTACAATTTGAAACGATGTATTAATAACAGATAGCACGGTGACAATAATGGCATTATGTCTAAAATTAAAATTCAATAATGAATGTAAAACGAAGATCTCTTTTGATGTTCGAAACCAGCAGAGTGCTTTTAGTTTGGGATAGAGTTTTATTTATGTGAAATTTATCCGTGGTATGAAGACTAGAGTTTCCTGTTCTCGCCGGCTATGACAGGAATTTATGTGGCTAAGTATTAGCGAACAGCAGCATCACTGGGCAACATAATTTATCACAAGTCATTTAACTTTTCTAAGGTCAGTCAGTTATGAGAATCTTTAAAAGTAGAGACGAAGCCGTCATAGCAATACTGCTTTAATGAAATTCCCCCACAGGCACAAGCAGACTGTGTTCTTTGAGAAAAGCGTGGGAAGCCGCCGCCAGGGGAAGCTGATGGTAACTGGTGATGGTGCTAAGTTGCGAAGTCATAAAACAGAATCCTAGACTTTTTGAAAAAAAAAAAAAAAAAACGAAAACAAAACAAAACAATAGATAAATAAACAAACATACCTTACAGACTGAGTTCACTTTTTTCTTTTAAGTAGAGTAGTAGAATAAAAGGATTACCAGGATAACATTGCCTGCAGAAATTAACAGGAATTAAGTGGAAGTAAAAAATTCAATTTTAAAAACTCCAAACGATGGCATGTATTGATATGTGTAAGATGACCCTCGATAACTGTGAAGCAGGTGTCGGGAAAAAGGAGGATATTTAATTTGAATTTGAGAAGTTATGAAATAGAATGTGCAACCCTTTTCGCTATTTTCTATCTAAATTTGGTGATAAATATGGAGGGAAATGATGAAAATAACTTGAATAAAATTTAAATACTCTTTAAAAGCCCCGAGTTAAAACTTAGGACCAATTTGGGAATCTTTCCGAACTTCTTATGATTTATTAATTATATTAGAACCAGAATTAAAGTAGGGTTTTATCGCATGCTAAGTAACTAAAATAGATTATTTCTTCGCAGAGATAGTTGATGACAGCAGACTACAGCGTGAACATCAACTAAACTAAAAAGAGAACATGGCCTATTCCATGAGAACGGTGATTTTCATCGTGATGCTTGCATTTGGAATTGGCACCTTGTTGTACGTTGGTATGTCAAATGTTTAGTGCTTTGTTTAGAACTCAAAGTGGTTTAAGAAGGAGACAGTACATTTTGCACATGCTATACTTTTAATCCTAGAAATGGCATAGAAAAAAATACATTACTTAATATATTACTTTCTTTTAAAATTTGAAATTTGAATTAAAATAAGAACCGTCAAATTAAAAGAAAACCATGAACCAGCAATAACTTAAAGGGCTTATAAAGGGTGCCATTTTCTTCGTCGTGGAAGCCTGTACAGCGCCCCCATCTAACAAAGTAAAAAGGAACAACAATACATAACTGTCTGTCCTAAGAATGTTATCTGCTTGTATAGAAATCTAGCAAAAACACCATTAAAAAGTAGTCCATTTAAGAAAATATAGTTGAGTTGATATCACTTTGAAAAAAAATCTTTATTTTAGTCTATGAATATGCATTTCAAAACAACGCCTCAATAAGGCTGAACTTAAGAATAGAGTTTCTTTACATTAAATTGGGAGCAAAAACTCAACATTTTAACCAACTTAATTTCTCTCTTTATCTGTGTGTTAATTCCTCCTCAAAATAGGCTGTCAGCTCAATGCAGGTCTAGGCACTCTACGGCGTTTTCTGTTTCCCGGCCGGTTGTAAAAATTCTAAAGCAAACAGTTTTAAAAATTCTTATATGTAAAAAGCGAGAGACAAATGGATTAAATTTGTGAAAAAGAAAACAATGTCTTAAACAATGCGGACACATGCTACTTTTAAACGTTTAGTGTATCAGCTGCACCTGACGGAAAAATTTGATTTTCTGTCAATTCTACAATCCTAAACAAAACTTGCTACAGTGATGCAGAATTATTCGTAATTATCTGTAATTTTTTGGTCCTCTCATAAAACAGCGCTAATTTTTGGAAAATACCTTGCAGTCTCCTCCCCCAACCCCCACCCCCACGTTATATAATGTTGAAACTCGAAATTCTGCATGCACGCGTCCAACGTTGTTTGTCGGGTGGGGGTTTGTGTGGGCTGCTGGCTGGTCCTAGTTACTAATGCGCTGAAGAACATATGCATAGACGTCATAACTTTATGTTAAGCTTGGAATTGAATTTGTAAAAAAAAGTTGAAAAAAAAGTGAATTTCTAAACATAACTGTTCAGCCGATTCATACAGCTGTTTCATGTTTAAGTATTTTGAGATTTTTTCGGTTAAGACAATGCCAAAACCTTTGCCCAATTCAATACATTTTTCTCTACAGTAGTTGCGACAGAGCACAATCGCATCGTAATGTTCAAGGATCCGGTAGAAGGCAAAGTACTTCCGGGTCACGTGATAAGGACAGGGAAAGTGGCAAATGTAGGAAGCTGCCGTAAGAAGTGTTTCTTGGAGCCTAACTGTGAGTCCATAAATGTGGGTCCTGCCGACCACCAAGGACAACGCACTTGCGAGTTAAACAACTTTAGAGATGAAAGTCCATCTCAGACTAAGTTGCAGGAAAAGACAGGCCACATTCACTGTTCAATTGAGGTAACACATTACAATAATATTAATAATGATATTAATAATAATATTAGTTGTGAAGGGTTCAGAAACATCTTTACTGAGAAGATCATCTTATGCGACAAACACCAAAACGTAAATTCGTTTACGTTTAACCCTCTGTTCATATCTGGCTCTTTTTTTTTTTTGCCGCCTGGAACCGGGGTGGGGGGGGTGGGGGTGGGGGGTACTTCGGAGTTCTACCTCTATGACTTATAACTTTAAAACCCCTCACGAGAAGGCTACAAAAACTACACAGAATAATGGAGAAGTCATTTCCAGCATCTAGGCATAACTTGATTAAGACAATGACGTAATGGACTTTCATCAGTTTTCAACAGATAAAATGTCTGACAAAATCATGAAGGCCGCTAACACTTTAACAATAGCAGTGACGTTAAGATTACGTCATTTATTATTAACGAAGAAACTGGATTCATCATCAGCAAGCTTGGATCTGCTGTCATTTTGCTTGAAACCCGTATAAATCTAGGCAATTGGCTATGAAATTTGATCTATGTATGAAAGGAAGCAAAAAATCTGCAAGTGATAAAATTCCGATCGCGGGGAAATGAACACTGTGAAAAATTGAACCCAACATCTGCCATTTTGGGTCATTATTAGCCTGTTCACAGACCTTTTTTTTTTCTCTTCAAAGTCCGTAGAGCGCGGGTGATAGAAAATAGACGGCAGGGGATTTATTGACCGCCAGCGCAAGGGGATAGTGCGTGGTGGGGAAAGAAGAAAATTCTATCTCGCGCTCCGCGCTCGTTTTGCTCGCGGGCTCGCCGATGTCTTCGAAAAGAACGAAAAAAAAAATAAAACAACGTCTGTGTACACGCTAGGTCTTTATGGAATATTCCCAGGCAATTTTAAGTTTGGCGCTCGTCACTTCTTGAACGGTTTTAAATTAAAGTTGTTCGACTTTAACTCTGAATAGCGTTAAGATGTATTAGACAAAACTGAAGTTGGTGATTATTAATGCAAGACAAAAGTACAAGTCAGCAACATAAATTAAGACGTAGAAAGAGAGACATCTGCAAACTTTTTGGCAAGTAATCACCATCAGTAATAATGATAACCTCGCATCCTATCTTTTATTTTTGTATACGTTGATGGATTATCTGGTTTAAGGAGAGAAAATGTATTGAATAATTAAATTATGTTTCTCAACAGAACTTGTTTCACAGTATCCCACGCCCTGGAAAGAATTCCATCTGTAAGGTAGGGCACGGAGATAAGTGCTACCGATGGATTTGCCGTGATGGTTTCAAAGGCGAAAACTGCGACGAAGGTAAGCGGGCTCGCCGGTCAGGTTGACTTTGTTCATTTCTTTGTCAATTGGTGTTAGTACATTGCCCTGACTCACCATCCGGACATCAACTTGCTTATTCAACGAGCCTCGTGGGCCAGGATTTTAAAGGGTTTTTTTTCATTCTCCTTGTGATATATTATTGTCTCAACGTGTAGGTAAGGGCTTATATTAATGGTGGCCAGATAATACCTGACGATGGCAGAGTCCTCCGACATATAGGACTTTTCTTATCGGGTACGTTTGCCACCCTGCATTCCACCCACAACCTGAGAGGAGACAAATGTCAGCTTTGTTCGGGCATTTGCATGTCTGCTGATCCCTCATTCCAACCTTGGCTGCATATCGCCCATCTGCTAGGATGATTGTCATTTCTTACATATGTAGCGAGTGGGGAATAAGACCCCCCCCCCCCCCCCCCCCCCTTCCCCCTCAAGCATGCAATTATAGTGGGGCTCCCTCGCGTTGGACAGAGCCCCAAACTCATGGAATATGGTCAACCTCTTTTCGTGACTGACCGAGCGTACGTACGTACGTACGTACGCGTCTACAGATTGTACGGGTAGGGTAGGGGAGACTATGAAAAGGAAGGGAGGGGTGTCTCAGGTGTGTCTTGGCAAACCCATATCTTTTATATTGGCCATTCACAATATGGTCAATTGACAGCTGTCAAAACAGGATAGCCACTGACCAGTTTCTCATTGCCATATCGGGGGCTCATGTAACAACTCATCAAGGTGACGTGATTTATTTGGAAGCTGTCCGCTGACCAGTTGTTTTACTAGCTCGCAATAAATGTTCAATCTCATACTTTCTAGCTAAATTGAGAGCACAGGAAAACTGATAATGCACCATCCATTGGATATCAATGTTGTGATCAATTGACAGCTGTGAAAACAGGGTATCCGCTGACCAGTATCACTTGACCGTATCGCGGGCTTAGGTGTTGACCCATCGAGGTCGAGTATTTTTTGAAGTTATCCGCTGACAAGTTACTACTTTTCAAATGATCGCAGGCTCAAGTTTCATTGTTTTTAAATTCATATGAAATATGTTTTATTTTTGTGCCACACAATATAAAATTTTGATTTAAAACTGACCTCGGACGCGAAAATTCAGCCAGCTATTACAGGCAGGGAAGGCAGTTGCTTTTGACTTTGATCACCATGGTCACGCGTCGGTCACGCTCTACGTCCAATTTTTACGCTCTGATTGGTCAAAATTTGACAGGTGAGCTCATGCGGAAAATGTATGCAGCATCTTGAATCTTGTTTACTTTGACAGTTGAAGCTGACAGAGTTTTGTGTCAACTTGTGATGTTTTTAACTGTCTTTTCCCACTGGTGCACAAAATGAAATTCAGCTGCTATCAGGATTCTTCTGTTATTCGTGGCTAGGTGGTTTTTGGTTGAGAAATTAATAAATTACTTGTCAAAGTCGGAAATCCGATTTCGGATGGCATCGATTTCGCTTTTCACCTTGCTTGATGCGTAAGGGTTGAAAAGTCTGAAGCGATACTGGCCTTCCTTGATACCTTTCAGGAGCTGCATCTCGAATGGTAAAACTCAGTAATTATTGTGTTTGATGTTTGTTTGTTTTTTATATCTAATTTAATGAAGTCGAGCGCAGTTTATGCGGCTATGTAGTTTATGCACGTTTGTAAGATTTGAGACAATTTGATATGACCAAGAATCAGGTTTGATATAAGCTTACAGAACTTTAAAAAGCCTTTAGACATTTTCTCACCGCAAATAGAAAGAAAACGTTCCAAAGAACATTTAGTTATAATTCTGGCTGTAAAAGAAAGCAATGAGCGATTTTCTTGCTTCGAGTTCATCTTTGATAAAAGTAAATACCGGGAAGCCGGCTTAAAACATAAACTTAAGCTTTAAGCTTGAAGACTCAGGATTTTTAGAGACACTTTAATATTTGTCTTCGTGAATGAAAAATGTTGTCTCAGTATATGTTTCGCCGAATTATATTTCTTTTATTGATTGTTGGTAGACTCTCTTGTAATTTTAATCGCTGTGCCGTTTGTTTTCAGTCGTTCAGTGAACATCGCTTGCAGGAGTACTCAAAATGCCGCGCGTATCAAACGCTTTTAAATATTACAGATCGATAAAACCATTAAATAAAAAATAAACATAATAATTTCTTTATTATGTTGGAGCTTAACTCTAGAATTTTCGTTCAAACATTCGCTACAGCTCGCACTGCAAAAGTGAGAACCGGCTGGCTGTGTATGTGATTTTGGAAATTTTTTTAACGGTTTAGCTAAAAGCCCACGCGTGCTTCGATCGTCTTGAATATTGAATAAGTGCAATTTATGTTGCAAAATTGTGAAATACTGCATTCTGTCCGAGGTCTGTATGATAAAAACAGTTCCTCATAGTACTGTTTCACCTCAGATGTGATGTATAAATGGTATAAAAGGTTGGTTTACACGTGCACGCACCCGGATTTGTTGGCAAGATTTTGTAAAGTAAACCTGTCGAACGCAAAAAAATTCGGCCTGATTTTTTTTCCAGGCTTAATTAATCTTACGGTGATCAAGAGCCATTATGGCTCCTAAATGTGAACGAAGATGATTGCTATTTTTTGGGTGTACATATGAGGCTATCAACTTGATGTAAGATTTTGTTCACTCTTGGGCTGTTTGCAGATTAATTTTCTCTAAAATCACTTAGCCTTTCCCTCAAAAGTCACATGAATGTTCTATGTGCTCTAAAGTTAACTGAATTGTGGAATACAAGTTTATTGTTTGATTTAAATTATAAATAAATTAATGGGAGCCTCGCTTTTAGCCCTGGCTAAATCTATATATTAACTTAAGTAAGCACGGGTATTAAAACGCACGAGGTCTGTATTGTTGTGAGAGTCCGCCATGTTGTTCTCGTCTCTTTGTTTTGTGATGTTTGTTTACGGGCCTGTCCAAGAGAAAAAGGAAACAAACAATAAAGTAGTAGAAAATGTACTTGCCGGGAACGGTGGCGAATGGTCGCGAAGACTACGAGAGTAGTGTTTTGATCAAATGAAGCAAACAATGGAGGTCGATGATGCACAAATATATGCAGGTTCAAAGCTACCTTTGCCAGCTTGGTGTGGAGGACCTCAAAGGAATCGCTAAAGATTTAGGATGTAGCCATAGCGAAGTGGAGGGGGAAAAGGTCGGAAAAAACTGGTGACATTAATCGAACATCGACTGAGAGATCAGTTGAAATTACAAGGTACTACCGAGGACAAAATAGAGCACTTGGAGGAGTGTAGGAGCCAAATTGTGATACACACCCCGAACTGTCCGTCACTGGAAAAGCCAGCATTAGGCAAATCTCAGTCACCGCCGAAAAATGGTACTAAGCAGAAGTTTGAAGAGAGTAAACAGAAATTGGTAGCCGAAAAATCGTTGTACTTCCGGCCTAGTGGTTTCAAAACGGAGCTGAAAATAATTGGTCAGTTAGGGGAGCCTGGACAGAAAGAAAAACTAAGCTAATTTGTGAGCCTAGCAAGACAAATTGAAGGAGCGATAAAGAAAGTGTATAAGTCCTCCGAAGTTGTAGATGCTGTTATATGTCCATTAACCCTGGGATGAGACTGAAAAGTTATTTGGGATGGATGGGAGACTTGACTCTTTCTTGGTTAAGACGATCTTGAGATCTCATTACCAGGAGAAGAGTGAAACTAAACTTTATCAAATCAAAAAAGTTATAGGGTTAACGAGGTCGATGTATCGGTGAAAGTAGCTGAGAAAGACAGGTGCAGAAAAGATAAGTTCATGTCTGCACCACAAGCTGTTCGCCACCCTGAAGCTGGATTCAGTGAAAAGGAATCAAGCTAATACAGGACGGGTTTCTGAGGCCTCACCAGCAATATCAGAATCAGCGGTTGATCAGCGATCAATAAGCTGTTCCAGTTGTGAAGCAGGAGGGAGAGGGCAGTTGTGTTACCATTGTCATGGTTGTGGTAGCATTGATCACTGGGCTCGTGGCTGTCGTAAAAAGGTATAGTAGCAGCGTGAAGTCAGGTCAAGGAAACAGACGAGGGCTACAACCGAGGGACATAAGTAGCTCCACCTAAGGACACCTTCAGTAAGACCCACAAATGTTTGAATTTTGAGAAAGTTGCTAGGACTGGTCAATGTTTTTATACAGTGCTCAGGATGCAAGTTAGTGCGGTATTGTGGACGTCAATCTCAGAAACGCCATTGCAGCAGCCACAATTGTCTTTGTCAAGCCATCCAGCAACTGAAGGCAGAGAGAGATTCTCAAGGAATACGTTGTGATGGTTATGCATTTTTCAGTCATCTTACACCTACGCAGCAGTTAACAGTAGCCAGGCTTGTTGGTTTGAAGTAGAGTAAATTGTTGTGTATGTTGAGTGGGGGTGACTGTTGAGGTATTTCATAAGTAGGTTGAGGTACCGTGGGATACAGGGACTCAGGTGTCCATAGTATTAAAGAGCTGGTTTAGTGAGGATCTACTATTATTAGAGTTAAGGAAGATTGAAGAGATGTTAGGAAGGGTGAAGGACTGGACTTAAGAGCAGCAAAAGGTGGAGTAATGCCTTTCTTAGGATTGGTGGAAGTAGTATTATCTGTGACGTTCAAACGTCTGTATTTCTAACAGTACCAATGCTGATTGCAAGAGACGAGGTAGAGTACCCAATCATTGGTTACAACGTTATGGAACAGATGATCAGGAATAAGGGGCAAGGAAGGAGCAAGAGAGCAATTGTTGATATTATGAGTTTTGCTTTGGTGGATGTGAATGTGGAGAGTGTTAGTTAATTGGTGGAGTTTGTGCAAGGTCAAGTTGAAGAAAGCTTGTGTTTTTGAGGAGTGGTAAACAGTCTAACAGTACCAGAGGGACAGACGGTGGCGGTACTCTGTTATGTTAGTTGTGGCCCACTAGAGAGAAGAACACCGGCGCTATTTGAGCCAACCCCAGATGAAACCTGGCCTGTTGACTTAGAAGTCTCAGAGCAACTGCTCACCTTGCCACGAGGGATACCCAGTAGAGTGAACATTGCAGTTCGTAACCCACCAGACGTAACGTAGTTCCTGGTCGTCGTAGTTCTTGGTCTTAATTCTTACACCTTTGGAAGTGGTTAGAAAAGGTACAAGCCAGAGTGAGAAAGAGACCGACTAACAGAGAATTAGTAGTGTCCAGAAAAGTTCTCGCAGGAGAGTCATGTTGGTGACATTAGTAATGACCAAAAGAGAGACGAGACTTCTTTAAAGACGCCACAAGTGAAACTAGGTGACCTTACTGAGAGGCAGCGAAAGATAGCGATGAAAATGATGACTGACGAAGCCGAATCATTTGCTCAGAATGATGATGATGTAGGATGTATTGAGGGACTACAACTGAATTTAGAACTATCAGGCACCTCTCCAGTTCAGAAGACGTGTACTTCTATACTCCGCCCGATGTATGCAGAAGTCAAGCATTACATTGAAGACTTGATTACGTACTCGGTACTCCTCACCAGTTGCATGTGAAGTATGGTTGTGGATAATTGTTAACCAGTTAGGGCACACCATTGATCCCAGGAACACTGAAGCTGTCACCAAGCTAGCAGACTCTAATACAAGGACTAATGGAAACGCTCGATAAAGTTAACAGATCTGTTGAAATATTATCCAGATATATCGAGCAGTTTTCAAGGATTGCAAAGCGTCTCCATGATATTGTTAAGGAGCCTGAAATGAAATGGCTATTCAATGTCAGAAAGCAACAGGGGAACGTCACAATTTTCAAATGCAAAGAGGCAGGTATCATTCCGTGATATGCGACCATTAACAACAGCCAACAAACAATGAATTTATATTAAGGTTCTGGTTTCCTGCCATAATTTAGCACGACTAAGCAGGTGAATTTGCAAATTAGCTTTTCCATCGTTTAGAAGAATGCTGTGGTATGGTGCCATCCAGAACAACACCCTTCCATTCCAAGGGAATGGGAAAAAAGAGAGGCTCAACCAGACAATTCTATCCATGTTACGCACCTCGCCGGAAACCCAGAAATCTCGGTGGAACGACAGTCTTAATAAAGTTATACACGCCTATTATTGCACCTGTGATGAGGCCACTGGATTTTGTCATCACTACCTGTTGTGTGGTCAGTACCCAAGACTTCTGATTGATCCTATTTTAGAATTAAGCCTGCTTCTCCCACAGAATATTAAGCTCATGTCAGAGAATGGACAACAGCCATGAAAGAGGCTCACGAGTTAGCAACAAATAGATCTAGATTATCTGGGATGAAAGGAAAGAAGCATTATGAGGGCAAGGACCACCGTCCTGTTCTACGGCCAGGTGACAGAGTCAGTAAGAAATGTACGTGAAAGAGCAAGATCTGAAAAATTGCGATCTTACTGGGAAGAGGCAATTTATCGATTAATCAATCGGAAATGCGAAGAAAGCCCATTTACGAAGTTGAACCCGTATCAGGCGAAGGACTGCGTCGTGTGATACACAGCAGTCTGATACTTCCGTGCAGTGACTTAACCTTTGAAAGAAAGACAGAGGATTCAGCCAGGAGACCGAAGCAGAAAAGGAAGATTACCAGACCAGCTGTTTTGTCCACCACCAGCCCAGCCTCAGAAACCAGTTCAGACGAAGGGGCTTAGGGTATGCTGGCCTTAACGGCAGTGGGAAAAAAGACTGCCCCACATCAGAAACCTGTGGTCGAGGATCCAGTGACAAATGATGAATTTTCCCAGCAGTCAATTGAGCGAGAAATACCAGCACCCACAGAACTAGGAGATGAACGCAAGCAAGCAAAAGGATTTCGTAATTCTTTCATTGAGCATGTGCACCGCTTTAAATCAGTCAATCAATAAATAGATAAATAAAAGAAACCGAACGTGTCTAGATCAAAATTGGAGATAAACATTCACAGCACAGCACAGCTAATTTGATCTATGAAATATTAAAAAAAAAAGAAAAAGACTAATCTTGAAGAAAAAGATCTTCCCTCGCCTCCAAGTCGCACTGAAGTGTTACAAAAGTTTTGACGAAACTTTGCAACGCAAATATTCGTTAAAAGCAACTGAAAATGCACGCGCAATGTAACGTTCAAATAAAATTCAAAACAAGGAGGCAACGTTACGTGTGCTCCCTCTTCCTCAGTGCATGTTTTAAATCAACTGAAAAGTGCACGCGAAAGGTAACCTGCAAATAAAATTTCAAAACCTAGACGTAACTAAACATGAGCAAGCAGACTTTGAGAGGTTCAAATGAAATTAAAGTCCATATTCAGTCCAGCTGGGTCTAGTGTCCGGTGGGTGAATATCATTCTGCGCTTGAATATCATTCGGCATTTGATGGCATAAACCACGTTTTCGCTGACACAAGGAACGGTATGAAACACGCTGAGCATGATGTATTGAGACGACAAGGTGCTATTTTTACGTTTCGAAAGGTTATTATTAGATGCCATCGACCGTAGCCCCTTCAGACACCTCATGTTATTTACACAACGTAGTTTTCCTCTTTAGTAATTAGGGTTAAGCACTACCCTTTATAGACTGGGGTTAATCACTACCTTTACTGATTAGGGTTAAGCACTGTTTCCAAACTGGTTAGGTTCTTTTTCGGGGGGTCGGGGCTGGTGCTATATGTACTTAAATTATTTCCCCTCCTTCCTACAAATCCTCAGTGATCTGGAGGTTAGCATAGCATACTGGGTCTTCTAGGTCGTGGGTTCGGATCCTACTGTCTACCCTAATCATTTATTTTTTTAATTTTAAATTGAAGAGACTAGCACTTTCACGGACATTTCCAGCTTGAAATATCATCTAAGGGCCTGTTTACATGGAGTGGGGGACCCCGGTCTAGTGGGGTAAGTTTCTTTTGTTTTCACGCTCTGGGGGACACAAAACAAAAGAAACTTACCCCACCAGACCGGGGTCCCCCACTCCATGTAAACAGGGTCTAAGTGTGATATAAAAGCAGAAAGAAGTTCTACCTTGTGTAAATTTCATATGTGGAGAAAGGGGCTCCGGCCAATGGTATCGAATGCTGACCGTTTCAAGACGACTCAGGGCAAGGATTCCGTACGGATTAGGTCTGCCGCCTTGCTCGCTGGCTTCACGATCGCTCAGGCGGCGGCAAAATCGCAAAAGCGCGCAAGGTCTGTCTTGTTGCTAGAGTCCTCCGTATTTGTCTAGTCTTTTTGTTTTGCGATCGGCTTACATTTGTCAACGCTATCAGC
>OZ037992.1:11289542-11372042 GCA_964035705.1 Porites rus | reverse complement strand
AGAATTACCAGTAGCATTAAATGCCAGATTTACTAGCATAATCGAGAAAGGCCTATCAGTACTTTCTCAATAATTTTAGATTCATTGTCTCATATCCTCCACTGACAAGCTTTTCTAATTTCACAAAAGTAACAGCTTATCCATCACGACATCACCACTGCTATTGCGAAAGATTATAATCTTAGTAATTTTTATTTCTATAATAATTATTCACCCCATGTGTAGAAGGCCTAAATGTATTAAACGACCCTAAATGTAATAAAGTTCTAAATGTAATAATATTTTGCCCTAAATGTAATAAACTCTTAAGTTGCCGACTACAGAAATTACTCGAATATGCGCAGTCCTCAAATAAGCGCCGCGTTTGGGATAGCCTGCGTAGTTGGCGCTTGGAAGTAGTTGGCACAAGAAAAAACGGGCGCGCGAGAAGGAGACACGCTAGGGGAGAGGAAGCCCCTGCCCGGAAGGCCCCCGAAAATCGTTTCCCGCCCCCAACCTAATTACTTGGCAGCCCTTGCGTGATCTGTCAAAAGTCTTGACAGAAAACGACTGACCTCGCACAAAAAAAGCGTGCCGCCAAAAAGCGTTGTACATTTTATCTTCGGTCTAAGTATATCTGTTACTAGGGTATCTAAAAGATAGTAATGCTGCGGCACATTCTGTTGATAGTGGCATTAGTTAGGCAGTGGGACTTAAAAGAATCGAAAATGGCATTGAATGTCCTATTTACATGTTGGAAAGTACTAGAATAATTACTATCAGTCTATAGAAAGAACTCGTGGGAACGTTGTTTAGAAAATGATCAAGTGGTTATCAACTCTGGTTTTCCCACAGTAAATTGTAGGAAATGATAGAAATTCAGATTGTTTATCCATACATTTAATATACGGTGTACTATCTTTTCTCTGGAGACACTATACTTTTCTTGCTGTTTATTGCACTTTATTACATGTAAGTAACAGTTATGTAGCTATATATTTATAGAAAACAACAACACAAAAAACGGAGAAAAGAAAGAAGGAAAAAGAGAGTTCGGTAGGACTCGAACCCGGCGCCATCGGCTCCACGCAATTACACCTAACCACTACACCACAGAGACCGCTTACGTAATTAAGGGAAAAGTCTTTAATTTAATGCCTTTTCCATGAAACTTCCGCTGGCAAGATGATCGCCAGCCGCATTAATCGAGCTATTAACAGTGAAAAAATAATGTAAACGCATATTCCATGGCAATGAATGAATGAAAGAACATAACTATGCTTTTCAAAACGCCGATACACGTCCTCGTCTGCAACGTAGGACACAAAACATATGTTTTGTTTTCTCGATTTCCGCTGTTATTTTGAAGCGAATGGTCAAAATCACATCCATTTTTGGCTCATACACGTTCTTAAGAATAGCATGGCATGACGTTTTCTCACTTTCACATCACCTTCTAGTAAGGTGGAATTTGTATATCCCCCGTGTTGCGGAGTCGAAGAGTAAATGCTCATCTTCGCGTCAGGTTTAACACCTGGACGAGTCAAAGGCTCTTGAATTGAAATCCAATCCCCAAGTTAACCATCGTACTCATCTGAAAGACTCCTGCGTGTCTTAAGTTTGGTAAGACCTCTAACCGTGCTGTAGAAAATTTGCTACAAAGAAAACTCTGATTCTTGGCAGCGAACAATGCGAACTTCCCCGTGTTTTTATTTGAGTTGTTCGTGGCGCAATGCACTCTGGTTAAGTGCAATGCATTGTGGTAAAAAATGTGGTTAAATGCAGGAATGGCTGAAGGGTTTCTTTACTGTTTTATCTATTTATTCTATTTTTATTTTTATTTTTTTTTTACTTTTTATTAATTGTGATCGTCTCTCATTCAAGCGTATCTCTATCTTTGCGCATAATCAAACAATTTAACATTTTCTATCTTTTTTTCTCCAATTATGCAGTGCCATCGCCAACTATGACAACTGTCATTAGCCCATCAGCAGCATCATCGATTACCTTAACAACTGCCTCAATGCAGCCGACAAGTCCAGGTATGTTCTTAAAAGCATACCATATTCCAACATGTTACATATTGCAGCATGAAACAAGTCTTAGATTTCCGGAAATCTCAACTGATGTTAAAATAAAGAAACAAACAAACAAATAAAACAAAACAAACAAAAAACAACAACGGCAACATCAATTATCTGCACTAGACCGGTAATAGTCTATTTGGGTGAATTGGAAGAGCACCTGCCCTGCCGGCAGATGGACGTGGGATCTAACCGGCCATTGGTCTTTCAAAAATTGGAATATGCCGGCTGTATTTTGGATCATGTCGCAGTTCACATGATCGCGATTTAACATTTTCTTTCTTTTTTCTCCAATTATGCAGTGCCATCGCCAACTATGACAACTGTCATTAGCCCATCAGCAGCATCATCGAGTTCCTTAACAACTGCCTCAATGCGGCCGACAAGTCCAGGTATGTTCTTAAAAGCATACCATATTCCAGCATTTTCCATATTGCAGTAGGAAAGAAGTCTTAGGAAACCTCGACACATGATAGAATAATAATAAAAAAAACAACAACAACTAAAACAGAAAGCAAAACCAAACACAACAACAACAACAATAACATCAATTATCGGCTCCAGATCGGTTATAGACTATTTTGCTCAATTGGAAAAGCACCGGCCTGCCCATTAAGCAGATGGACGTGGGATCTAACCGGCCGTTGGTCTTTCAAAAATTGGTATATGCGGACTGTGTTTTGAATCATGTCGCGGTTCACGTGATCGCGTCCTTGGGCGGTTACGGTAACCTGTCTCATAAAGAAGAAATATGAACATTCATTTTTGTTGAAGATACTGAATTTATTTGATTAAGCACCCAACCTCAAATTTGCGCCCATCTCGAATAAGCGCCAATCTTGTAGGGAGAAAAAGTTAATAGGCGTCTAGACTCACTAAGCGGCCACCCCATTTCATTTTCCTTTTGCCGGTTACCTGTTTTAGTAACATCGGCTGTTAGGAGCGACAAGAGGAGCCGGCAATCCTAGTCTCCAGGTTGTTACTACGTATGCACCGCACGTATCACTGACGTATGCAGCCAGCTTCACTTTGACTTCCACTAAGGGTGTTTTCCATTTTCTCAGAACTGACAGGCCAGACCATTCAAGTGATAATAATAATTTCACTTTTAATCAAAGTATCCGGTCAGATCAGTAAGATCCCAAGTAGCATGCACGAGGGAAATGGTATTCATTGTCAAAATGACTGGTCCGGCCATGGTCCGGCCGGCCAGTTCTGACTTTTGGAAAGCGCCCTAAAATTAGGGAGTTTTAGTTTCGACGACGGTGACGGTAGCGAAAACGTCACTTTGAAACGAATTAGAGTTTTTTCAAACGTTGTCACGTTTATTCCGATTCGCTGAAAATGTCTAATGTTGGCAAATTTACCTGGAGTTGATTTCTTGGGGACCGCACTCAAGTTTAAAAAAAAGAAAGAAAATTTCGTCGTCGCTTATTTACGTCCTCGTCCATAAAACGTGAAAATAGACATTTTCACGTCATAGTCGAGCAGTAACGGCAAAGAAATGTACAAAAAAGCGTGATGCACGTGCAAAATTGTTGTTTTGCTCAATAAAGCTATTGCTGTATTTACGTTCTCGTTGCCGTCGCCGTCGTCGTTTCTAAAACTCCCCAAGGAATGGTATGCGTCGAACGCAATTTCAGATTACGCACGTTTGGACCTTCTGTCACTCGTAATTTTAATCACATGTGTTCTGACCATCTATCACGTCACTCCTATACGCTATGCACAGCGTTGGAGCAAAGCGTTTTGACCTTCGATCCTTGTTTCCAACACTCGTAACCATCGGTTATAACTAGTTTCAACTAATTTTATGTCTTTGGTTTTCATTTTTCTATTGTGTCTTAACTCAGCTTGTCAACAGGGGTGGATTGGCAACGGGACGTTGTGTTATAAATCGTTTAGGTCACCTAAAACTTGGGAAAACGCGAAGGAGGAATGCGAAAAATGGAATGCCAGTTTGGTAAAGATTGAATCTCGTGAAGAAAATGATTTCGTTACGCAGACCGACAAAAGCGGTGATTACTGGATTGGACTTTCTGACTCTGACACAGAAGATGCCCTTACCAAATCCAACACTGTTTTGAATGTATTTTTAAGCTATTTTGGAAAACTGTTTTTAACCTGTTTTGTGAAATAGGTTTTAAATAGGGTGAAAAGTGTATTTTTAATGTATTTTTCGACTGCTTTTAAAGGTGTTTTAACCTGTTTAAAACGCTATTAAAAAAGAATTTTTAATGTATTTTTAAATTCGTTTAAAATATATAAAAAATTCCAGGGCTTTTCGAGGCTCAAAACAGGTCTAAAATAGTTTTTAAATATCTTATAAATCGGAATAAAAACAGGATAAAAACAGTTTCAGAAACATATTTTAATTTGCTATACTATTTTAAAACTATTTTTAATGGCAATTTTAAACGTATTTTCAAAAAAAACAGGTTTAAAATAGGTTCAAAAATATATTTTTAATATATTTTTCGACTGATTTTAAAGGTGTTTTAACCTGTTTAAAACGCTATTAAAATGTTATGCTTCAAAATATATTTTAATAGCTTTTTAATGGGTTTCGAAATTTAGTAAAATAATCGTATTTGCAAATACAATAAAAATACTTTGAAAATAGTATTAAAATGCCACAGAGGAAGAAAAGCAATAGCACGCGTATATTGTAAAAATACATCAAAAATAGGATGCAAAAATGCAAAAACAGTATAAAATTGTAAGAAAATAGCCTTAGAGTTGTCTGAAAACAGTACAAAAATCGGTCGAAAGAGCATAAAAACAGTAAAAAAACAGGCTAAAAATACCATTTAAATTCATGAAATAAAATGAATACAAAACCGTCGAAAATTACTCTGAAAAAGCAAGATTTACTTCTGCGAAATTTCTCCACACAGTCCTACGCTAGCATTTCACCGAAATTATCTCTTAGCCGATTACTTTACGTTGATTTCCCTACGAATTCTCGGGAAATTCTTATGGAATTTTTCAGAAATGCTGAAATCAATCTTTAGCCTGTGTACAAACCCCCTCCCCTCAATAAAAATCGGAGGGAAGGGGGTCGGTACACAGGCTATCAATCTTCCGCTTCAAAAGAGTATTGCGTTACGTTACCGGTAAATAATAATCTACATACATGTAACTTACATTTTTTATTATTCACGGCTTTAGTCAATTATTATCAGAAGCTTGCAGGCTACGCCTGAACGTTTAATTATTGGCTGATAAAGAACAACATAAGAATAACACCATCAAATTTACACAAGCATGAAAGAGGTCGGTGACGTGACATCAAGTGACTGAGAACAGCGAGGCTGAGCATGGAACCCTGTAAAAACTAAAATTGCCGTACAGGCGGGAGTATATAAATGTTTACTACCCTTCATTTGTTTCTCATATGGCGTATACTTAAGCGTCTTAGTAACATGTTATGCATATATTGTGTATAATACTCACATAACAGAAGACTCTTGGATTAACACACAAGACAGCACAAGACCGCGTGCTTCGGAGAGAAACTGAACCAGATCCTTTCAAAGTACATAACAGTCGCTGAGGAGTCATACCCATTTTTGATCCGTGATAAATGCAACATCTACGTGTTCAGACAATCCGCAGAGTTGAAATGTATACTTTTGTAAGATCGTAACAAACAGTAAAATCAAGCGCACCCGCCATCACAGCAACTGCCGGTACAATAATTTGAAATGAGCAAAGGACAAAGGACGGTTTGTTTATCACGTGCATTTGTCACATCACCGCGGCGCGAAGTCGTGATTTCAGTCGCGCGTGACATCTTAGAAATAATATGCCATGCATGTGCGGAATAATCTATGAGAGAAAAATAACCATATGTCGGAGTTTATTCATATCTGAGCTTTGTTTCTTGATGCAATATATATGAGGTGAGATCTTAGCTTGGATAATTTATTTATTATGTAATTTCAAGGGCTTATTTTAGATAAACCTCTGTTGACCGCGTGCATCCGGTTCTCGGCCCGCGGCTTCGGCTGTTTGTGAAAAAATTTCTATATGAAATTAAGATTCGATTTTAAGAAGTTTCTTTTAAAAAACTTATGGAAAGTCCCGTAACTGCATTAATTGAATCACGGCTAAAATCTACGCGGAGATTTTCGCAGAGAGCTTGCAAGTAATGAACAGTGAGGAACGGATAGATCTTTTATCGGAACACTGTCACAGTTACGTGTTGTCAGTCAAAGCTAAAACCTATTCCTAATTTTCTTCTCTTTTTAAATTTAATTTAGATTTAATTTTTCGCTCAGCTTCGAACTTTGTTGGCAGGAGAATCCGGTCCACAATATGTGACAGCTTGTTTTGAGTCATTTATGAGTTCGTGACACGATGAAGGCTTAAAAATTAACTTTGTGCAATTGTTACTTTTATTTATAGTCTGAGTATAAGTCTCCCAAAAGACATTACAGTATTGCACCCTAGTAATAATAAGTTATAAGTACACTACTTTAAAGTATTTACAATAAGGTAAGCATTTGATGACTTTAAGCAGACTTCAAATAGTTTATGGATAATCTGTTTTTATAGTCAGAGTGCTGTGTGCCCAAAATACAATTCAAATAGACCTCAAAACAGTGTTTAAGTACCCTATTTAAAAGTATTTAAAATGCGGTCAGTTCTTAAGGTTTTAAAACATATTTCAAATAGTCTATTTGAACTCTGTTTGTAACTTTGTCAGTGGATGCGTCTCAAAATACATTTTAGATACAACTCAAAACAGTGTTAAAGTACCCTATTTAAAAGGATTTAAAATACGGTCAGCATTTAGGCTCTTAAAACATATTTCAAATAGTCTATTTGAACTATGTTTATAACTTTGTGAGTGGATGCGTCTCAAAATACATTTTAGATACAACTCAAAACAGAGTTAAAGTACCCTATTTAAAAGTATCTTAATTACAGTCAGCATAAAAGCCCTTAAAACATATTTCAAATAGTCTATTTGAACTCTGTTTGTAACAGTGTTAGTGGTTCTATGCCCAAAATACATTTTAAATACTCTATTTTAATCATATTTATTAAACAAAATACATTGCAAATTGATGAGAGAGGTTTTCCTTTACAAGAAATACAATTTAACTACACTCAAGATATATTTCAAACAGGGGCGAAAATTTAAATTTTTTTGTCAAATAGTATTAAAATACAGGAAAATAGTGTTCAAATACTGAAAATACATTTTAAATACTTTAAAATCAGTTTCAAAATACATATGGTTTGGTAAGGGTGACTGGAAGTGGACGGACGGAACTCAATTGGCTCAGGATCGATACAAAAACTGGGCAGATAACCAGCCGGACAATTACCTTAATAAGGAGCATTGTGCAATAATACTAATAAGAACTAAAGAATTCCTTCCAGAACTTAACGGGAAGTGGAATGATCAACCATGCTCAAATGAAATGTATTTCATTTGCCAGAGCATGTTGATAGTTTATAAGGACTGAACCTTACGTCAACATTTATCGTTACCATATTGAGAGACAGACGGAAACGCCACAGACGAAACTAAAAATATCGTCGTAATAAATCCTTGTTCTCGGCCCCCACCTGTGTACCAAAATTTGAGTAGGCGCCTAGGCTTTGATAGATTGTGCTAGCATAAATTGGCATAATTCGTCATCACGAGCATAATTTTCGCCAATTAATTTTCTGAAAAAAAAAAACAAAACAACAACTACAACAACAAAATGCTGGCATAATTCACACTTTTCGCTAGTTTTGCAGCACGAAAATTGTCATTTATTGATCAAGAAACCATTTTTTGATTGGCCCAAAATCAGTGTTACAGTCAAATTTAAGCAACAAAATCAATTCAGTTTTTGTCTCCTTATTGTGGCATTCATGAGAACTTGGTCCCACAGGAAGTAACCTAGGACTCTTTCCGATCAACAGGACTCAACGCATGCGCATAATTAGCTCAGTTACCCATGATGGTGTCCGCATTCTGGTTGTTTATTGTTTGAATTTTTGTAGTTGTCAAAAACAGTGAACTACGCACTCTAAAAGTTTCTAGACTCACCAAGTTAAATATGTTTGCCATTTAAAGTTTTGTAGTTATTGAAGCGTTTTTACCAAATTTAAAACAAAAAAACATAAAGCATAATTTCTGCCTTTTGTTACTAAGGGACCGGTCATTATTTATCGACGGGGGGGAGGGGGGGGGGATTTAGGGCTAATGAAGATGAAATTTAGCCGATCCCCCCTTTAAACGTTACTTAACTGAAGTTATCCCCCTAACAACTTTTAATGACTTTCGCGATTGCTCCCCCCTCCTCCCCCCAATTGTTAATTTTCCAAGCAAACTTGAGTGGTCCCTCCTCTGAATCCTTCCAAAGTTTTCAGCGATCTCCCCTTTTGGGTTCTCAGTTGCCACTTATAGTTTCGAAATGATCCCCCCTTTTGTTCTCCTAAAAATCAGGTGATCCCCCTAAAATCCTAGCCCCCCCCCCCCCCCCCCCCAACGGTAAATAATTACCTGACCATAACTATTAGCATAATTTTAGGAATATACAAGCGCTCTTACTTACATCCAGTATGCTACTTTTGCGGGCACAATCTACAAAAGCTTATACGCTCCATGATTGGCTTGTTAAAAAAGCCATTGCCCGTTGGCCAGTTAAGTTAAAGGGAATTCGAAATGCACGTCCGTTGATTCGTTGAGATCGTTGGGTGCCCAAAACAAGGTTATCGGCACTGCTTTGCAGACGTCACGAACAAGAGATAAATGAAGTCTGCGGCGCAGGCTAAATGAGAGCCCGCAAACAAAACATCTTCTTTGGAAAAGCATTACGTTTATTTGCATGTTTTGCTGCTTTTAATGTTTTTGTTTGTTTGACTTTTTCCTTTGTTTGCTACTTCTATTTTTGCCCCACCCCCCCCCCCCCCTTCCTGAATTTGACTTTTTGCATTTGTATTTCACTTTGGGCTGTTTCATTCATGTCTGCAACGTTTGCATGCCATATGCAACATTTGCATGCTGTAATGTAGGCTGTTATTTCAGGAACCAAAAGAACTGAAATTTCTTTTGGCTTAACGATGCCTTAGTTTTATCAAGAGAAATTTTCCATTGGTTTCATACACTGAGTCCTGCGCCGGTGTCTTTTTACTTTATTTCCGTGTAATTTGCACTATATTTTTGCACCGTTCTCTAGCAGGGAGCCAGCTGTTTTACCGGCATGCACCTTTGACAAAATCGCTCTACAAGCAAAAACACAGCGATTTTGCTTCTATTTAAAATACAAAAAGTCACTAAAATTATTAATAAATAAGCCACATTTTCAGTAATGAAAATAGTATCATTTAATATTTAGGCAATAGAAAACACGATGGCGTTATTTTACTACTTCGACCAGAATCCTTTTCATTTTTCCTCTCATATCTAAATTTGATAATCCCTCTGAGGTATAAATAACAAAAGCCGCAATTTGCACAAGAAAGCAAAACCCTGAAGGATTCTGGACGTAGTAGCAAAATGACGTCATCGTGCAAATGGCCTATTCGAGACGAAGACACATATGCAAACGCGAGACGAAGTCGATGGCTTGTAACTTTTGAAAACCGCTTTTATAAAAATTAATAACTTAAGTCCTCCCAAATAAGATAACTTCTAATTTCAGAAGGTATTTTTTGTCGGCTAAAAAGTCACCTTTTACGAGGCTGCAAACCAAGAATAATGAATCCGAATAACAAATCATTCCTTTGGATACGGACACCTATAAAGAGCTTAGATATAAGCCCGTCCGCACGGTGGCTAAGGCCCCGTCCAAATGTATCCGGATATTCTTCAATCCGCAAATTTTTCTTTGTGGATTCAAAGGTTGTCACATCCACACGTATCCGTATTCATATGGAATTTGCCCGTCCACACGTATTCGGATTCACTCTCAATTCGTCAGCTAATCAATAAAGCGATCTCCGGCTCATGCGAAAATTTTGTCACCAATATTCTTCAATAAACGTTTCACTAACAAAATTGTCCCACAAAGCACTAGCTTGCTCGTTTAACTTGTTTACGGCGTCCAATTCGTGACATTTGTCCGTCGGACATCGAAAGAAGGTTCAAAATGCAGAGCCGCCGTGTGGCATAATTGAGGCCGCTGTAGGTTATAAGCCTTGAAAATGAATTCCAAAAAAAGCGATAACATTACGCTCGGCGCCATCTTGAATATTCACTGTAAATTTTCCGGATTTAGCGTCCACACAATTCCGGATTCGTAGCGTATTTAAAAATTTCCACTCTGGAGAGCGGATTTAAAAAGTTGGGGATTCGTATGCCGGATACACCGAATACGTATGGACGGAAGCCGAATCCGGAAAGAAACAGTTGCGGATTCAAGAATATCGGGATACGTGTGAACGGGCCTAAATGAATGTGTTTCTTTCGCACCTAAGAACAGAAGAAATATGAAAACTGTTGTAGATGATGTCTGATGGAAATTAAACTTCGTTCAACACAGTCATGCAGCATAGTGGCCAACCCAGTGCAACGGGTTGGATTCAACAATGTTGTGTGATGAACAGAACATGTTGCAAAGGTTTAAACGCAGCTGCTTAAAAGCAAGAACTGAATAATTAAATCAACGGGAACTGCAAGACATTGGAGAAGTTTGCAATTTTGCCCCAAAAGCCTCGGAGTCATGTTACAATTTTGATATATCCAACAAGAGCTATTGACGTTGTAAAAATTATGATACCCACTTATCTCTTTATGGGACTGGAATAAAAACTACTTCGACCTTTATAAGGCCATGCCAATAAAATGTTTCTTCTCCCATCGCCCCGTCTCTCGGATGGTGGGTCGGTTGGTCGGGCAAAAAAAATAATAATAATAAAAGAATGAACACTTGAAGGGGCCTGGGTTCTAGAGAAGGCCGGGTTGCTAAGTAAGAAAGCTTGATTACAAAGTCAACTCGAAAACGTGGTCTTTTTGACTATCAACTGTCTAAACAGCCTTTAAAAACGTAGTATGGATGTTAATTAAAAACTGGGACATCACATCATACCAAGAATTGTTGTTAATAAAACAAAATCGTGTGCTTGTAAATTAAAGTACTTGCTTCTTTGGCTAGCGAATCTGGAATTTTTTTTTTTACTTTTGAAAAAAAATGGGTCGGTCGGGCGATGGGAAACGAAGCATTTTATTGGGATGACCTAGTAAGGAAACTAAAGATTTTTTTTAACGATAGACTGTCACCCTTTCCTTGGAGGTTGTTATAAATAATTAAGTATCCTTTTATCTATGATATCTAAATAGCCTTTTAGAACTGATTATGTATTGTATCTTTTCAATTTCGGAGCTTTGTACAGGACCTTACTTAATGTAACAACTGACCCTAAATAGAGTGAAGTACTAAATGTAATAACAACTCAACGTAACTGTAATCATAGTCCTAAATGTAATAATATTTGGCCTTAAATGTAATACAACCTTAAATGTAATATAAACTCTTAAACTCGGTAGTAAACTCGATCTTTAAAGTTATATATATAGCGTCATGCTAACGTCACCAATGACGTAACATATTACGAAGATAGCCACATGATCTGTCGCGAAGTCAGTCACGTCAATTTCAATAACATGACCAACTGATTCCAACACCCAAGTGAATAATGGAAACACCAATCACGTGTCTTCTTATCTTCTTAGGGGGCGGGGGTGGGTGGGGCCAAATTGGTCGATAATCACGTGATCCAATAAGGTGGCAAGCAGACTGCCACTAGCCCAAAGCAATTTTTCTCTCAAACCGAGGCCCATGGTACCCTGCGAGCAGAACCTCCTTCGATCTTCCTAGATAAGTAGGAAGATCGAAGGAGACTCTGCTCGCAGGGTAGGCCCGTAGTGAAGAACAGTTCAAAAGAAAGTTTTTTGTGTGACAAAGAGCTGAAGGTTACTCGAAAATGACCTATTGCTCATTAGGTGGTTATACCGAAAACAATGGTGTAATTATACAGGTGCTAATCCGCTGGTTATTGATATGCAAAGTTTGTCAACAGGAGGCTTCGTTCTATTTAAATTTCTTTTGTTTGAGATTACACCTCTTTGATTGCAAATGACGTTAACATGTCTTCAATTTTAGTTTCATGCTAATTTTAAATTCATTTGTTATCCCTTCGATAAGAGCTATCGATGTAAACTATTGAGTTGTACAAGTTGCTCTTGCCGTTTGAGAGGACGCCAGAGTAGCTTGCTTAAAGAAATGAAGGGCGTCTACAACAACAAAAGACTTCTCAAAAAACATTTTCTCTCTTTGTTGAGTCAACTTAATTTGCAAGCTAATGTTGCACAGTCAAGATTCATTCTACGAGTTGGAGCAAATATTGAGAAGTTTACAAGAAAACTTTGAGCCCAGGAGCAAAGTAATTTCCACAGATCCTGCACCTCATAATGGAAGCGACGAGGACGTACACGAAAAGGGGCCTAAAAAGTTACAAGAAATCCCGGTATTCAAAGTTGAGTTTTGCGATGAGCTATCGGTTGAGGATATATTGATGGAAATATTGCTGCATCAACAACTTCATACATCTAAGGAATACACAATAAACGGTTTGAGTTTTAAGGTTGATGTGCTCGACGACACGGAACTTTGATCAAAGTGCGGCGTTTACAAATAAGGTGAAACTGAACAAGACATAGCAAGAAAATCCGAGAGTTTGTTTATACCTTGTAGGTCTTAATCGGGGGGTGTACGCCCCATAATCACCTATACGTGGGTGGAAGGGGGGAGGGAGGGGGGTTGAACGCTCCGCCAGAAAAGCTAGGGTACCTTTTTCAGGCATCAGGTACATAGAATGGTAGGGATTTCACTAATTGAAGGGTATTAAAGGGTAGAGAAAATTATCTTTCCGGAGTAGTTAGTAAAAGATACCTTCCAGCGAAATACCAAATTTCATACCTGGTGCCCACATTCCTTCAGAATGCGTGCCCCACCATATGAAAAACGGCAAACCGCTAAAAGAGTATCTTTTACTAACTACTCTAAAATAACACAAATTAACACAAATCTACAAATTCCTGTTATTACCGGATACTTAAATTATCCCATATTTCAAATTCCACGTCAGAAAAAATAAAATTGAAATTTAAAAGAATAAATTCTTAAAAATAGAAATCATGTCAAAGCAAAAAGTTGGTGTTTCTTGTTTAAGCAGTAGAAATCAAATCCCAGCCCACGCAAAGTTGTATGCAAGAGAGTATCAACTAGTCAAAGGAATAAGTAATGAGTATAATTATTTAAAAAAAAAATTGTATAACCTTAATAACGGATTATTTGAGTCACCAATAGCCAAAAGAATAAAGTATTTCATCAAAATCTGTTTTAGAGGAATAGAAAAAGGTAAATTAGGAAATATTAGTAATTTGGAATTAGAAAAAGAAGATTTGGAGAATTTACTATTTTTTGTTAGAGAATACAAATATTATAAATTACGTCAAGATTTTTTTGATGACGATGAGAAACCTTACCCAGGTTTAACTGAATTTTATGATGCTACTTTTAAATTTTATAATAAATTAACTGAAAGTTATGATATAGATAGTGACAGTGACAGTGACAGTGACAGTGATATTCGGATTTATATTGACAGTGACAGTGACAGTGATTAAATCTTATAACTTTGTCTCAGTTATAAGATTTTACTATAAACATTAAATAAAAATGGAACCAAGATCGAGAGAAACTACTCCTACAAAAGAGGATTTGGATTTTATAGTTGATGATGGATATCGTTACGATGAGGACCCAGATTACGTTCCTCCAAATGAAAGATTTATTCTCACAGGAGATAAGTTTACAAAATTAACCAAAAGAGCTAAAAAACTTGGTGCAGAATCACTTGATTACTCAACCAGAAAAAATAATAAATATATGGCGACACTTCCAGGTGGAAAGAAAGTACATTTTGGTTCTCCAAAGTACGCAGACTACACAATACACAAGGATAAAGAGAGAAGAGATAAATATTTAGCTAGAGCTACAAAGATAAAAAATAAACAAGGAGAGTTAACTTATACAAATCCAAAATCGAGTAACTATTGGTCCGTTAATCTTCTTTGGCCAAAAAAAAATTGATTTTTTAATTGTAGTTTAAGAAAATAAATTATAATTAACAAAATGCAGTTATCCAGCTACGATCATTTAACAAAAGACACCGTTATTTTCAAAGAAGCAAAAGAGTCAAAAGTAAAAGATAGTAACATTAAATACAAGCGTATACCAATTGAAATCAAATACCAAAATAACAAAAAAGGACCACTTGTAATCGAAACCCCATTTCTTTTTAGCTTTGGGGTAAATGAAAAGAGAAATCAAGAAACAAAAAAGTTAGTAGGATACAGTATACCAGTATGTCTTTGGGCAAAAGATAGCGAACCAAATGAAAAAGAAAAAGCGTTTTATGGTGCTATTAATAGTCTAACATCTTTGTCTATAGAACATTTAGAGAATGAATACGGACCAGATTTAGCCTCATCTCTTTCCCCACCGTTATACTACAAACAAGAAGAATATATAGATAAAAAAGGAAAGAAGAAAACTAGAAAAGATCCCTCATCTGCACCAGTTCTTTATACCAAACTTATTTACTCAGAAAAATCAAAGAAAATTTTATCTTTGTTTAAAGGAAAGGGGGGAAAGGAACTAAATCCTTTTAAACTCATAAATCAGTATTGTAATGTGAAATTGGCATTAATAATAGAAGGAATCTTTATAAGCAAAACTGTTACATCTCTGCAAATAAAAGTTCACGAGTGCTATGTTAAACCACTCAAACCAAGAGAGTCTTTACTAACAATTGAAGAGGAAGACGTCGACGACGACGAAGAGCAAAGCGATAATGAAGAGGATATAGAGAAATTAGTTGAAGATTTAACTTTATCTGATGAAGAGCCAAATGAGTGAATAGGATTTTATTTTTAATACATTATTTGTATTAAAAATCAACCAAATCCTTAGAACTTACCCATGAGTTAAATTTATCAGGATATCCACTCCATTTTACTAATGCCATTTTCTTCTTATTATCTCTCTTAATAATTTTTTCTATTCTAAATGTCTGCTGTTTTGCTTTTTGTAACTCTTGCTCGTAGAAAGATCCCTTAACCTCTTCTCCCATCAAATCAGTAATAGAATATGTAACAGGTTTTGTTGGCAGAACTTTATCAATCACAAATATCTCCTCTGTCCAGTTTGGTGTGTAACCTTTATCAAATACCTTTCTCTTATATTTTGAGATTCTAACTTTATCACCAATTGCAAACTTTGGTTTACCAGGTTTCAAGTAGATTAAATCACCGTATAAATTAGACCAAACTTTATTTTCATTCTTCTTTTTACTTGCTTCAACAGGACTCATTTTTATACTAGAATGTCTAGCGTTATTGTAATCATCAACTAGTTTATCTATCTTATCCCAGTAAACAGTGTTGTTATTCACAGTAAACATCTTCCACATTCTGTTTTTCATAGTTTTATTCCATCTCTCAACAACACTAGATTTCTCCTCGTTTTCAGTGTGATACAGCTTGATACCATTTCTTTTAAGAAAATCTTTAAAATGTTTACTGATAAACTCAGAACCTTTATCAGTCCATAACATTTGAGGTTTACGTTTACTTTTGAATACATCCCCGAATGCTTTACTAACAGTTTCAGTTTTCTTATCTTTCAAACCTATAATCCATCCATACTTGCTAAACACATCAATAATCATCAAGAGATATTTTAATCCTTTGTTCCACTTACTAAACTTTTGCATTTCAACTAAATCAGCAGCCCAGATTTCATCAATACCGTTTGAGATTACTGATCTTTTTTGAAAGTTTCTTGTGATTGGTTTGTGAAGTTCGTCGGCTAATTGTTGAGACCAATCACTACTCAACGCCGACTCGCGTTTAAACCAAGTCCAAGTTTTTGTTTAGTATTAATTATTGTTCTAGCCAAAGTATGCCCCCATTGTCTTTCTTTCCAAGGAATAGCATCCAACGATTTTACCATCTTTCTGTCTGCCTTATTTTTACACTTTCGGTCATCTCCACAAACACTATAATCAACATCATGTTGCATAGCCACAGCATCAGTTGCTCCAGTTGGTTGATCATAAATTTCTAATATTTCACCGGTTTCCGGATTGTATCTTAATTGGTTCTCAAGATCATTATAAGGACCTGTATATTTATGCCCTGGCAATGTCCATCCACCTTTTGGTTTAGGTAAATTACCAATCTGTTTATGGATATCTATACCCCCACCATCAAGATCTTTTCTGTTTGTTTTGTATTTTTTCTTTGGCCGTATTTTGGTTGATAATTGGTCTAAAGCTTGTGAACCCACGTTTTGTATCATTGGATTTAATTTGTCCAAAGCGTAATTTATTGCCTTTTTTTGTAATTTAGGGTTTCTAAGAGCTTCTGATCCATAATACCTTCCCATTTCAACTGCTTTTTTACCCATCCAAGGAAGCCCGTAATGAACAAACCCATCAACTGCTGTGCCAACAACAGTATCAAAGACGCCCGCCCCTTCAGACGGGCTAATTAGTTTTTTTGATTTTTTCCCGTTTTAACATATCTAACTTTTTTAATTCCACAAACTGCACAGTGACAGTAAAATTGAGTTCTACCTCTTTTATCTTGTTGGTAACCACTTGGCTCTGTACAAGGAGTTACTCTTTTATCTTTAATACAATAAGTTTCTTTCATTTTATATAACGTTTAGATAAAAATTATGTCTACTAGATCTAATTTTCTGAAAAGTGAGCTCCAAAAGATATACAATAGCCTAAACATGAGTTATGAATATGCTGATTTTTCTAGATTGGAAAACGATAATAAATTTATAAAAGTATTTGAGTTGCTTATGGAAATAAGTGAGAAATCAAATACGCTTAACAAAGTTGTAAAAGGTAATTATCTATTTATATAATAAATGGAAGCTAAATTCTTTTCTGAGATAGAAAAAAAGATGGATGTTAAAACAATCAAGGATTTTGAGAAAGAAGTAAGGTCAAAAATATATAATGAGTTGGAGTCTCTTAGAAAGAAAAACGAAGATCTTTCTAGAGTTCTGATGGTTGGTGAATGTGAGATGTGGAAAAAAATAAGAAACGAGGAATATTCTTGGTTGCAGCTAAATAGTGATAAAAAAAAGAAACTTTATCGTCTTATTGATATTTACTCTAATTTCATAGATATAGTTGATAGTGTTAAAGATCTAAATACAAAAGTTGAGAGGGTTAAATCACTAAAAAATACACCGGTTGATGAAGATTAAAAAATAATATTTATTAAATATTATTTTTATTCTCCCCCCCATTTTATCCTCCAAAATATTCTTGTATGAAATCGCTGTTATCATCATCAAAATGTGGGTTATGTATTACATTTAAAATACTATTACCCCGCTGTCTCTCAAATAAATAATATAAACACCAATAACCACAGAGAACAGTATTGCGATTTTGTATTTCATCCATTGAGTAAATAATGCGTTTTCCAGAAGTATTAAAATATGTTAGTGCTTCATTTGGCATTATTAGTCCAAATGGATCAAAGTACTCAACTACATTGTCTATATTTCTATAACAAACCCAATGTGTTCCAGGACCTTGTATATCATCTAGATTAATTATTCCACATTCTTTTTTTATTTTATGAGGTAGTCCATCACGACTATATATTCCTCTGAAATGTTTTATACCAAGTTTTTTTATCCATCCCATTAGGTCAAAGTTGGATAGAGGTTTAATTACAAAATGGTACCTAGTATGGGAATTGAGTTGAATGGGCTGTTTTTTCCTAGAAGAAGACCTTTTCCTTTGGAGTTTTTTTTTTTAACACCCATTCCTATAGGGTTGGACCATGTACCAATAAAAGGAGGTGATTGATACGGATAACCCTTACCATTTGTGGGTGGCACGTAAACATTTGCTGTATTAGATGACCCTTGTCTATCAACCTGAAGTCCTCCTCCAAGCATCTTAGATACCAGACTAATTGCTATTGGAATTCCAATAGAAGCAAGTGTACCTAAAAATCCTCCTTCTATTTGTTTTCTAGTTGGCTTTATAGTAAATCCTCTACCCGTTTGCATAGCTCTGCTAATTTGGTTCAACTGTGATTTGTTAAAAGCATTACTTATACTTGGAAGCAAAGTTAATGCAGCTGTTGGAATTGGTATTCCTTTTCTCGCTATTTCATATAAGCTGGCTAAATCCATTGCTCCTCCTCTTTGTCCTTTTCCAAATATTTTATTTAGCCCAATTTCACCAAGTGCAGTAGCAGCGCCAGTTGCTAATGCGGGAACAGCTTTTGAAATTCCTTTTATTGCGAAAGGAAGAACTTTTGCTCCAAGAGATGCGAGTGATGAAAATAAGTTTCCTCCGTGTTTCACAGATTTTCTAATTTGAGTTTTACTTATCTTTATATCTGATCCTGTGCCATTTGCAATAGATTTATTTATTTTGGCAATCTGTCTTTTTGTCAACATTAACTCATCATTTCCTCTAAGATGCGAATGTTTTAACCGAAGAGTCAAAGGTGACTGATTTATTATTGCGGAAGCCAGTTTTGTCTTTTGGCCATCTGTAAGTTTTACTCCGTATTCCATATAATTAGACATTTTATTTTAATGTTTATATTAAATTAAGGGGAAACCAAGGTTCCCCCAAAACCCCTTCCCTTTTTCTATGTAATTAGATTTTGAATGTAAAATCTAATTTTTTAAAAAAATGCTTTACGTGTAACCTCACTCGGCGCAGTCAAGTGAGGGGTTTTTTCCTGTGTTACATAACACGCACTTTTTAAAATCACGTGTAAACTCACGCGGCGTAGCAGCAGGGGGGTTTTGGGGGAATGCAATCCCCCCATTAGAACCTTCTAGAAGGCTATTGTTTTTAAATCACACGATAATCTCGTGATTATTACATCATAGTATTTTTTTAGAAGCAGGGGGGTTTTTTGGGGGATGCAATCCCCCCATCACTAATTTCACAACATTTTATTCGCCGCGTATATCAAGTTGATAGCAGTTATCTAGTTCACTATCACAGTGTTAGAAAGTTTGATAAAAATGCCTCTCTCATTGTAGCCAAGGGAGGGGGTCGTAGGGGGGTTTTGGGGGGACGCAGTCCCCCCCCATGCGTAGACAAGGAAAGGGGTGTTAGGGGAAAACGTAGTTTTCCCCTTATCTATGCTCTAAGCAATAGTTTTCCATCTTGTTGTGATATTTCTGCTACTCTTTCATGTAAGACTAGCGCGTAAATATTATAATCAGCGTCTGGATTAGCTGTTAATTCGTAATGAAATGCTAGTTTTGTAACTCCATCTTTTATATCCATTTTCTGTTTAGTCAAATCAAAATAAACAAAAGGAAATAAAGTTTTGAAATTACTTCTATTGAGTAAGGTTCCGCCTTGATAATCATTATTTGCGTATACATATGACATTACATTTCTAAAAACTCTTGACAAATCTGTAGAAGGTTTAAAGTGAATATCAGGATATTCGTTTCCATTTGCAACTTCTAGATAACATCTTGATATATTAGCATTATTTGGTAGTTCAAAAGTGTCGTATAAAAATGGATTTGCTGTTTGTGAATCAATATTGGCTGTATCAATTCCAAAAATAAATACATGACGTGGTTTTGAAATAGCATTTGTAATTCTAAAATGACCTGTCTGTTGTTGTGTATTATTTGATCGCTCTACTACTTCATTCAAATATGTCCATTTGTAAGGTTTAAGATAATTTTCCATGTACAACTTTTCTCCTTCTGAATTAAACGTAAGTTTTGGAATAAAAAGTTGTAGTCTTGTTATAATAACTCTACAATTATCAGCTCCTTGAAAAATTAAATTTGCATCTTTTTCAATTTCGATATTTAGCTCAATTTTTGTATTTGGAAGTAATTTGTCTTCCAATGCTTCAAAGAAAGAATATCTATTAAGAGGAATTTCACAGTTTACTGTGGCTGATACACCTAATAGTAATTTTCTTTTATGAAAACCTTTATTATAAGTTGCTTGAGCAGGTCTTTCCTCTGCAGCTCTTGATGTATCAAGATAGTAAAATTCGTTTGTAGCTACACTCTCAGCATATGAAGGATTATACTCAAGAAGATTTTTAATATTTACAACATGATTTGCGTAGTTACAACTATAAACTTCTCGTCCATTTGCTAGGATACTTAATTTTTCTATAAAGGAGTTACTACCATTTACAATTCCGTTATGGTCTGCAATCGCAATGTTTCCTCCATCTGCCAGCTTATTTACTTTAAAATCCATTGATAATCGGGCGTTATACCAATCAAAAGGAGTGGCTTCTCCTGTATTATCAGCTACAAATCTAAGACCTGTTTTAGTTTGGTGAGCTGCATTTGCTGGAGCAGTATCTAAAGACTGTTCCAGGTCATAAACAACATCCTCATATCTATCTAAATATTTAGGATTTCTAAATGACTTCATTTTATTTTAATAATTATATAATTTTCTCTTACGTGTTGATCCTCCACTAAGAAGGTTATTCAACATTTGATCTATCTCTTTTTGAGTCATTGTTTTGTTTGGAGTTGTCTTAACTTTTTTAGCAGGGGGTTTTCGGGGGGGTGCAACCCCCCCGTTGGATAACATTTGCACTATTTTATCACCAGCCTTTTTACCAGCATGTTCACCAGTTTTTGTTGCAGCCATTGTTAGTACTTTTTCACCACTTTTTTTAGCAGCTTTTTTCATTGTCTTTCCAAATATTTTTTTACCAAACGATTTAAAAACATCTGTTATTCCTTCACCATAAATATGTTGTTTTGTAAAACTACCCAATTCAGGGTCAAATCTCTTTTTATACTCTGATTGTCGCGTCATTTTTATCTAATGAATATATATTTAGCTGAGGGAGGGGGGCGCAGGGGGAACCGTAGGTGCCCCCGCTTACATCGAGTGGAGTATTAAAGTCATAAACCAATCTATACCATTAAAATTTACTGGTCTTCCAAGTGAGTCTGTTACATAGATTCTCATTTCATCAATGTAAAATGAAGAGACATCACAATACAAAGGTCTTTTAGGTTCGAAAGTAAATGGATAAGACCTTGTGAGGTTATCAGTTGGTATCACAGCAATGGTATTAGTATTTATTCCATTTACAATACTATCAGTTATCGCCGTTGTGTTGATATTCAAAACATCAATCGAATTTGTGATATTTGGTAGTTTTGATCCATACTCTGTTTTTGTAATAACTTTCTTTTCAAAACCAATCAGGTCTCCAAATTCTGTTCCTCTCAGATCAAGTTGATAATCACCATCGAGTGATACTAACACTCGATAGGTAGATAGTATAAAAGTTAGATTGATTGAATACTTTTTTACTCCTTTAGAATCTGTTGTGTGGTGAGACTTTTGATCCATGTACTGATGAATGTAATCATTGATATCTGAGTAGGAATACATTCCATCTGTAAAAGTAATTGTTTGCCAGGCGGATCCATCATTAGTATATTTAATCTTATTGTTTTTATAATCACTTCTAATGTTGTACCATGAGTAAGTCATTGACAATCGATCAAGAGCAAGTTGATGTTTCTTATCAGTATCAAGTTTCAGAGATGGGTTAAACTTAATAGTAAAATCACCAGGTCTGCTTGTTCCTCTTTTTTCCCTATTTATTGAAGAAATATGAATAGCTCGTTCTTCCATTTTTATCTAATAGTTATATAAGTTTTTATTAAATCATTTAGCTGTTTTTTTGAGATCACTTTCATTTGGTTGAGAAGATGTGCTATTTGAGAAAACTCAGGTATCACGCCATTATTCCCAGCTAGAATTGAACCACCAAGTAATTCAAGTCTGTTTAGAAGTTGATGTGGGTTGTTATAGTAAATAATTCCTTGTCCCATTTTATACTCAAGCGAACCTAAATAAAGTTCAAGAATGTTTTTGTATTTATGTAGTAAATCTTTTTGCATTTGAATAAATTCTATTTCCATTTTTTCATCTTCTGTTTTTTGTTTTTTTCTCTTCAAACCAGCTATTTGCCCTGTAGTAACTTTTACATCATTTTTTACTTCATCACGTATTTCTCTAAGTCTTTCAGGGTTAGTATCAAAAAAATCACTTGGTCTTGGGTAGCCCATATCCTTCAGTACTCCTAAATCCACATTGTCAAGATTTTTTTCAATGTTATAACGTGAAGGTGATCTTGGTCTAGATGTTGTAGGTTCATCATAATCACCTTCCAAAGCTGGTAATTCGGACATTTCAGCCAATCTTAAATTAGTTTCATTAATTTTTTCCAATCCTGATGTTAATGCAAGTTGATTTTTTTTAAGCTGTGCTATAGTTGCGTTTTGCTGCTCATCAATACTTTTTTTAATAGAATCTTGAGATTTAATAAGTGGTTTAAATGTCTCTTTAAAACCTTCCCGCATATCTTGTTTTTGCCATTTTGTTGTTTTTATAACATCTCTAACCTGTTGAGTCAAAGCGTCAGCTTCTATTTTATTTTTTGCAAATTTTTTGTATTCTTCTATATCCATTTTATCTATTAATTAAATAAAAATGGAAATTCCAAATTATGATAGTACCGATGACATTGATAAAAAATATAAACAGCTATTTCCTTTTATGCCAGCGGATACGTTTCGAATGTTAATCTGCGGAAACAGTGGAAGTGGTAAGACTAATCTTTTGTATCACATGTTAATCAAACCACTGTTGCATTACGATGAGATTTATCTTTACGCACGTAATCTAGAACAGGATAAGTATCAAAAACTCATTAAAAAAATGAGGGAGTTGAGTAGTAAAATTGGATATGAAATACTTCATGTGAGTAACGATGAAATAACCCCGGTTACAGAAATTGATTACGAAGACAATCAAAAACTTGTGATATTTGACGATTACGTTTGTGATAAAAACCAGAGGTGTCTGATTGATTATTTTATTCAAGGACGACATAAAAATTGTTCTGTGGTGTACCTCAGTCAATCGTTTTATAAAACACCAAAGGATATTCGGCTAAATTGTTCTCACTATTGTCTGTATGAATTTCCATCATCGAGGGAAGCAAACAGAATATCATCCGAATTAGGAGTTGACAAAGAGGCGTATAAATCAGCAACAAAAAAACCCTTTTCATTTCTATACGTTGATAAACCAAAAAAACGTATTGCTAAAAACTTCACCAGTAATATATCCTAATAATAAAAAATGGGAATATTTAACGAACAATCTTTTGATCATCCTTTTGCTAAAGGTATTCCTGGTGCTCCAGGAGTTGGATTTAGTCTAACCGCAGATGGTAATTATGATATGAATAAAAAGAAACTCACAAATGTAGGAGCACCTAGTAATACCACTGATGCTGCTACTAAAAAGTATGTTGATGATAATTCCAGTGGATCACCCTCAACATCAAGGCTAACAGTTGATTCTAACATTAATATGGGAGATCAATACCGAATTACAAATCTTAGCACACCACTGGATGCAAAAGAACCACCTACTAAAGAGTATGTAGACAATACATTTCTTGATAGAGATGGTTCGTACCCAATGAAAGGTGATCTTAATATGGATAATAATAAAATGGTTAAAGTTGGCGCACCAACAGCTAATGATGACGCAGCAAATAAATCCTATGTTGATACAAAAGTAACAAATACAATGAGCTCTGCAGCAACAAAACAAGAACTAGCTAATTATCTTAAAAAAGATGGGACTGATGCAATGAAAGGAAGTCTAGACATGACCGACAATAGAATATTTAATCTTCCAACTCCAACGGGTCCCAAACAACCAACACCATTAGCTTTTACTGATTTAAAGTATCTCCACGTTTCTGGGACAAATAAAATGACTAATAATCTAAACATGGATAATAAAAAAATAATTAACCTTAGACTACCAACATCAGACACTGATGCCGCAAACAAAAAGTATGTGGATGATAATGCTGGGGCCCCAGATCTAAGTGATTATTTGGAAAAAGATGGCACTGTTGCTATGACAGGTAACTTAAATCTTAACAGCCATGAAATAGATAATCTCAGTGACCCCACCACAGATAAACAAGCTGCTAATCGCGGATGGGTACGTAAACAAATAGAAAGGCTTGATCATCATTCTGGAGAAGCCTCAAGTGGCGTATTCACAATAACAGATCCAGCTAGACCTACAACAATGTATCTACAATATATCAGTGGGGGGAGTGCCTCCCCCCAAAGCCCCCCTACTGTTGATTTTGTTTTAACTACATCAGCACCTGGTCAAGCACTTGCTTCATTTGCTCCAACAGCTAACACATACGTTAACAAAATAGAATTTCAATTTGGATCGCGCAATGTCAACGTCGACTTTCTGTTTTTTATTCCCAGGGACAACAATCATTCCAATTCTGTCTTTTGGGTTAGTGGAAATCGAACTGGCACATGGTCATTGAATATCCACAAGTCCTGGAACTACAATATGTCAGGAGTAAAACTACGAACTCATAATAACAACAATCACTCTGCTATAACTTGCAGAGTATTTTTTGATCTACCAAAAGCAATTACTAAACCACTTGGTAGAATAGAAATTAACACACCTAAAATTGTAATAAGTGGGGTTGTAAAAGCAGATGTCAACCTTGGTGGTAATAAAATAAAGAATCTGGGTGTACCAACCCAAGACAATGAATCGGTAAACAAAGGTTATGTTGACAATCTAGTTCATCATACCGCAGTTCAACCAAGTCATTATAAAGATGAGTTTAGTTACCTCATGTTAAGTGGGGCTCAATGGACTGATGAAACGGATGGGGGGAATAGTTTTGTTATATCAAAAATAGGAGATTTAGCACCAAACAAAGGAAACTTTCACGACTATAATCACAAAGTAATTTACGCGTCTATACGAAAGAGATATGATGGAAATACGCATAAGAATACATTTAATTATAAAATGGGAATTAATTTTTACAGACTAACTGCAAATACCGAATACACGTTGTGTTTGGAAATACTTAACACTGATTATAATCTCTGGAATAATACTCAAATAAGTGTTGACAAAGGAACTTCAACAGGATTATCAATTGGAAATACAATTGTAAAAAAACTATCCCATAGGTATACTGATTCAACAGGATCAACAAAAACTATGTACTACCACAGAATAATAGTTAATTTCCGAAAATTGTCATCTGGGAATAAGTTCTTTCTTCACATTTCGGTTGATTTTCTTCAGGGCGGATATAATATCTCTACGTATCCATCACTGTTTTCAGGAGTTTACATCATTGCTTATGGCATTGTGGGTACATTTAGCAATATCGACCCAGATAAAGTTTACGACTATCACACCGCATTTGATATCAAACCAACAGAAGTAGTGTACAACGTTGATATAAATGCAAATCAAAAAGAAATTACAAATATCAAACTTGACCGACAAAATAATAATAGTGCCGCGACAGTCGCTTTAGTAAAAGAAGTAGCTCCTTTTACTAAAAATGCTTTGTATAGATTATACTTTAGTGAGGTCTATGACTTTACTCATGCGGATAGTTATGGAATAAATATAGGTTCATCTGGAGTTATTATTAATTCTGTAAAGCCTAATATTACACTACCACCTAATAAAGACCTAGATGAAATAGAAAAAGATGGATTACATGTTAATGGTTACGATGTTACTTTTTCTCCTACACATTCTTCGAAATCTACTTTATGTATTGTTTTTACTCATTGGAGAAATAGGAGTTTTACCCTAACTAAATATTTATCAACAAATAATAATATTTTAGTAAAATTAAACTATGATAAAACAAACAATAAAGTAACTTTAACTATCAATAAAGCAACTCAAAATTTTACCATGCTAAGTGAATTTAGTGGAAAAATAATTGTATTATGGCTAACAGAAAATTTTGATTCAAATGTTACAAAAGTTAAAATAAGTAACTATAGCGGAACATTAACTATACCAGCTGTTTTTTATAATGTTAATCAACGTTGGAAGTTTAAAACTGAAGATGGAGTGTTAAATAAATTAATGTACTCTCCAAACTTTTACGACACTGATTCTGAGCAATATCATAAAGTAATGCTTCAAGAAAAGTTAAACGGAAGTTACATAGTATAGTGGGGGGATTGCGAGCCCCAAAACCCCCCTATAAGGGGAACCTACGGTTCCCCTAACACCCCTCCCTTGGCTACGCCGCATAATCTGAGTATAATATCAAATGAAGGATATCTTTGAGTTTAATCACATTGATAAATCTCTGTCAGAATCAGATATTGATGTTCTAAAAGATTTTTATAAGCATTATCACAAAAAATATTGGTGTTTTAAAAGGTGTTACAATAGTTATAAATTTCTTGATGATTTTTTTACGATAACCGGAATAAGTCTTGTAGCTATAGGAACAATTGCTGGTGGGATAACACTAAACCCAGTTATTCTTGGTGTTATAAATGGCGCTGGGATTATTGTAGCTGGTATTGGAAAAAAGAAAAATCCACAGAGAAAAATTGAGATGTCAAAGATCGCATTCACGACTTATGAAAAGGTACTAGTAGAACTGAGATCAGCTCTTAGAGGAGATGAATGGGATAAACAAGAGTTTATTGATAGGATGAAACTGATAGATGAAATGATAATTGATCAAACTCCTATATCTGATAGATTTGCTAAAAAATATAAAAAGAAGTTTTCAGTGGAGGAAAACTGTGTTTTACCCCAAACCCCCTTTCCTTCAACTAAGGGGAACCTACGGTTCCCCTAACACCCCTCCCTCTCAGCATTTTGGTGTAATTAGAAAAAAATAATCTAAGCAAGTAATAAATGGAGGAGTTAAGAAATTTAAAAAAAAGTTTTATAAAAAATTTTGAAACTACTTTATCTTCTGCCGGAAAAGATTTGGTAAAAGAAATGGAACAGAAATATAGCGTTGACGACCAAATTTGTCTTGATTATGCTATGAGCCTGTGCCATAAGCTTGTCAAAATGGATGGAGTTAGTGCAGAAGATGAGAAAAAATGTCAGGAATTTATAAAAATTTTTTATTATCTAGACGAGATAAAGTCACTGAACTAATTTCAATACCAAAGTAGGGGAACCTACGGTTCCCCCTACGACCCCCTCCCTCTAAGCATCCAGATATCTAAAAGAATATTTTTGACCGTTTATTTTCGAATTTGCTGTTTTACAATATTTTTGCCCCTCGCATATCATTTTAACCTGACCTGAATTTATTCCCAGCATTTTGCTAACAGAATATAAGCTATTGAAATTTGTTTCTTTTTTTGTTATCAAATTTATTACCTTAACCCTTCTTGGATTTTTGCGGATATCTTTTAAAAAAGTATAATCTTTGTTAACTGTTGACTTTCTTACATTTTCACTCGGTGTTGTCACTTCCAAATTTTTTATCCTATTATCCACTTTGATAGAATTGATATGGTTTATTTGTTTACCCTTTTCAATCAGGCCGTAAAAGCACTCGAAAACGAATCGATGAGAAAAATAATTTTTAATTTTACTTTCTGCTGTTGTTATAACACATTTTAAATAACCACGATTTGAAAGATAACCTTTTCTTGGGTTTCTCAGCCTGATGTTCATGATTTCTCCGTCTTCATTTGCAGCATATTTTGTATAGACTGGATGAATAAAAAACTTTTTACCGTTTTCTAAAATATATTTTTCCATTTTTATCTTAGAAACTATTTCTTTATACCAAAAATTTATTTTTATATATCATTATTATAAAGATGTTGAAGGAGATTGTAGCATACGTTAACTTCAGATTTCCAGCTGTAAAAACACAGTTTTATAACGACAATTTTATTAAAGCTTGTCTTGTTTATGAGTATTTATACGCAAAGTATTTCAACCAAGTGATGGATTTGAATAGAATTATTAACAAACTATCTGCTGACAGACATTCCATTAGAACTAAATCTAAGGTTTTGACTAACCATTTGATTTTCAATTTAGGTTTCAAAGCTTTTTGGAGCCACTTCAAACTTGGAAGAGGCTGTGTTTATGTTTTCGACTCTGGTTTTCAAGAAAATGAAGTTATTGGGTATTTGACAGGAATTTTTTATTGGGTTTTTCATTCGGGGGTAGCGAGAGATTAAAATTCTATATTAATTTTAATATAGAATTTACTCTCTTAATTCAAGATAACTTTCCCACCATTTGTCATAATATTCTTTTGTTTGAGATGAAATATTAAGTGAAATTTTGTTTTTTGAGCCTATTTCCCCCAAAATTCTATTTGCAACATAAAAGACATTAATCATTCTCTTACGGCTGAACTTTTATTTACCTCTTTCATAACTTTCTCATCTATTTCCATTAACTTTCTATATAATTCATCCTTTTCCTCTCCTGTCAAATTTGGAATCTGTTTTATCTTTTTCTCGTAATAGTATTTTCGCTGGTATACGCTTTTCTTCCTGAAATATAATCTGTCATACTCTTTTGGATCAAAGTAACCTAATACATGCCCGTTTGTTGATCCACATTCTTCACAAATCTTGTAACCTTGATATATCGCGAAATTTTCACTGTTTTCACAATTTGAACATGGGGATTGCATTTTTGTTTCATCTGAGATATTTTTAGTATAACTATGCAAAATTTCTAAATATTTTTTTATTTGTTCTTCTGAGTATTTCATTTATTTTTTATTTTTTTAATTTTTAATTTTACCTTATTGCTTTAGTATCAACTTTGTTACTTTGCACCAATCTTTTGTCATCATCGCAGCTCAGAGCTATTTTATTAACCTCTTTAGAATATATATCGTGATTCTTACTTTGTATTATTTTCATACTTCGCATTTGTTTATCCCCCGTGAATAAACAATCAAAATAATGCTCAAATGTAATTCCTTTTGAAACCACAGACTTTTTTATTCCCTTACACTTTTTTATGTTTTTTCCCTCTTCTATTTTGAAGCTATATAACTTAGGGCGAAGACCTATGAAATGTGTGATTTGCTTTCCTACTACTTCATCCTTGAACATTCCAATTACTTTTTTGTTTAACCCTGTTGGAATACCAGATGGATGAGATTGAGGGTAATCTGATGTGTCAAACTTGGATTTCACATCGTCTGTTATGTCTACGTAAAAATCTTCTGTTTGTATCCGATACATTAGGCTATCAGTATCCGTAAAAAGTAACTCAGCTTTTGTGTCATATTTTTCTTTTATATAATTGTAGTGAAAGTCAAACATTAAAGTTTTGGATAAGTCTAAGATTGCTTGGCCTACATAAACTGGTTTATTGAAATACACCTCTGTTTCTTTCATATGGGCCGCAATAAGATTTTTATCGAAAATCGTGGCTCTTTCAAAGTTGGGCCTTTTTGAGAGTTTTAGAGCTATTTTACGATCATCAACCAGTTTTATGTTTTGTCTTTTTCTAATGTTTTCTATTGTCTTTCCAAAAACTGAGTTATTCATGAGTTTAAAAAAGTCTTTCTCAAAACTGTTAGCTGCTGTTTTACGCAATTCCGTGTTCTTTCTTATATAAGGCTCCATCCAGGGGGATTGCTCAAAGGATATAGCTCTGTTTATCGCTTTGAGTTTTAGCCCCATATTGAGGTACTGTTTGAGATTTTTGTAGTGTAATACGTAATTGGTTCTTGGTTTGAAATGGCATATAAGTTTTTCAACCCCATTTACTTTGAGAAGTTCTGGAGCAAGTGGGTAATCGTTATGTGTTTCCCAAAGATGTTTTGGGTAAACCAGATCTACATCAAAAATATAGCCCTTGTTTGTATTGCTTTCAATTATTTTAAGAACTTGGCTTTTTGTAATATTTTCAACCCACTCAAAACCATGCGTTGGAAGTGGTTGAGACATCGCCCAACCATGAAGATTGTTTGCATCAAGGTATTGAATGTAGGTTGAAGGTTTTTCGGGATCGTAGGTTTTCATGTATTGATTATTTGCTTCTGCGTATCTCTTTGATATGTGAGTTATTCCACCGCGTATTCCCCTTTCAAACATCATTAACATATCGTAATCGTCAAGTAGTTGTAACTGCTGACCTGTTGTTTTGAGGCATGCATCCCAGGCAAGACCTGGTGAAGTGTAATAATAAGCTGGATCAAGATTGTAATGTTTCATACAAGTTTTCCTGAAGTTTTCAAAAACATCAGCAAGGAGTAACACATCAGACTTAAGATAAAGATCGTGATAATCTCTGATTGTTTTACAATTGAGTGTGTCCCAAACACGAATTGCGTGATAGAAATCTTCTTCAGCTATGTGCTCATCGTTTAGCTTTGAATAAAATTCTTCTCTTGGTGGGAGTTGTGTTTCAGAAAACTTCTTTAGATTTGAAACGTAATCGTAGGGGTAAACTCCTTTACGAGTAAGCAGTTCAGTATTATTTTTAAACTTTCTTCTTGTATTAACAAAGTCAGTTGGTTGCAAATTTGAAACAAGATTTGCAAGAGATGTTTGAAGAAATTTGAAAGAGTCTATAAATCTGATTTCAAATGTAATTTCACACATTTTCCCTGTTACACTTTTGTACTCACCCACTTTAATATGTTTTGAAAAGGAAATGTATTTCTCTTCCGTAGATGGAATGCATTCTAATTTTCCTGGAATTTTAGCAAGTTCCTTTATGAAAAGATGTGCATCATAACCTTGAAGATTATGGAATATAACTGGAAGAACTCTTGGTTTACGACATCTCAAATTACACTCGTTGTGGGCAGCACCTCTGTATTTACCTGTGAAATGGCAGTGATCTCTGACTCTGTCTTCACCCAATTCTTCCTCACATAACGAGCAATATTCAGCTTGTTTAAAAGAAATCTTTTCCTTTTTAGTTATTGTCATTGGTTTTGGTTTTCGATAGTATTCGGTGTATATTGATTGGGTATAACCCACAATTTTATCTACAAAAATAGCCGCCACATTGTCATCTTCTTTTTCCTTTGTAAAGCTTTCTGTTTTAAACCTTCCTGTTACCCCTTTGAGATAAAAACAAAATCCTGATGGTTCGTGTTTTTGGTATTCTATGTTATAAGATTTACTTGGATCTGGTTTACAATTTGAAACAGGTTTTGTAAAACACTCAAAATCAGCATATATTACAAAAGGAACCGGATACTTTTTGTGAAAGTTTTTAAAATAAAGGCTTTCTCCCTTCTTTGGCATTTTAACTGCAACCATTTTGTTGTTTGAACAATATTTTTCGTGTTTTTCAAAACTACTTTTTACTTTGAAATGGCACAAACATCTTTTACAAATAAAAACACCACCAATAACTCTTGTTTTAGTCAGTTGAATTCTAATTAACCTACTTAAATTTTTTATCAGAGAGTAGTGACTTTTACCATCCTCTTCAAAAAGAAATAAATCTATACTTTTTTGGCAATTTTTGTCTGATAATTTGAGAGGGTAAATAGTTTTTCCTTCAACCGAAAAGACTGCTATACTTGGAATATTTGGGTTAAGCTTTTCAAACTTACTTATTTTTTCAATATCCATTGGAAAACTTAACCCCTTTGTTACTAACTCGTTTTCATACTTTTTCAAATCTGAAATTATCTCGTTATCTCTTGGTTTTGGATGAAGATATCTTAGTACACACCAGATAAAGCATTTATCGTCTTTGTTTTTCGGGTTAATTATTGCCTTTTTATTTTTAATCCAAACTGGTAAATCTATATATGATGAGCCTTTTTGAGGGAAGTATTCAACAACATTTATCTGCAACTCTTTTATGTTCTTAAAATACCATCCACTTCCATTATTTTGATACTTTTCAATATCCAAGTTAATCTTTTTAATGTTATCTTTTACAAGCTTTTCCACGTTTGTTGACTTTAAAACTCTCTTTTTCTCAGTTCTAAAATACGCTTCATCCTCCTTGTAACCAGCAAGACCATTTTTATCAAAAAGTGGTTGCTGCATATCACAAACAAGAACAAAATTTGCTTTAATATTTTTGTTCTTTTGGAAGAATAGTTTAATAATATTTTTATTTTTCTCAAAAAATTGATCAGGTGTTAAATTTGGATCACCCTCTATTACGTACTGTTTTGCAAACTCATCAATAGCTGTTTTAGTCTCGACTATTTTCTCGTCGTATTGATCAATAAGCTTTTCAAGTGCTTTTCTGAAAAATGGAGGGGTATCTTCAGGAATTTTTCTGTTTTTTATACACTCATCAAAATACTCCTGAAATGTCTTCTTCTTTTTAGTCTTTTTTTTGATATTTACTCCCTGTCTTACTTTTTGCCTAGCTTTTTGTATTTTTTGAAACCTTTTGATGAGTTTCTTTCTTTCTGCTAATTCTGAGTACTCTTTTTTAAGAGCTTTCTCCTCTTTTTTTACTAATTTTCTAATTTGATCCAGAGACATATTCTGGAACTCTTTTGAAGCTGATTGTTTTGACATGATTCCTTGTGAAAAGCAATTTTATTATAAGATTTTATTCTTTTAAATTCAATTTTATTTTTTCTGACGTGGGGTTTGGAATATGGGATAATTTAAGTATCCGGTAATAACAGGAATTTGTAGATTTGTGTTAATTTGTGTTATTTTAGAGTAGTTAGTAAAAGATACTCTTTTAGCGGTTTGCCGTTTTTCATATGGTGGGGCACGCATTCTGAAGGAATGTGGGCACCAGGTATGAAATTTGGTATTTCGCTGGAAGGTATCTTTTACTAACTACTTTCCGGTCTGTTAAAAGGCCCAAAAAAGCCAACAGATACATTTTATGGCTGTGAAAATTCGAGAAACGTTCCGGTTTTGTGATTTATTCATATTCAAAAAAATAGTACATTTACAGCAGTTACAAGGGATACAAACTTCTAAAAATTAATAGGCATGTGAAAGGTGTATCATTTGTCAATAAAAGGTATACGAAAGGGGTACCTTTCCGGTCAAAATTAAAAAGAGTATATGAAAGGGTAAGGGATTGGACCTCGGGGCGGAGCCTCTCAGCAGTAAAAGTACCCTCCTTCCACCTCCTTCGAGATCTTAATAGCCCAGCTGGCCAAATTTCTACCTTCACTCCATGGGGGATTACAATTTATTTCCAAATTGAACGAATACTACAAAACAGCACAACAAGGAGTAATACTGTATATTGTTGTAACTTGCACGGCTCAAACGCCACATGCAGCGAACTTATTCAGGTTGGCTGAATTGGGTTTCTTCCGGCCCTGACAGGCGCAACGTAAAATTTATCACAGGAAGGGGCATTGGGAACTTATGTATTTCGTAAAAAATGTAGCCAACCACAGTTCAACATACACGCAATGAGACATTAACTTTTATTTACAAACTGAACTGATACTACAAAAAGGTGATCTTGCTCTTTTCTGGTAAATCTCAATATTATTTATAAAGCTCGTTGAACTAAATAAAAGGTGTAACGTAGATTGTCTCTCTTTGTTCAACTAACTAAGAAGAGTAAACATTAAGAAAGAAGAAAGAAAGGGAATCAATAAAAAAGAACTCTGGGTCAGAATGCCTAGGATCACCACCAATAACTTTATTTTAGATCAAAGTAGATAGTAAACAAGGCTAAGATGATTGAAAGGCTACGTTCATACTTGACCAGACAGCTTTTGCGCCGGCACCAAAATGATACCGGATAGGGCTCTTGACCACACATAAGAACGATGATTTCGGCGCGATTTCTGTAACGGAGCAAAGCTTCGGTGCCCCACTTTAGTTCGGTGTGAACAGTTATTCGGACCTTAGCGGAAGTGAATAAACAGGGAGAAAGACTGGAATCCACTACGACCGAAGTAAAGATTTAGCAGTGAGGACTGGGGCTTAGTTTACAAAACCCTCTCGGCCAATCGCTCCGACAGGACGTCATCCTCAGAGATCCAGGGGCACCGGACTTGGCGATGAACACAAATGTAAATTATGGCTTTAACAAATAACAAGAAAAAGAAGTCCACAAGTACTAGGAAAAGAGATCGTCAAGACTTTGTTTTAAACCCTCAGTTGGCAAAAATCAGCCTTTCAACAATCAGTTAATGTTTATCGCCCCATTTCCCAAGAAGCACCTATTTTTCACCCCCCCCCCCCCCCACCACCCCCCACTCGAAAGAAACATGTTCAACAAGGTGTTTTATGGGAGATGTGCAAATGGAGAATTCGTGAATGAATAGCAGCGAAGGCCCATAAAGTTGATGTCATGTGGTCTCGAAGGAGCCTATGAGCGTGGTTTTGGAGAAAAAAATCCAGAGCTATCACAATGATTTTAATAGATTTCTCCCAAAATATGAACACACAGGACGGAACTAACCTTTAGCTGAAACATGCCGGTTAGGCCGCCGTTAGTCGTGACAAAATGGTCGCTAACGGCAGCTGCAACTCGACATCTTAAAACTGGCGAAACCTGTTTAACCGTCACAGCACCCTTTTTTCTGCCGCTTTAATGAGCTTTTTAACGAGCAGCCCACGTTCGATATATTAAGATTCTCACAAGACTCCGAGGCTTTAGGGTTAAAATTGCCAATTTTTTACTACTCCATTGTCTCGCAATTCCCAGAAGAGACCTGTGCACAAAGAAAACCAAACGAAATGTAGAAAAATGACCAGAAAGCGTCGGAGTCATTTTAGAATTTTAATATATCGATCGTGGGCTATTCACTATTTTCACATCAACCATAATGCACCTTGTTTGCCCCCTAAAATTTTGCATAAGCATTGTCTTCGATTTCTCTTGGGACGAAATTAGTACCCAGGAGAAATTGAAAACAATGGTTATGCAAAATTTTGGGGGATAAACAAGATGTATTATGGTCTTTGTGAAACTGGTGAATTACAGAAAGAGGTCTTGTTGCTCCTATGTTGTCGGTTGGCACTTCATGCAAACACGTTTTTCTCAGCCAGTCAAAGGCAAACGCAAAATAATCGTGACTAACGCAATTGGCTAATTAACGTGCGTTTCCCACGCTTGACACCGGCCGCAGGCTTCAATTCACGTTTTGCTTTGTCCATTACCGTGTACAAAATTTCATTTGAACGGTAGGTTAGAGTTAAAATAAAACGTTCATATTGCCACGTGATCGCTCATCATCACTTCGAAAGTGTTTCGTCGAGTCACGTGATTGTTCACCCTACTCAGTCCATTCGGTTTCAGCAGAACTCGAAAGTATTTTCCCTACAATATGACAAAAGTCTGCTTATAAGCTTGAATTATGAAGAAATACAAAAAGTCAACAAACATAAAAAGGAAAACCATTCCTTTTGAGCTTCAGTCATCTACGGACTTGAAAAACTTTACCGCTTCCGCGCAATCTGCAAAGTAAAACAGCAAGTGTTCATGGACAAAGTTTTCCTCAACCAGGAAAAAATGCCATTTTTCCTTTCCATCAAAACTGAAAGGAAAATATTTGTCAGGGATAACTTTTAATTAAGGGGCTTATTACGTAAGTCTTCACGACGGAAGCAAAACCTTAAAGTTTGAAGAAACTGTACGTTTTAAGGTCATGGTACACGAGACGATTCGCAACAACGACTTTTAGCGCAACACAGCGTTGTAACATTGCAGCGCTCTGTTGTCCTAAAAATCGTCCCGTGTAACATAACCTTTGGGCAGCGGATCCCTGAAAGGCTCTTCTTAAAAGCTGGGCTAGGCTGGGCTGGGCTGGGCTGGGCTGGTTAGCGTTACCTCATTAACAAGAGAAATAAGAAACAAGGGTTTTTTATCATTTACATGACAAAGCGGTCGGTTCACAGATTGGGCAAATGGTAAGAAAAAATCAGGACTGTTAAACTTCATTCCAGACTCGTCAATACCATTTGCATATATCTGATCCTTTTACCATAAAAACGGCTGGGGAAGCCAGAAATTAGTATAAAATATGGGTTTTAGCAAATGGTAAACGAAATTCCGTTTGAAACATTCTGTCCGAAAAAAAAAAAGCACTTCCTTTTCAGATGTTCCGTTGCTCCCGGAAATTTCCCACTAGAACGACAAGAAAAACGTTGTTCTATTTTCTTTTTGGCCAAATTTTCCAGGAAAAATGGTACAAGGACCACTAAAAAAGGGACTGTGTCTCACGCCATCTATAAACCTTTCCCGCATTCCTGTAAACAAAGGCATCAAGTCGAGGCTTGGGTGGACAAAATACAGTGATTTGTATGAAATTGTCCACCCGAGCCTCGGCCTCATTTGTTCATGCTTGCTAACTGGAGAGGAATGCAGGAAAGGTCTATTTGCCCTTTCTTATAAAACATTCTTAACATTCTTATAAAAAGGAAAGAGTGTAAACATCTTCAAACAAGGACGCGCTTATATGAAGAGGCCGTAAGTAAAAGAATGCGTTCTTATATCCCAGTTAGCAGAGTGATAAAACTGACCTTTTGGTTTTAGTTGTAGTTGGAGCTTTCTGCTCAAGGAACGAGACGGCATGTCGAGCCTAGAGATTGCAGCGCCATTAACCTATCACAGCACAGGAAGCAAACAACGAATCCTAACCACCGTAGCTTGGGCCAATTGTTTATACAACTTTTGACTGGTTAAAGTGACCTTGTTTGGAATTTGTTGCTTTCTTTGTTATGGTTTCTTCTTGCAGTAGAAAAATGAAAAAAAAAAAAATGGAAAAAGGAATTACGTAATTAGGGTGGAAGAGCATTTTGGTGCGTCAATAAAATTATAAGAAACACTAATACTTGTAAATCTAAATCAAATACAAAATGATGCAAAAATAGACTGATAGGAAGCAAACCAGTTGCTGATATCAATTGTGGCTAAGAAGAGCCTCTTTAGTCAGAACTTTTGTTACATTTTTTTTACCCTGGATACCAGAGGTTTCTTGTCTCGTACGACGGGATTTCTTTAATGTGGTCGGAGGGTGACAGATCTTCGGCCGAAGTCTGAAGCTACTAGAAAAAGCTTTTCGCTTTTCGTGCGGAGCACTATAAAAGACTTGACCGGGACCAGGAACCGCACATAAAAGCCTAGCACCCAGGGTGTACAAAACAACCTAAAAGGACACAGTAGTTACCTCTACTACAACTTGACTCTTCTGTTTCTGTTTTTTTTCTTTGTGTGAATTTGCTCTTTGTTTCTGTTTTTCTATGCTACGAAGAACTGACTCACATATCCATCACCCCTGCAATAAAAAATAGAGAACGAAAATCAAACTGGCATTTCTTGAACTGAGTGCTGAGAAAATCTACAAATCAATGATTCAACCTTTTTTTACGTATTGTGGAACTTTGGGTATCTATTGGTCAAGTTTCCGTAAAAGTCGAATTGAAAGCATTGAACGTCGAAGTCAGAAAGTTATGGACAGTAATGAGTTTAATAAAGAGACAGTCCTGCCAGATTGTGTTTGATTGTCTTCAAGATAACGTCTGTACCCCTTTTAAAGGAAATTTTACAAAAATTGAACTCAACATTAACACTAGAAACAATTTGGTCCACTAAAACTCCCCAAAGCTAAATTAGAATTTGGACGGAGAAGTTTTGTCTTTCAAGAGGCTCTAGTTTACAATACTTTACCTCGGCATTTATGAAATTTAAATTCTAGGTTACTTTTTAAAGTAATTTAAAAGAGTTTCTTCAATAGTATTCCATAATTCACAACTCTTCTCTCTTCTCAACTCTTCCCAAAATTTCCTTTGAACAGTTGGTTAGAGTTAAAATAAGACGTTCATAATATATAACAATTATTCACCGAAGTGGAGGTGGCTACTCGTTACCATTTACCGAGCTGCGAAGCAGCGAGGTGAATTTCTACAACTGGCCACCGACACTGAGGTGAATAATTGTTTTAGTATATACTAAAACAGTGAGATAATTGAGCACAAAAATGATGATTTTTGACTCAAATAATGTTGCCAACGATTACAGTTTTTGGCGCGTAATAGCACAGGGAGCCCACACAATCTGTTTGTGTAGCCGATTGTTATTTTATAGTAAATGTACTGTTCTATTATAAGGAACAGTCAACGGCGAAATCAAACTCCTTCAAAATCGCTTAAAAAACCGCTTTTGAGGTAAAACGACGACTATATACCACTGGTAAGGTAATTCAACGTTTATTTATCATTGATTTATATACATAGTTAGCGACATATCGCTATAGGTGAGGCAAACGGTAAATCCAGAACATTTACTATAAAATAACAATCGACTACACAAACAGATTGTGCGGGCTCCCTGTGGTAATAGGGACCTTAAGATCCGACGACGGCGACGGCAACGGGAACGCTACAAAAGCAATAGGTTTAATTAGCAAAACAACAATTTTGCACGTGCATCACGCTTTTCTGTACATTTCGTTGCCGTCACTGCACGACTATGACGCGAAAATGCCTAATTACGCGTTTTACAGAGGAAGTACACAAGCGACGGCGAAATTTCCTCTCTCTTTCTACACTTGGATATGGTTCTTAGGAATTCAACCTTAGGATGGTTCGCCTACATGAAAAAGTTAGTGACCTGGAGTAATCGCGATGAAGATTGAAAGAAAACGAATTCGCTTTTTCAGCGACGTTTTTTCTGCCGTCGCCGTCCTCGGATCTTAAGGTCCCTAATGACCGAACGGCCGCGGCCGTCGCTTTTTCTTGCCGACAAATAAAACTTTTGAAGGTATTTGTTAGCTCTGGCGGGGAAATGTCTTCAAAAGGAGATGTGAATTCTTTTTGTATTTAAAATCACTCTGTAAAAAAAGATTATTAAATTCAGTTTTAAGCTTATTCATGAACAAGTCAACTAAGTAACGCAAGACTTAAGCTTAATTTGCATTTGTAAACAAAAAACTTTTTCACCGGTTTTATCGATAAATTCGAGTCAAACAGACAAAGCTTTACCTGTTAAAACTTTCAAACCGAACTTCGTCACCTTCTTCGTATATTTCGGGAACAGCTTGCTTGCTTGATTAGTTGAAAATTTTTTTTGTTTGTTACGGCAGCAAACCTGGAAGGCATTTTGCTCGCAACTTAGGGCCTGTTTACATGGAGTGGGGGACCCCGGTCTAGTGGGGTAAGTTTCTTTTGTTTTCACGCTCTGGGGAACACAAAACAAAAGAAACTTACCCCACTAGACCGGGGTCCCCCACTCCATGTAAACAGGGTCTTAGACGACTTTGGCGTCGCTCGCTCCGAGGAACTGAAGATGAATCAGTGAATAGTGCAGGATATTCACTGATTGAGTAGCCAGTCAGAGCGCGCGAAAAACATTATCCACTGTTTTAGTAAATACTAAATAGATATAGCCAGGGCTAAAAGCAAAGCTCTGGTTAATAATACGTGTAAACAAAAAAAAATTCAATCTTGTAATGCTAAACGGGGACGACAATGAAAATGGCTTCAAGACTAATAGATCTAATTAGCAAAAAAAAACAGATTGCACGTGCAGCACACCTTTTCTTCTAATAAGCAAAAAAAAAACTTGTAAGTGCAGCACGCTTTTTTGTCTTTCCCTTGCCGTTGTTTTGCACGACTACAACGCTGTTTTGTACAATTTAAACGTCAAACTTCCTAGTTACACATTATTTTTATGGAGGAATTGTCATATGTGCTTACCCAATATCTTGTTTCATGTTCGCTTTTATTTTTCACTGCCGCTCATCCTCACCTTGCTGGCCGCTAGCATTTCTCATTTTCTCACCACCGTTTTGAATTTCCGTGTTTTTCTTCCTACGAAATTCGTCTCCTTTGTTTTATAACAATAACTCGCTGTGGCTCTTTCTTTGTTATCCAGTGTAAACATAAAAAATAACGCCGAGAAATACACGACTTTGTTGTTGTTTTTTCTTTCTAAAAGTCCGAGGGGCCATGGAATTTCCTTCCAAAAAAGACCTTGAGTTGCATTTGGGTTGCCATACCTGTTGATTGAGTTATTTTTCATTGGTATGCCTGTGGTCCGGACGGACCATCGGGTGGGCGGTCGGTCGGTCGGTGTACGGTCACGTGATTACCAAATTTTGGCGGATGGGTAGATTACCACATTTCCTTAGCTATGGGGCTCGTCGCGCGTGGAGCTCCTCTATTACCACGTGATCGTTCATCATCATTTCGAAAGTGTTCGTCGAGTCACATGATTGTTCACCCTACTCAGTCCATTCGGTAGAGGCAGAACTCGACAGTATTCTCCCCTTGATTGCAGTATGGCAGAAGTCTACTTATAAGCTTGAATTATGAAGAAATACAAAAAAGGGAACAAACATAAAAGGGAAAACCATTCTTTTTGAGCTTCAGTCATCTACGGACTTGGTAAACTTCACCGATTCCACGCAATCTGCGAAGGAAAAAAAAGTTTTCGAGGACAAAGTTTTCACAAACCAGGAAAAAAGTGCCATTTTTCCTTTCCACTTATACTGAAAGACAAATACTTGTCAGGATCGGAATAACTTTCAAGGGACCAATTACGTAAATCTTCACTACGGAAGCAAAACCTTAATGTTTGAAGATATTGTACGTTTGAAGGTGTTGTTACACGAGACGATTCGCAACAACGACCTTTAGCGCAACAAAGCGTTGCAACATTGTTTCGAACGGTTACAGCATTGTTCCAACATTGCAGCCCAGTGTTGCGCTAAAAATCGTCGTTGCGCATCGTCCCGTGTAGAATCATCTTTAGGCAGCGGATCCCTGAAAGGCTCTTCTTAAGCTGAGCTGGGCCAGTTAGAGTTATCTCATTAACAAGAGAAAACCAGTCGGTTCACAGTTTGGGCAAATGGTAAGAAAATGGTAAGAAAAATTCAGAACTGTTAAACTTCATTCCAAAATCGTTAATAACACTTGCATAAATCAGTTCCTTTTCCCGAAAACGCCTGGGGAAGCTTGAAGCTAGTATCAAATATGGGTTTTAGCAAATGGTAAACGAATTTCCGTTTGAAACATTCCGTCCGGAAATACAGGACTTCCTTTTCAGATGTTCCGTTGGCCCCGGAAATTTCCACTAGAACGACAAGAAAAACCGTGTTCTATTTTCCTTTCGGCCAGATTTTCCAGGGACGTTTTGAAAATGGTATAAGGACAAAGAGAACGTATCATGCCATTTATTCGCCCTTTCATTAATTACGAAACTCGAATGTCTTATCACGGTCACTAATCTTTTCTTTTTTTCTGTAAGAATATATTTTATACGAATAGCAAGGCTGAAAATTCCGAAATCTTAAGAACACGGTAAAAATAAACCACAGGGTTGAAAAGGATCGATAATTTTTTTTTGTGTTGAAAATCTGCTAATAAATACACTAAAATTATGTGTTTTTAACTTAACTGTGAAATAAGTATTTCTTTCTCGGCAAAACTAGTCACAAAAACGTGCTCAAAGGCTTGCAAACTTTCTCTGTCAAGACTCGCGGTTATCGTGGAAACTTCTCAACTTTACCTTTAATTCTCTTCTTGACTGCTATTGCATATTGCATTCAATTGCTGCGATCTACATAAATAAGACATGGATTTCCGGTGTGTTTCCAGTTCGAGAGGGCAGGAAGTAATTAAACACGTTCTAAAATAAGGTGGGATATTCTTAAATGTTGATTTTGGAAAAATATGTAATTATTTGCTCATTTTGTTCCAATTTTTATAAGCAAAACTGGAAGGATTTGACTATTCGACAATTGTTTGTTTGCTTAGAAAAGATGCACCCAAAAAAGCTGATTTTGTTCTTAAAAAAGTAACAAGTAGTTGCATCAAGAATTCAGTCTATTTGCTCAATTTCTTCCATAAATACATCTCTGGAGAGTCCTCGGCTAAATTCAGCAAAGAAGCTGTTATACCTTGACAAAAAGACAATTTTATCATCTTGTAAGTTTGAGTCAGTTTCTTGGAATCCTTTCCTTTCCATGACTGTATTTCTTAAGGCAAAATATTTCAAAACTTATTGGTTTCTTGCGAATAAGCATTTATTACTGTGGTCTCAGAAGTCTGGAAAACATTAACAAAAACGCAACTCAGAAAATACAGTTTCCATGAGCCACAGAAATTTCTGGGACGATTAGAACGTATAAATTTCTGAGGCCCTTTAATGCGCAGTAGATAATTATATTTCAATTTGCTCTGCCCTTTCAATTCCCTTCCGCCAATGAAAAAAATCATTTTTTAAGACAATTTACAGCTCGTTCTTCGTGATATGTGATAGAAAACAAAGCTAGACAGGAGGCCTCCTTCATTGTCGTACTGTATAGCACGGTCTTTTTTTTGCTTTATCGATCCGGCAGAGTGTGCTTATCTCCGAATACCCCCTAAAAAACTCTTGATGCCTCTAGTTTATTATCATGAGCATGGTGTTAAACAAAAAAAGACAGGTACCAATGGCAATAATGGTATTAGGTTTCAAAATTAAAACCAGCAGATGCAAAACAAAAAGCTCTCGTTCGAAACAAATAACCCACCGGTGGCCCTTAAACTGGGTATACTTATTTATTATTTGAAAAAGACAGCATGTTAAAACTGAATTATTAAAAGATAAAGCTCTTCGTGGCCGTAAAAGTTAGAGTTGCTAATTCGAAAAAAAGAAAGTTGGTCTTTGACATGGGAACCTTGGAAACAGTAGTATGACCGAAAGCAATTTATTGAACAACATTGCTTTGTTTTGCTACATTTGCTCACAGTCTGCTTTCTCCAGATAGCTCCAGTAGATTTCCAATGCTCATCTATAGGTCACTGGTATAAAGCGAGATTTTGAATGAAAACAGTTGACCACGTTGTCGATAACATGACATTATATTTGAGATTATGTCTCAAAATTAAAAGCCGATGGACGCAAGCTAAAAGACAGAATTCTCTTTTGAAAGCGGCATCATGCCTTAGAATTATTTGAAACCAGGAAAATGTGGGCGAAGAGGTGGGACAGTCTTAACAGGTACACATATGCATATATGGGGCTTTTAGTTTGATGAAAAGGGTGTTTTTTTTCGTTTAGTATAGAGTTTCATTTATGCGGAATTGAAGACTGAAGTTTCTGGTTCTCTCGGCTGGGGAAGGGATTTTTGGTGGCTATTCTAGCTAAGGGCAGCACCACTGCCTGGACAACAGATCACAAAGGTCAGTTTTGGAAATTTTTAAAGTTTAGCTAATGCTGCAATTCCAATCCTATTATAATGGAATTTCCCCAGACGCACATACCCTTTGTGTCTTTTGATGTAAGCTAGTGAAGCCATAGCCGAAGGGAGTTAATGATTAATGATTAATGATTAACAAAGAAGTCGTGAAACAAAATTTTAGGATTGTTTGGAAGAAGACAAGAAAGTACCACGCAGAGGAATTAACTTTACACAGGGACCTTTTCTAGGGAATATCATAATAGACAAGGTATGAATATTGCTTGCTGAAATAAACGGAAATAAAATGGTGGAAACAAATAAAAGTTAAGCTATGGATAAAACCCTGAGCAATGATCAATATTGACTTTTTAGTGTGTGTCATTTGACTCCGTGATAAGTGTGAAACAGGTGCCTCAGGAGAGAATATATAAAAATTATATTAAATTTAAATTTAAGACTGGCTATGAAAAAGCGCGAGAAATCATTCGATGGCTATTCGCTATATTCCCTCATAATCTGGTGTAAATATGGAAGCGGGAAATGAAAGAAACAGCTTTTAAAATCAATAAATAAATTGTCTCTTTTTTAGCGTTGAGTTAAGGACCAATTTCGAAATCATTCCCAACTTCTTATGATTAATTGATTAATTCAAGTAAGGTATTGTCGCATATTGAGAAATTTGAATAAGCCTATTTCTTTACAGGACTAGTTTGATGACAGCAAACAACAACTTGAAAGGCTACGCTAAGGTGACACCATGTCCTCTACTATGAGGACGGAAACTTTCTTCGTGAGACTAACACTTGGACTTGGCTTATTGGTGCACTTTGGTAAGTCCCACATGTTTAGTGCTTCATTTGTAGAATTGAAAGCTTAACAGGAACAAATCATTTCTTTTTGTCAAAGGAGGAAAAAAATGACTGCATTTTGCACAACGTACTTTTAGCTATGGGCATGCAAGACATGGCATCGGAAAAATTAACGATTACATAGTTATATTTAATTTTTAAAATTCGAAATTCGAAATAAAAGTTATTTCAAAATAGGAACCATCTAATTTAAGAAGTGAATGAACGTGTAATAACTTAGAACTGGTTTGAGATGACTCTTTTTTTTTTTTTTTGAAGTGAGAAAAGATGAGAACTTAAGTTCGGAATTTCACTTGCTTTCTCCTCAAAATAGTGCGTCCGCGTAATATGCATGAGGCCAAGTCACTTTGGAACCTTTTCTGTTAACGTTGCGGTTAATAAAATACTAAAACCTAGACAGACAGTTTTAATTTTTCGTATATGTAGGAGGCGAGAGACAATGAATTGAATTTCTGAAAAGGCAAACAACTTCTTAAACAGGGTGAAACACATGCTGCGTAAGACATTTTAGATGCATCAGCTGCAACTTAGACTGACAAAACTTGTTCCCTGTGGGGTAGCTACAGCTATATTTGAATTGTAGGCCACGTAGTAGGAACGTGCGTACTTGTAAAAGGTTTGGAGGAAAAAACTGACGAACTAGACAAAGGAAAGGGGTTTAAAAGAAGAGAAATACCAGGACGTGTACATTGTAAATTTAGTACTGACCAAGAGCATGAGATCCATACAGTCTGATGTCAATAACAATTTAGTTTTGACAATTAGAAATTGAAAGCTGCTGTCTTAAAACAAAATGTTGACTACCCATAATTGATTTGCCTAGTACCTTTAGCTGATAAGGAGCATTCCTTATTGTTCTGTTAGTTACTTCTTGTACTCTTTTTTCCATTTCGTACCAATTTTTAAGGCCAGACCAAGGTTATAGTTCTATTGTTGTGCTATTAAAAAAAAATCGACCCAAGTAAGGAATATGTTCGGGAAAGGTGCTCCTTTCGTAAAACACACCTAGGAAAGTTCTTTGGAACAACTAAGCTGTGGCTTTTGCTTGTGCACCTACCTCTGGCGAAGCTGGTCATTAAAACAACCGCGACAAAAACAATGAAGGAGTCGAAATGCAAAGACGTAGAGTCCCGACTTGAGTGAGCTGAAAAACATATGCATAAAAATGACTTATTTATAAGTTTTGAATAGCCCAGTTAAGTTAAAAACTGGTAGTAAATTCGAACATAATTTTTTAGCGGATCGATACTTCGTTTTAAGCTTTAAATTTTAAATTGTTTCATTCAATAAATATTAATGATAAATTACAAAAAAAGCATAATGTTGCTCCATTAAACTATTTTAAAAAGCCTTTGCCCAATTCTATCTATTTTTCTCTACAGTTCTTGCTACAGAATACAACCGCGTTTTAATATTCAAGGGGCCAATAGAGAGTAAAATGCTTCCGGGTCACGTGATAAGGACAGAGAAGGTGGCAAATGAAGGGAGCTGCCGTGTGAGGTGTTTTTTGGAGCCCAACTGTGTGTCCATTAATGTGGGTCCTGCTGGCGACCAAGGACAGCGCACCTGTGAGTTAAAAAACTTTACAGATGAAAGTCCATCACAGACTGGCTTGCAGGAAGCGACAGGCCACATTCACTATTCAGCTGAGGTATCAGATATTTTTGCTGATTATCATTTATGCTTGTCAGTCTTAAATGTTATTCGTGAAACGGGAATTCGTTTATGCTGGATACAACTAAGACTGATCGTAATCAATAGAAGAAAAACGTTTTTATTTAAAAACAATTTCACTTAATTAAAAGTAATCTAGTAAAACAATAATTGATAGGCAAGAGAGCTTTTAAACTAAAAAACGAGGGGCATTTGCAAACTTTCTGGGGAACTAATTACTATTCAATAACTAGTGAATAATCTTGTATGGAGTATCTGCTAAAATAAATTTCTTTCCAACAGAACATTTGTCACAGTAACCCATGCCCTGGAGAGAACTTTATCTGTCAGGTGGGCTTCACAGCTAAACGCTACCGATGTGTTTGCCGTGATGGTTTTAAAGGAGAAAACTGCGACGAAGGTATGACTCGTTAGGTTGACTCTGTTTTGTTTTGTTTTTTTTTGTCAGTATGTGTTAGCGCATTGTTTGAATAACAATCCGGGAAGTTCGGTCTCTTTACTTAAACGTGGTCCATGTGCCAAGTTTTTGAATAGTTATTTTCGATTATTCGCCCTATATGCGAATTATTACATTGCCCCAGCGTATAGGTAGGGTTTTTAAGGTGTTCCAATACTGACTGAAGATGGCCGAGTCCTCGGTCATGGAGTTTTTCCATAAGGCGCAGGTGCCTCCCTGAATTCCACCCTAAACTGACGTGACAACTGTCAGCTGGTCGAACAGTGTGCTCTGCGGATCCCTTTTTAGCAACTTGTTGACTTCAAATTCTTGAAGCCAACTAGGAACGCACCCGATTAAAAAGGATTGACATTTCATGCCCCTGCCTACTTACATATGTAAATGCTACCGTTTGGGCTTTAGAACAACCGATCTTATTTAAAATAGTCTTAAATTGTTAAAGTTTTATATCAGTTTTTGCATTTTTTTTCTCTTAATTTGTCCTCGCAGAGATCAATGAATGCAGCCTTGATAAAGGATGTGGAGGTGAGTTAGTTATAATTGCATGAATTTTATTAGAGGCTTATTTTGCGTCAATTTTCTCTAATTCCCCTCTCTTTTTTAAAAAAAATTCTTTATTTTGTCAGTTTGTGGATTAAAAGTCTGTCTATTGTTTCTTTTTTTTTTTTTAATTAGCAATGGTAACATGACTGAGAGGAGTCCAATTCGATCTGTAAGCAAACAAGTGATTAACAAAATCGGACGACCGCGCAGCGGGAGTCTAATTTGTTTAATCACGAGGATGGTTACGGACCGAATTGGACTGTACGAAGTTCTGTTACCAATTAACCATAACTTTAACAAAATTTGTGATATATAATGTTCTTTTTTTTTTTTATCAAAACACAAGAAAGTTCAAGATTTTTTTTCTCTAGCAGAGAAAAAAAAGCCATTTAATCAGATTTTTGAGAATTTTGTGATCGTTATGATTATAGACTTAATCATTGTAACGGATTGGAGGACCTTTGACACCCTTTTTGTTTCTTGTTGATATTCAGCGACCGTTCGACTTATTTAACAATTATTCCTCGAGCTTAAATGGGCTTAGCCTCCCAAGCACGCGTTTTTAGGGGAGCTCGTTTTTCATCCCTCCCCACAAACGCCTGCTCAATCGAAAACAACATTCCTTTCCCGTTGTTTTATTTGCGTGGTAAGTGACCAATCAACAGTTGTGCAATAAAGTGTTGACGGGCCAAACGCGACTTTAGCGTGAGCCTAGAGTTACCGTTTTCCCTTTTTCTTTCCTTCGCTAAGGCTATGCAATGCATGGAGTATTCTAAAATTTTGACTAAATCTTACTTTGCCACGCTGAATCTAACATTTATTAGAGGTCCACAAAGCTTTGCCAGTGTTAGACACTGAAATTAAAACCCATGAAAATCCAGTGAATTTTTTCATGATAATTTCACATGTTTTTCACAGGTTTTTCAGGAGATTTTGATGGGATATTTTCATTGGTTTTTCCTGGGGAACATGCCATGAAAATCTCATGGAAAAAGCATGGAAAAACCCCTTAAAATTCAACGCTTCATGGCCCATGAAAAAACCTTAACAAACAAAAATCCCATGAAAATGCCATGAAATAGAATGAGGCGCGCTTATTTTTTTTTCATGGTTTTTTAATGATAATGAAAAAGCCATGAATTAAAAGCTCTTTTTTCATGGTGTCGGAATTTATGGGTTTCTCATGGGGTTGTTAAATTCATGCCCCATAAAAAAACCATGATTTTTCCGTGAACGGTCGAATATTAATGGGTCATGAAAAAATGAAATGGCTTTTGATGACATTTTCATTACCCATGAATTATACCCCTGGCTTACTTTTCATGGGAAAGACAGAGACATGGCCACCATGAAAATTTAGTCTTAAACTACTCTCGACTGTTAAATCAAATACATCACTGAGGATTTGTTGGCTGGTTAATTTGAAGCTATATACATGTAGCAACAACCCTAACCCTAAATAAAAGCTAACCGTTTTTCAAGTCAGTGCTTAACTATCTTACTATTCTCAGGGTTTATTTTAAAAAAAAGTTTCAGTCCGCACAGTCTACAGTCTGCATTTTAACATGACTGCACTTTAGTATGGTGTACTACAGTGTAAATTTGGCCATTAATGACAAAAAAGGTGTCATTGCAATACAAAAAAACATCTGGAATACATGTACTGTATCTCCTCTCCAGGCTACAATCATGACATACCAAATTTCACCATTGAAAATGAACAACAAATTTCAAGGGTTCCATCCTATTTAGTTTGGACAAGTTTCAATGAAATAAAAAAAGCTCATTTTCAAGGCCAATACAGATGTTTATTTTAGCTAATAGCAAATGAACAGCTGTACAAGACAAATCATTTAAGTGAAAACTAAAGTTGTTGTGTTACAATAACAAATAAATGTAAATCTTATCTTTGGTCACTGTTGTTGCCTCAGCCATCAGATTCATCTTGTAAGTACAGTGTAGCAACATCTAAACAAAATTAACAGCAGAATCATGTCAAGATTTCATGTAGAATATTTGATCCATCCTTAAATAATAAAACAATGGTTTTGACGATGCAAACCACACAAAAGGATATCATTATTTTTAAAATAATTGATTCATTAATGAAATATATGGATAAGCAGGCTTTGTTAGAAGTCAAGCCGGCTTTTTTGCTCTACTGCATCTAAAATTCCCCTATGTCTTTGGTTTGGTTTGCAAATTCAGCTGGTGGTAAGCTCTTTTTCAGCTGGTTGAACTAGCTGGCAGCCAGCTCTTAACAACATCCCTGTTAGCCTGTGTACAGACCACCCCCTCCCCTTAGTAAAAATCAGAGAAGGGGCGTCTGTGATTCACTGTCGCTAATTGTGTATGGGAATAACTTTGCATAAATTAAAAAATTGTTTCTGCTGACCAAAATTTCCATGGCTCATGTTTCATGCCATTCCAGTTCTCAAAATGTCGGTGCATGCGTGTTATTTCCATCGAGTAACTGAGAGAGTGAGACATTTTTAAAATAGGATTACTCTATACCGAGCAAGAAAAATGTTCTTACAAGCACATATTGAAGGAAAAGATCCATGTTCTTATGCAAGCCTTCCCATTGGATACGGGAAGTCATTAGTTTGAAATAAAGTGTTGACAAGTCAGACATGACTCATGAGCTCATGATAGTGTGAAACGTGACCTTAGCATTATTGTTTTGTTTGAGTTTTTGATGACAGGCCCTAAAGCCAATCAAAATCCCTCAATTTCATTATGTTCACATTGTAATGATCTACAAATAACAGCCAATCAAATCATTTTCCACATATTCCAGGAAAAATCACGTGGCCTCCAAACACGATTACTGAGGAGAGGGGGCGCTTGTACACAGGCTACATCCCTCCTTACCCTAGCATGATTGTAAACAATCTGCTTTAATACATACATGTAATTTACTGTTGTCAGGTTTGTTGGAATGAATTTTGAACAGTGCCATCAGAGCCAACCATATATAGCACACTGTAGTTCAACTTTTCTATCCTAGCTAAGCCAGCTACAGTAGTGTAGACAAAGATCAACTTCTTCCCCTATTAAAAAAAGAATCCCCTACTTTGAAGGAAAATAATATGCTCTAGTGCTTAATGATCAGAACAATGGAGTAATGGATCAGTCAATTCCAGCTGCGCCCAGCGGCCCTACGGGCTACTGCAGGGCATTTGCCCGCCTTGTCAGTCCCGGGGCTGGGGCATTTGCAAATTTTGTGCTGCTTGGGGGCCGGGCATTTGCCAACCCCGCGGCCATTCCCGAGGTTTTGACACACATGTTGTTTCCTATCAGAATATAACTACACAAAGGATTTTACTGGGAAAGAAAACAGATTGGCTCAAAGGCCATGTAAAGGCATGTTCTTGATTTTATGCATGCATTTCTTCATTGCTTATCAAGCCAGAATTACATAGCGAAATCTGGAGCTATCAAAGTGAATCAACGTTTTTGTTCATTGAATCAAATTTCTGTTGATATTATTTGAAAAGCATCCTTTCATATTTATAAAACTATTCATAAGATAAATTATAACTCTGGGCGCAGCTGGAATTGACTGATGCATAACAATTTCAAGGTTTAAATAGAATAGTGAGACTTTTGTGTCAAGTAAGACTTTCATTTTGGTCACATGCACATCCGGTGTCTAAACAATTTACTTCTTTCATTTCTGTTCTGATCAAGGTTATGACCCTTGTATGGCTTTCCCCGAGTGAATCCGTTCGTCGAAGAAACTGATTTGTCGCTTGAAAAAAAGGATCGTCATGCCCATCAAACATCATTTCGGTAAAAATAAACTTAACAAAGACCATGCACAGCTTCTGTCACATTGTGTTCCGCAAAGCTTAGATTTCTTACATCATGATCAACTTGAACTGTAATCGCGGCTCTGTCTGACTGTGCCCCAGCACACAACGACGAAACTATTATTATTTCGCTTTAGTAGCAAGTAATCTACAATAAACAAGCACTACTTAAGAATGATTAAAAACAAAACTCACCTAAAATCGTTTCCCGAATCCAGCCGATGATCTGATATCAGCGGTGCGAAGTTTTCGTTACATGTTACACAAAAAAGCGATCGATTATGGTTCCTCAGAGTCGCGCAACAAGTGACGTTTCTTAAACTTTTGCGCTAAAGGTTAAAACATGTTTTGAATCCGAAGATATTTCCTAAAATTACAATCAGAGCGAACAAAACCCAACACTATACTAGGCCGTTAGTTTCAATTTGAACCGCCGTCAAACCGGTTTGCCTTGCGACCGCGCCTGTAATTCGAGCATGACTGCTGACCATTTTTACAGCGTGAGCGCTAAAAAACCAATCGAACTTTGATCGAGTAATCAACAGCCATGATTTTCAACTTCAAGGCGAGTTTTTTGGGGAATTTACAGTGCTGTAATAGCTTTACAAGGAAAAAGATCGTCAGCTACATCAAAGCGGAAGATGGGCCAGTCTTTACAGTGAACAGTGAGGTACGATATGTAGCGACGCATTTTAACGGATTAAAGCTAACAAGATACTCATACACTGTACGTGTAATATTTCCGTACAGCAATATTCAGATCATATTTTACGCATTTAAGCTTACATGTAAGCTTAAGTCTTATGTTTCGATTCCCTTCACATCAACTGCTTGTGTGAAATAGTATGAAAATGGCTCCTGCAAGCATAATGTATGAGTGGGGCCGTACGGAAATCCTAAGAGCGGCTTTCCGTAAATATCGACCCACGGTCGGCACAAGTTCAAAATTTGATTTCGCTCATTTTTGGCTAATCGATAACCCTTAATGAGTAATGAAACATGCTGTAGTTAGTTTTCCCAAATAACGTATTCTTTTGTTAAAATTCGAGAAAACGCATTTTGCCCGTTCAGAGCTCAAAATCCACTTCCGGTAAAGCGAAATTTTACACAAATTCCATTGACTCGTACGTCAAACCACAACGATTTGGCAGCCTCTGAAAAACACGAATAGTTTTTATGACCCTTTTTTTCTTATAATACGATAAATTTGTGAAAGCTGTAATAATTTTGTGGCCAAAAAGGTATTGTTAAAAATAGGCCCTATTGACCATTTCTACCGTTCAAAATTATAGGGATAAAAAAAATGCAAATTTTTACAACGCGCTATAACTTAAAATTCCGAATATTGACTTTCTACTGCTTAACTAGGCCCCAATCTATCAGAAAATCGAAACAAATCTCTGGGCAAACGATTTTAAGTAGCCCGCAAGACGTTGAGTTCAACCCTAATTTTGCAAAAAAAACGCGACATTGCAGTGGTTAAAAATAGCGTGACACGGCCCGTCACGCCAGTGTTGCCTATAGATATGCTTTAAACAATTTACTTAAAGGCAGATTAAAAGCCAATTCGAAATTAAATCGTTCAGTAAACCTATGATTCTCATTGATTGCAGCATTTTCTTCAGATACAACATATAGGGTCCCTGGGATAGCGTCACACACTTTCATGTTCAGTTTCAGACTAGCGTTTTCCCTCAAAAAATGGTATATAAACAGAACAAAATCTAAAAACTAAAACTGATTACTGAATGAATTTTTGCATTGAGAGATATTTACGAATTAAATCATCGCCAATTAATGCCATTTGGTTTATAAAAACTAATTTCCTTGAAACAATTTTAAAGAATAAAAATAGTTTAGACTAAGTTTTGGTGCAATAGTTCTTTTCGAAGTTTTTACCCTTGCGGGCTCTCAAAACTGAAAAAAAAAAGCTAGGTGGATGCCAAAGAGGAGCCTATATACTCAGGGGTGGATCTAGGGGGAGAGTACAGGGGGTGCGCACCCCCCCCCCCCTCCCCTGAGATGACCTGCGGTTTTATAATCCAACTGGTATTTTGCAAAGAAAAAAAACTATGTGGTTTATTGGTGTTGAAGTAGAGTGCACCCCCTCCTAAAAAAAATCCTGGATCCGCCCATGATACTTGTATGACAACGTGTATGAATCATGAAGCTACCGCATGACTATATACATGACCCATTAAAACAAACTAAGAGGACACTTTGGTGCTTTGCCAGGCTTACCATTAACTCAGTTTCGGGTTGCTTTCGACGTTTCAGTAGAAAATTCCTGAAACAAACGGAACGTCTGAAAAGGCATTCGCCTATTTTCCTGGTCTTCCTGGTTGGAAACTTTCAGGCGGAAGTTCGGATTTCATGTCTTTAAACCTTTTTTGAATATCAGTTTCAGGCTTTCGCAGCCGTTTTTCATTAAACGAAACTGACTTAAGCAAATGGTAAACGCGATTACCGAACGGAATCAAAATTGATCAGTCCTGAATTCTCCTCACCATTTGCCCATACCGTGGAGCGACCGGTTTACCCATGTAAAAAGTAGAAAAGCCTTGTGTCCAAAAGCCTGCGATACAGCCTCCTCTCATCGTTTTCTGCCGCTAGGAACATTTCGTCAAAGAGCGGTGAGAGACGAGTGTATGAGGCGAGTGTCATATATCTTAAGTACCTTGAGGGGCCTTGTTAAGTGCATGGTAGATCGTAGCAAGGGAAGAACGTTGCAATATCTCTAATTACTTGTTAAGAGACACAGAAAACTCGCTATTCCTATACCCCAGAAAAATGCTAAGAAAAATAGTTTTTCTGGAGCAGTTCTTTGGAATAGCCTTCCTATATATTGACCAGCAGTAGGCGAAGTCTCTTGGGGTTAATTGACGGCGGGCTGCAAACAATTCTTCTGGAGATCTACACGGTACTTACGTAAAGCAGACTGAGGTTTTCAGTCTTATTCGGTTTGTGACAAAGACAAAGGTAAGGTTTTGGAGGCCCGCTTGGGCGTCCACGTTTCATGGACTAAGGCTACGTAGGATGAGGAAAGTTTCCTTTTTAGGTGTTCCCATTCGTTCGTCACAAGATTCTTCTTAGCTTTAGTATTATACTCTATTTTGTTTCCCTATTTTTATTGTTGTTGTTGTTGTTGTTTTTTTTCGGAAAAAAAGGGAGGGGGGAGGCAGAGTTAGTGAGACTGGAGTGAGGATCGAAATAGAAACTGACAAAGGAAAAATAAAAGAAAGAAAACAAGAAAGAAAGAAAAAAAAATCGCAGTCTAAAAGCAGTTGAAAAGTTAGTACTACCAAATCCGTTCCTGCTGATCAATAACAAAGCGCCAAAAGTGCTCGACGCTCAAGTTGAATACCGTATTTATTCGAATAAGCGCCCAACCTCAAATTAGCACCCACCTCGAATAAGCGCCCCTCCTAAAGGCAGAACAGTTAATAAGCGCCCAGCCTCGAATAAGCGCCCACCACCACCCCACTCCCTCCTAGACAAACTTAAATAAGAGATAATAAGAGACCCTCCCGAAGACGGAGTTTTCTTCAGAGCATTTTACAGAAACCTTGCTTTGTTACATCTCCGCTTTTTGTTATTACCATTTATTGTTTTGTTGCAAAGTAAACATACTACACTTGCTGAGAATGGCGAAATTTAATAAGCACCCAGCCTCGAATAAGCACCCACCTCGAATAAGCGCCCACTCTCAAGGTCCAAAAATTTAATAAGCGTCCAGGGCGGTTAATCGAATAAATACGTTATATACCATAAAAATTTGTAAATGAAGGACGTAGGTCACCTGTAACAGGCCTTCAGATAGTTGGGAAAACCCAAATAAAAGTGGGCTAGAAAAAATGGTGAAGGGGCGGGGTTAGGGATTGAGGACGAAAGGTCCTCCTACTCTCTCCCTCTTACTCTTTTCCACGTTTGTTTTACTCCGTTCCCCATTTCGCGCCACTGTCCTCTATCCACTATCCACTGTCCACTACGCCTGGAATAGGCTAGTTCATAGTGGGCCAGAGAGTTTTTTTCCAATGGCGATGCAAGGGATCTATAGATGTCCATTAAGGAGCATTTGCCATTTTTAAAAGCTCATGATCACGCTGCAACTATTCCTGCTTTAGCATTAGTAAAACGCCACTTTTTTCTCTGTTTTCCGTTTTGCTGTAGAGGAAAGTTTTTGGTGATTTGTTTTTTATGATGGCATTTCATCGTCGATCGAAACGAGTTAAAACGTTTTCTGAAACGTTCGTTATGTATCGGTCAAATCGAAGCTTCAACATGCCCCCCCCCCCGGGCATACCCCGGGCATTTGACACCTTTGCCGTCCCGGGGAGGAGGGAATTTGATTATCAGAGTCTTCCAGGGGGTGGGGAATTTGATCCCCATGCTTTAGGGGTGGGGAATTTGAACTGCACCCTCGATTTCATGTAAAGTCTTTGGCGTGGCGAGCTATGGGGGACGTGGTGTTAGAGGATTTTCGTGGAAAAGATTGTGCCTTTGTGGCTAATTGGTTACGAGGAAAGGGCTTAAACAAGCTTTGTGGCGTATTTGAAGTATTTAAATTTAAAATTTTTAATAATTATTTTAATAATGTATTTTACTGTTGTGTTTACAATGAAATACAATACCTATAGCGGCGATTCAATACAACAACATAAAATAAAATAAAATAAAAAGCTCAGGTCAACTACTTAATGACCTACTGCAAGTATGTTGATTAATAAGGTGAGTGATGATGCATGTCAGTGAAATGGTCATGATGTAGTAATCTCAATAGGTGGGATCTTTTTTACAGAACGCTTTGTATGTTGCATGAGAAAGAAAAGGTGAGCATTCAGTGACCTTGTAGCAGCGATTTCCGCCGCTTTGCACGAGACTTTTGTTCGTACTAAATACGCTAACAGTGTTTCTCAGTTTTTGCTATATTTATAAAGATTTTGCTCGACAACTGAAGGCGTTTCCGCCGTCCTTCTGTCATTTTTGTGCCTGTGAAATGTCCCCGGGGTGGGGGCATTTGATCACCTGAATGAACCCCAGTGTGGGGCATTTGAACGGCATTTTGGCCCGGGTAGAGGGGAATTTGAACAATAATTTTCAAAAAAGTCAAATGCCCGGGGGGTTGCCCGGAGGGGGGGCATGTTGAAGCTTCGATTTGACCGATACATTACAATGTACCTTTATAAGCGTGATAGTAATACATCCAAACGTACATCCATATTTATACATAATTACTTGAAAGAGCAAACTCGCAAGAAAAAAACATTGTTCGAATTAGTTAGTATTGGTTATCCCCGTCTTAAATTTGACGTATTTATGCCTTTTGACGGATGCTTAAATTAGTGAAACACACCACTGTACTTGTTTAAAGTTTGTTTTCGTTGGGCTCGGTCGTCGACGTCTTGCCGACGTCGCTCAAAAAAGCCGACTTTTGGGCAATTCTACACTATATATTGTATCCAAACAAAATGACTCTTCTAAATAAGATAGATGTATTGAAAGATGTAATATAGATTGTATGCTGGAATTCGGTATGTGATCAGTGTTGAATAGAATGTTGAAAGTGAATCTGTCGTCAACACCGCTGGCGTGACGGGCCGTGTCACGCTATTTTTAAACAGTGGAATGTCGCGATTTTTCGCAAAATTAGGGTTGAACTGGGCGTCTTGCGGGCTACTTAAAATCGTTTGCCCAGAGATTTGTTTCGATTTTCTGATATATTGGGGCCTAGTTAAACCGTAGAAAGTCAATTTGCGAAATTCTAAGTTATAGCGCATTGTAAAAATTTACATTATTTTAACCCTATAATTTTGAACCGGTGAAATTGTCAATAGGGCCTATTTTTAACAATACCTTTTTGGCCACAAACTTATTACAGCTTTCACAAATTTATCGTCTTATGAGAAAGAAAGGGTCATAAAAACTATTCGTGTTCTTCAAAGGCTGCCAAATCTTTGTAGTTTGACGTACGAGTCAGTGAAATTTGTGTAAAATTTCGTTTTACCAGAAGTGGATTTTGAGCTCCGAACGGGCAAAATGAGTTTTCTCGAATTTTAACAAAAGAATACGTTATTTTGGAAAACTAACTACAGCATGTTTCATTACTCATTAAGGGTTATCGATGAGCCAAAAATGAGCGAAATTCGAATTTTGAACTTGTGCCACAAAAAGACGATTTTGGTCGATATTTACAGACAGTCGCTCCTAATAATTAGGATTTAGGATTTGATAATTTATCAAACTGGACCCTTCAGCGGCGAAGCTAAAAACAATTATCCATAAGGTACGGTTTTAATTTTCTTGTGATCCAAGAAACCTGAAGAAACGTAAGCTTACGTTTTATTCTTGTGTTTATCCTTGTGCTTCTGTTAAGGCCATCCTCACCAACGTTCATATAATCTCTTATGCTGATGCTTGCATCGCCAAAACTGCACTTGCATGTCCATTTTACACACTGTATAAAATGTAATTCCTATGATTTAGTTCTGTTCTGGTTGATAAATATACAGCTTCATTTGAGAGTGGCTTATAAAATGGTTTGGCTCGTGGTAATGAAGATGAGTGGACTGGTTTAATACGTGCCAGTACTACATGTAAAAGAGACATTGATCACAACATTTCAACATGACATTAGTCCGTTGCAATGTATTATTGATATCAAAATTTAACTCTCCAATTTTTTTATTTACTTGACTGTTTTGTACAGCGATAACCACAATATGCATTTTCTTGATTATTATTTTTATTATTATATATCAACAAGCAACAAGTTTATGTAGTCACAATTTATACAAAAGCATTGGCTCATATATACAACTGTCCATGTGTTGACCTTTTCCCTTTTCTTTTGCAAAAGTTAGGATTAATAATTTTTTATTACTAATCATTAGTCTCACAGACCTTCATGTCCTCTAATTCAGTCAGTATTCATACAGTGTTGTACAGCTGTACTCGTGATTAAACAAATCGGACTCCTGCCACACAGTTGTCTGATTTTGTTAAACACTTGTACATGTATGATTGCAGACTAAATTGAACTCCACTCAGTCTTACTGAAATAGTGAACCTACGTCTTATTTTCAGAACCTCTAATTTAGAGCAAATTTTCAGTTGCTAATTGTGATATTAATCATTCTGTGACAGGTTCAGTTTTCAAACAGAAGGGAGATTTACTACCAAGGTTCAAGCAGTGCTATGGGAGGCAACAAATGCAGCTAAGAATTTACACATTTTAGCCTGTAAACTGGAGTTACTTCAATCTTCAACACTGCATTGTATATATATATACTTTTTTTTTTTCATAAATGTCTTGCTAGCCTCCTAAGTGTATGTTTACAACAAGTACATGACTGTATTTCTACATGTTAAAATGGATTGAAAATTCAGGGTACTACCATAAACTATTAATAATGTTCAAAATGTACAATACTCACTGTTGTTGCTAAATTTTGGTTACCTTTTTTCAATAAAATAGCATTGTTGGCCTTTGAAGATGCCTCTTTATTGAAACATTATTTGTAACTGTACTTCTTGTACTTTAGAAATGTAGCATGCACTTTTCAACCCAGGCCAGCTCTTGCCTCTTGACTTGATAGCTTTAACATTATCATGAAAGCCAGGAAAAATCTTGTTTACATTTTGTGCTGTGTGTAATACATAAAACGGCCTGTGAACTCTGTATTTTTAATCAAGTAAGTTACACTTAAATCATCCAAATCATTTTCAACAAGAATTGATTACGTTACATAATTTGCAGAGTGTTAAAGATTTATCAGAATAATTTAGTTTTTATACTGGTGATTCAGTTTAACAAATAGAAAGTAGATGATCTGACCCCGTGATTGTATCTTGATTCAAGACTATTTTATGGGATATTCCTTTTTTGATACATGACCACACTCTGCCTCACTGAGGGTACTTCAGTAGAACATTTGAAAAAGCATTCTCCACAGGAAGTAAAGGTTGGTTTATTCCAAGTTGTAATATTTAACTCCTTTGTTTTCTCTTTAGCAGATGAAAACATTTTATAATCGAACCATGCAGTAGATAGTGTATACCTCTACATGCATGGAAAGAATTTCGCTGGTATTTTTTTTATATACAGTGTATTCAGATGTGTTTATAATAAGTATACACATCTGAATGGTATTGTACATTGCATGTTTAATTCATATTGAGTAGCACATACATGTACAGTACAGTCAACTTTCTTTTAACAGGTACTTGGAGCCTGTTCATACATGTCTGTCTTTTTCTCTAACTATTGATACAATAGACAAAAACTTAGATGTTGTGCTAGCTGGTCTCAGAGTGGATCTGTCTTGTTGAAAGTTGACTGTTAATAGTGCAGCCCAAAGTACTAGTTTCGTTAGGGTATAGCTAATTCTAGTAAAACCCAAAACGTACTATTTCATTTATTGAATACATGTACATTTTGTAAATATTATGGAATGCAGTGTTCTTGCTGCATAGTTGTTTAATATTTATTCAAGACATTAATTCACCATGGCACTGCTTTCCTCATAAGCATTTTCATGGGAAATTAATGAGCCATGAAATCATTCATACATTTTTCATGACACACAAATCAAATTCAGTATTTATTTCATGGCCCATTAAACGTTTTTTCATGGCTCCATCATTGAACTTTCTTGGTATGTTTCCATAATGTGGTGTTTCATTGGAAATTCATGACCCATGAAAGTAGTCCAGTTTAATTCATGGGCCATGAAACACCTTTAACTTTTTTTCCACGGAAATTTCATGGCCACAGATGAGGTCATGAAAAATTATTTTGCAAGATTCATTGGCCATGAAATGATGTTCATGGTATTTTCAAGTGATTTTCATGGGATTTTCACAAATCTTAGTTTCATAGTGAGATGCAGATCGAGTAATTATCAGATTACCTTGCAGTCAAGGCCAATTTTCTAGAATTTGGAAATTTCAATGTGATTGGCTAAGCATGAGAAAGGAATGTTGTCTTCGGTTGAGCATGCGTTTGTGGGGAGGGTCGAGCTCCCCTAAAAACGCCCGCGTGGGAGGCTAGAATGGACTCTGAATCAATAGCCCATGAGAACGAATTCCAAACGGGCTATTGACTCAGAGGCCGTGAGGGCGAGAGGAATAATTGTTTTAGTAAAATCCAAAAATTATAAAGGAAATAAAGGGAGACGTAAAGAATCAACCATAACAGGACAGAGAAAAAATCTGAGCCTCAGATGGGATTCGAACCCACGACCCTCCGTGTTCTAGATCGGATGCTCTAACCTCTGAGCTACTGAGGACTCGCTGGCCATGGCAAGCAAGGGTCATTTTTGTGGGTTGGACTTGCGAACCGCATCTCGCAGTCACACAGTCCATCAAAAGCAATGCATTAAGGCTTAACTGTATCACACAGTCACGTTAATAGAAAGAAATGTCTCACCCATGAAGGAGCGTCCAACCAACCAGCCTATGCCACTGATAATAATATTATAAAGGAAATAAAGGGAGATGTAAAGAATGAACCATAAGAGGATACAGAAAAAATCTGAGCCCCAGATGGGATTCGAACCCACGACCCTCCGTGTTCTAGATCGGATGCTCTAACCTCTGAGCTACTGAGGACTCGTTGGGGAGCAAGGGTCATTTTTGTGAGTTGGACTTGTGAACCAAAAATCCGGCGCTTTTTGCTACTAGTGGGCTATAACATATATTATTAGCCTAGTAGCAGCCCAACCAATCAGAATGCAGCATTGATATATAGTACACCACTAGCTGGATTTTACTAAAATGAGATACATTTGTACTAAATGTATTGATGAAATTTACTTGCTTTTGATTGGACAAAACTGAGTACACTAAATCCCAAATTTACGCTCTTAAAGCAGCAAAACCATGTTAAATAATGTTTCAAGACCTGAAGAGCAAATTTGCAACACAATGCTGAATTTGCCCTAAACAACTTTAAGAAATTTTAAGGTAACAAAAACTCAACAGGCTTTCGAAAAATTTCCACTTTAGGATTTAGGAAAGCTCGTATGGTATAGCCTGCTTCTCAGACGTAATTTAACTTCGGTTAGTAACATCTGCAAAGCAGCGCCGATAACCCTGTTGTGGGCCATCAACGGACTCAACGAATTACCAGAATTACTTTTCGAATTTCCTTTCATCCTGATTGGCAAATTGACAACACTGTTGAAAATTTAATTCAGTATCTGCCATTTGGTCATATTGAACTCGTGTTTTTTCTCAGACTTAGTAGGCACCAAAAAGCCTGGATTTCATTAACAATTACAACAACTGTGATAAAATAATGCTAAACCAAGTGTAATATATTAATTCACTCACTAAAAATAGAAAGACTACCTGTTTTTCTAGAAAAAATGCAAATCTTGAAAAAAAATGGCTGTCAAAATTCTATTGCCATGGTAACATAGCAGCCCGGCTACTTTTATCTTGCGCCTATGATCTGCCCCAGGGGGAAGGATTTGGCTCCTAGAATATTTTACAGGAAATTCATAAATTGTCTACTAAAACATTGTTAAATATGCCGCTCCGATATGTCAAAACAAAAAAACAAATACAAAAAAAAAAATGCTCAAAACGAAAAAAATTTGCTCGAAATACGAGAAGTTGGCAAAAAAACTTGTAGAAAGCCCTATCCACCTAGCTTGAACAGTTCTGGAGTTATTTCAACTTTTCAGCGGGAGTGGGGGGGGGGGGGGGGGGCTGGAGGGATAGGCGGGGGCTCAAAAGCTTCCCTGGGTTTGAAGAGGGATAAACGATTAAAAACAATCTAGTGTATAAACTGACTAAATTTCACAAAGCAAATTAATCTGTCAACAGTTTCAGAATACCCACCAACAGTTTCATCAGCATCAAGGGCTCTAGATACATCAACAGCATCTTCATCAGCTACTCAACCGGCGGGTAGGTATTTTCCTCAGGTCAGCATTAGCTCATCAGTAGAGAAAATTGAATACACTGATGCCGCTTCAGAGCTGTAATGTTTTGCTTATTATACCTTATTAAACGGCTAAATTGGCGAGCGGACAAGATGAAGCAAATACTGTGTTCTGATGGACCACCCGAGCGAGAAAGAAACTGCCCCTGGGGATTTCACGCGTCGGTCCCGCAAACACAGGTTCTCATCATTTGGGCCATATATAGTAAATCCTCTATTTACAAAGCATGAGGTCAAGATGGCGGCTGGAGATAGTTGGCCTCGTTTTTTTTTTCTTCTCTTACTTTTTCTTCTCACCTTGACTTCGTCTTGGTCTATAAATGAAAGTCGCAAAGAAACATAAAATCTTTTATCGACATTCAGCCAACAGGACACCTCATACTTGACCGACTTGACCGTTAACGCATAATCGCCTCCTACCATCTGATTCTTTTTTATTTATTTATTATTATTTTTTTAACCATCGACCTGTTTACTGATAGCAATTCCGGCTAGATCACTTACAAACTAGCAAGGGAAAAACAATGAGGAAATAAGAAATATAATTATTCTTATCGTGCTCCTTAACAGATGTATCGTCATCAGAAGCCACACTGATACCAACAGCAGTTTCCACAGCTTATCCAGCGTCAACAACCCAACCACCTCAACAGGGTAGGTAATTTTCTGTGCCTTTTCTTCGACTTGTTTCCTACTATCTCAATCTGCTTTTGTGTCTAGTGCGAAGCACGTAGGCACTTTGTGAGAGCATTGAAAATTCGTCCAAGTACTTCATATAATCCCAACTTGTGACGTAACAGCCATAATAATTCTATAAGCTATAAACTAGTTTACTACTTTCGTGAAAGGGGAACCAAAGCATTAGCACAAATTTGTTAACTTTGGAATGTGTAACCATTTGGCATGCTTGGAATGTGCAACTATGTGCACTATACATGTGCCTATAATCGTGAAGGCTTTTTGGCTAATCTTGAGGGAGTTTTAGGATATTCGATTGATTAAAATTGGATTCCATAAAAGGATCTAAGAAATAATCGGAACCAATTTAAATTAGAAGATGAAAGATAACGACGAAGGGAGAGCAACCTTCAAAATTTCCGTGAGTTGTAATTTAACCTTTTAAGACATTTATCAAGAGCAACAGATGTTTGTATTTGGGGAATACATTTTTATTTAACGGATATCTTATTTCATCTTTTTCTTTAAATCTTCTTATTGTTGTTCTTATTCTATACTATATAGTTTCTAAACGTATACGAATTCCTACTTCAAACAGTCACTTGAAAGTGTTCACAGAGTTAAGCGTTTTTAGCTATAAAGCCAGTCGGTTGAAAAAGGTGTACAAACAGGCGTCCTGATACGAACGACTTTCTCTTTCAGAAGAGAACAAATATCGCAGTTCATTGAACAAGCAAATAATGATCACGCTAGTAATGTTAAATTTACAAAGGGAATCTTTCAGAGGAGAACAAATATCGCAGTTCATTGAACAAGCAAATTATCATCACGCTAGTAACGTTAAATTTACAAAGGGAATCTCTGAGAAGAAAATTTCTATTTCAAGATATAATTGTGTTCAAAGGAATAGGGTATTAAAACATGTTAATTCTTGGATCTAGGAACACATTTCAAGCCAGCTGGATTATTTCAGAATGCACGCTTCTAGTCTTGCCACCCAAGAGTTAGGGGTGACGAATTGCATCATGAAAAGCCAAGGCAAAACTCCGGCTACTCAGATCCAATTTCTCTAAAGAAATTTTCAAAAAGATACTGTAGATGGAGAGGCTATTCACAAAAACAGATAGGCTCAAACAAACTCTCTTTGTCATACGCCTTTGAAACAGAAAAAAGAGGCTTTCCAAAAAGCAAAAAAAGAGCACCAACCAAACTAACTCTTTCCATTATGACCACAGTTTTTAATGATATATATTCGCACTTGCAACATGTACGCCAAGTGGACCTATTTTTAAAATAACCAACAACTTATTTTAGCAATTCTGGCACGAGCAAGTATAAACTGGGCGGGGAAAATCAATGAAGGAATAAGAAAAATATAAATACTCAAACAACTGGGAAAAATTTAGTGTCAGTATTTCCACTGTGCTTCTTTAACAGATGTATCGTCATCAGAAGCCACAGTGATACCAACAGCAGTTTCCACAGCTTTACCATCTTCAACAAGCCAACCTCCTCCTCTCGGTGGGTAATTTTCTGTGCCTTTGCATCGACTTGTATTGACATAGTATAGTTGATTAGCTTGATAAAACTGAATCCATTGATACCGGGCAGGTGTAACTATCTACAGTTGAACCCCTTCACTGCCAAGGCGTAGTATCCCGCTGCGCGTTTTGCAAACTTCGAAAGGATTTTGGGTTTTTCTGTTACGTAAATCATTTGAGTGGGGGCGGGGTTAATGCAAATCAAAACAACAAACTGATCATCGCGGCGAAGACAAGTAGGAAAAGCAACATAACTACGTATGAATATACGAAATGTATATTATTTCGGTTTGAAACACAAACGTTTCTCGAATACACCTTAGGATAGTAAAATTATAGGTCAAGAATTTAAAACTGAAGCCAATTTTTTTAAATTACTTTGAAAATAAACCGGCGTAAGCAGACGCAAAAACTACATACTTACAAAAAACATGACAGGTGAGGGTTTAGAAACAGTCTACGAGTGTAAACAGATGACAAACATGGAATGAAATGTAACTAGTGGCTCAAAGTTATATAAGGCGTCACCAACATAGGTTCAGTGAGAATGTCATACCACTGTGTGCCAAAAATGCCTTCTCTATTCCTTTTCTCAAAAAAAATGCTCGGATTGACCGGATTGTGAATCTCAAAAATTCGAATTTGGATTTGATCCGAAGAATTCACTCAAGTTGTGGATTTTATGGATTCATGATCCGTTTTTGTATTTGCCTAAGAAACGCACCCTGAGTTGAACTGCTTGCAAAATACAGGCGTTATTGAGGACGTATACAAAACATGGACTCCCGGCACCCCTCTGGACCTAAACCATGGACCTCTTAATGAACCTGGTCCATCGACTACCCGCGTGGAAAACCCCTAATTTTTGAAGATAAATTTTTACCAGAGGTCTAGATGAATTTTAGGAACCTTAAATGGACGAAACTTTCGCAGTTTATAGCGGAGCTCTCGCACGCAAAGCGCGCGCAGCGGAGGACCATGGGTAAGAAAATGTGGTAAACTACCCATCCGAGAAAATTTGGTAATCACCTGACCTACACCGACCGACCGCCCGACCGTCCGCCCGACCGTCCGTCCGCGCCACAGGTATACCAATGTAAAATAACTCAATCAACAGGTATGGCAACCCAAATGCAACCCGAGGTTATTTTGACAGGAAGTCGCGTAGCCACCCGCGTCTTGTGAAGCAGAGACAACTAAAGAGTCAATGAAGACGAAAACAGAAAGCGGAAATTGTCTCTGTATCCGTGTTTTCTAAAGTATTAAGCTTAGATTAATTGTCAGGCCCACAAATTTGGAATATAGAGCAAGAGAAAGACAGAGAAAAAGAGAAAGTAGGCAGCAGACCAGCGAAGCTCAACGAGAAAAAGGTCGACAGAGATCTAGAGCGAGAGATAAAAAACAAAGGAGACATTTTTTTGTTGGAAGAACAACATGAAAATTTTGTAGCGGCGGTAACAAAATGAGAAATTCTAGCGGCCACCAATGCAAGGTGAAAATAAAGTGAACAAGAAAACGTACGACAGTTCCTCCATAAAACGTGTAACTAAGACATTTCTGGAAGTTTTACGTTGTGGTCGTGCAAAACAACGGCAAAGAAATGTACAAAAAAAGTGTGCTGCACGTGCAAAGTTGCCTTTTTGCTAATTAGACCTATATTGTCGTTTTTCACCGTTCTCCGGCGTTGCCTTCGCCGCTTAGCATCGCACAACTTTATATTTTGTTTGAGTAAACTATAGATATTATCGAGAGCATCGCATTTAGCCCTAGCTAAATCTACATATTATTATCAGGATTAAAGGCCCTTCATGATGTTATACACATGTTCATTTTTTTTTTTCCTGAATTCCATGCATGGGTTTGGTTTAGTCTGGACGTCCTTTTAATATACTGGCCTCGAAGATTATTTTTTACCTTGACTTCGCCTTGTTCCATAAGCTCGCCAAAAAATGCCATCATGACCTCATAATAAGCCATTAACGCAAAAATATCGTCTCAAGTAATCTGATTCTCTTTTTACAAAACCAACAACTTAATTATTTACTGATATCAATTCTGACAAGCACACATAAACAGGGCGAAGGAAGAACAATGAGGAAATAAGAAATATAATGCTTAAACAACTGGAAACAATTTCTTGTGTCAGTATTCTTAACGTGCTCCTTAATTAACAGATGTATCGTCATCAGAACCCGCAGTGATACCAACAGCAGTTTCCACAACTTCACGAACTTCAACAAACCAGCCTTCTCAACAAGGTGCGTAACTGTCTGCGTCGTTGCTTCAACTTGTATTGGACCCGTTCTTGAATAGATGAGGAGAAGTGTAACGTCATGTTACCATGGTAGCAAAATGTTTGGATCACAGCCATGGGGAGCCTAAGTAACGACCACGGCGACGGCAACAAAAACGGCAAAAAATCCGTAGGTTTATGTTAGCAAAACAACAACTTTGCACGTACATCAAGCTTTTTATTAGCCATCGTTACATGACTGCGATATGAAACTTCCAGATTTCACGAACCCGCTTCATGGACTAAGTGAACACAATGCAAAAATTTTCGTTTTCTTTTTTGAAACAATGCGAATTCTATTTTTAAGTGAATTTTCGGTTTGTTGTCATCCAAAGATTTTGCTACCAAGGCAACGTAAGTAGCGACTTCTTATCTCTATTTGGTCTTACTTTGGAGCGACATTGGTGCTGCAACTGATTCAGACGGGGTACCGAGTGTTGATCCTAACCTTGATTTCATGAGAGCAAGGCCAGGGTCCCATGCCATATTTTTGCGCAATAATTGATAATTTTAGCCAGATAGCGATTCATTTGAATCATCACATTCGACATTTCGTACTCTTTCAATGTCTGTAACTTTTCGGAAACATGGCTCACAATATGCGACTGAAGTGCCCGCTACTCAGCCCTTGACAGAACAAGGAATACAGAAGTATTCCTGGCACCGTAAGTAAGTATATTTTGTATTCTTAAAGCAAGATGAGCAAGATTGTCCTTCTTTACCCGTCATTTTCCTCCATTTAATGTTCTGCGCTTGGCAACTACGTTAAAAGTATGGAAAGTATGTATAATGTTTGCATTAGGTTCGCCACTTGAGAGGAGCGCCGTATGAATCACCTGCCGCTCCAGTGTCGTATAATGCGACAGACTGTGTTGAGTTTGGCGTTTTTGCCACACTAAATTAAAACTGCTGTACCAAATTGATTCAGACGCGGCCCTTTTGCGGTTAATTCATCAGTTAGGTTCGGCACATGAGAGGAGCGGCGTCTGAACCGAGCCTTGATTAGCTATTCGTTATTCCCCGCGATCGTAACATTCATCAAATCAGTTTTCAGAATGATGATAAAACGAGGAACGGGAAATGAGGAACGACCAAAGGGAACGGGAAAATGAAGAATGGGAACAAAACTTAAGTTGAACCCAAGCCCTATCAGTAAATTCATTACCCATTCTATTTCTCGTTCTTATTTTCATTTTTCCGTTGCCCTTGCTCATTACCCGTTCGTGGATCCCTGTTTTAGTAACATCGGCTATTAGGAGCGACAAGAGTAGCCCGCAATCCTAATCTCCAGGTTGTTATTACGTATGCACCACACGTATCACTGACGCGTATAGAGCCATCTTCGTTTTGACTTCCACAAAACGCAGTTTGGACTTCTGTCATTAGTAATTGAATCACACGTGTTTTGAGCATCTGTCACGTGATTCCTATACGCAATGCACGGCGTTGGAGCAAAGCGTTTTGACCTCCGATCGTTGACGACCGCACTCCGTAACCTTCGGTTATTACTAGTTTCAACTAATTTTATGTCTTTGGTTTTCCTTTTTCTATTCTTTCTTAATTCAGCTTGTCAACAAGATTGGATTTGCAACGGGACGTCATGTTATAAATTGGTTACGTCATCAAGATTGAGTTGGGGAAAGGCAAAGGAGGAATGTGGAAAATGCCAGGCCGGATTGGTAAAGGTTGAATCCCTTGAAGAAAATGATTTCATAAAAACGAAGCTTTTGCCGACCAAAAATAACGGTAGTTACTGGATTGGACTTTCATACTCTGCCAATGAAAATGACTGGATGTGGACGGACGGAACTAAATTGGATTCGGATGGATACAAAAACTGGGGAGATAACCAACCCGACAATAACAAAAATCAGCAGAATTGTGTAGTAATACAAATAAGAAAATCCGATCCAGACCATAATGGGAAGTGGCACGATCGACGATGCTCTCGAGAAAGGAAATACATTTGTGAAAAACTATAGCATGTTGAAATTTTTTTAAGGCCTGAATCTTAAGTCAAGCTCTTTAACTGCTACCATATCGAGAGCTAGCCAGCGCCACAGACGAAACTATAACAGTGCCAAAATAAATCCGTGTTCCGGGCCCCCACCTGTGTACCAGGATTTCACTGCGCACCTAGGTTTTGATAGATTGTGCTAGCATAATATTTGGTATAATTTGTCATCACGAACATAATTTTCACCCATATTCCGAAGGAATGGCACTGCTAGCATTATTCACACTTTCCGCTAGTTTTGCAGGACAAAAATTGTCATTTATTGATCATCCAACCATTTTTTTTTTCGCGCGAAATCAGTGTTACTGACAGTCAAACTTACGCAACAAAATCATTTTTTTTGTCTCTTTATTGCGACATTCATGACAACTTAGTCCCCACAGGAAGTAATCCAGGATTCTTTACACAGAACTCAACGCACGCACATAATCAGCTCAGTCACCCAAGATGGTGTCGCCATCCTGGTTGTTAATTGCTTGGGTTTTCGTAATGTATGCATTCTTAATGTCTCTACATACCACTAGGTTAAATGTATTTGCCACTTATTTTTGTCGTTGTTGTTGAAGTACTTTTACGAAATTTGAAACCAAAAAAAAAAAAAAAAAAAAAGACGCCATAATTTAACGGGAGCAGACTTATACATTAACTAGCTTAATTATTGGCATAATTTTAGGAATATATACAAGCACTGCGAGTAACATAGAATGCTACCTTTGCGAACCCAATCTATAAAAGCTTATACGAGCCATGACTGGCATGTTATATAAAAATAGCCATTGTTATTTGCCAATGGAGTTGAAAGGGAATTCAAAGAGCACAAGCGTTGATGCATTGAGTTCGTTTTTTGCCCAGAACAAGGATATCGGCACTGCTTTACAGACATTTATTACTAACCGGGGATAAATTAAGTCTGCTACGCAGCCTAAACTGATAGCCCGCAGACAAATACATCTTCTTTGGAAAAGCATGAGGTTTATTAAGCGTCAGCATGTTTCTTCTGTGTTTAATTTGTTTGTTTGTTTTGATTTATTTCATTTGTTTGCTGCTTCTTTTTCCTGAATTTGACTTTTTGCATTTGTATTTCACTTTGGGCTGTTTCATTCCTTTCCGCAGCGTTTGCATGCCATAATGTAGGCTGTTATTCCATGAACCAAAGGAAACGGAATTTCTTTTGGCTTACCGAGGGCTAACTGTTACTCCCTTGGTTTCGTACAGTCCTGTACCGGTGTCTTTTTACTTTATTTCCGTGTAATTTGCACTATATGTTTACACCGTCCTATAGTAGGGGCCAGCTGTTTTACAGGCATGCATCGTTGACAAAATCGCTATATAAGCAAAAATACAGCGATTTTGCGTCTATTCAAAACACAAAAATTGGTAATTATTTTTGAAAAATACGCCAAAAATTTCAGTAAAATAGAATTATTTAACATTTAGCCAATAGAAAACTTTTTCTCGTCTTTGACTGGAGCCTGATAGGAAACACCAGAGGGCTAGACACTTTATGTAAACGCGAGACCACGTCGAGAGCTTGAATAACTTTCAAAAACCGCTTTTATAACAATTAATAACTTAAAATCCTCTCAAATAAGCTAGCTTCCAATTTCAGGCGGTATTTTTTGCCAGCTAAAAAGTCACATTTTACGTGGCTGCAAACTAAGAATAATGAATGCGAATAACAAATCATCGCTTTGGATACGGACACCTAAAAAGAGCTTTGGTATAGGCCCGTCCACACGGTGGCTAAGGCCCCGTCCAGATGTATCCGGATATTTTCGAATCCACAAATTCTTCTTTGTGGATTCAAAGGTTTCCACGACCACACGTATCCGTATTTAAATCGAATTTGCCCGTCCACACGTATTCGGATTCACTCTTCGTCAGCTCATTTATAAAGCGATCTCAGGCTCATGCGAAAATTTTATCGCCAATCTTCTTCAATAAATGTTTCACTAACAAAATTGTCCCACAAAGCACTAGCTCGCTCGTTTAACTTGTTTACGGCGTCAAATTCGTGTAGGGAGCTTACGAATTGACGACTTTCGCACCACGACGCCGTTGGACTGCGTAACAGGCTAACTGCGCATGCTTATCTGGGCACTTGCCGGCGTCGCGCCAAAGTCGACGGCGTTGTTGACAGCGATTCACCGGCGTCCTAGAAAAAGCAGGACGTGAGACTAATAATTCATGTATTACATTAGGGACATGTTCTTTACATATGCTTTCGATTTGTTTGTCTGTTTTCATTGGAGTAACGACCCGAAGAATCAACACCATAGCTAGCTGTAGACAAGCATAAATTAACACCGAGTGAAACCATATTGGCAAGATGGTACCAAAGCTACAACGAGACGATTGCAAGTGGTTATCTCAATGTAATAACTGACCCTAAACGTAGTGAAGTACTAAATGTAATAACATTTCAACGTAACTGTAATCATAGTCTTAAATTAAATGTATAACAACATTTGGCCTTAAATGTAATATTAACTCTTAAACTCGGTAATAAACTGGATCTTTAATGTTATGAAGTCATGCTAACGTCATCAATGACTTAACACGTTACGAAAATAGCCACGTGATCTGTTGCTAAGTCACTCACGTCACTGTCAATAACATGACCAACCGATTCCAACACCCAAGTGAATAATGGAAACATAAATCACGTGTCTTCTTATCTTGGAAAAAGTCGGTCGCATATTTCACCAACCAATAATATGTTGCAGAGCAGGGAAGTCGAAGGATCGACTTTCTCACGATATTTTTTTGGAGAGGAATACTGCCACTAGCCCAAAAGAATTTTTTCTCTTAAATCGAGGCCTGTGGTGAAAAACACTTCATAAGAAAGTTTTTTTTGTGACAAAAAGCTGAAGGTTACTCGAAAATGGCCTATTGCTCAATAGGTGGTTATACTGAAAACAATGGTGTAATGACACGGGTACTAATCCGCCAGTTATTGATATGCAAAGTTTGTCAAGAGAAGGATTTGTTCTAACTAAATTGCTTTTGTTTGAGATTACACCTCTTTGATTGCAAACGACGTTACCATGTCTTCAATTTTAGTTTCATGCTAATTTTAATTTCATTTGTTATTCCTTCGATAAGAGCTATCTATGTAAACTATTGAGTTGTACAAGTTGCTCTTGAAGCTTGAGGGAACGCCAGAGTAGCTTGTTCAAAGAAATCAAGGGCGTCTACAACAACAAGACTTCTTCGAAAATATTTTCTCTCTTTGTTGAGTCAACTTCATTTGCAAGCTAATGCTACACAGTCAAGATTCATTCCACGAGTTAGAGCAAATATTGAGAAGTTTACAAGAAAACTTTGATCCTGGGAGCAAAGAAATTTCCACAGATCCTGCACCTCATAATGGAAGCGACGAGGACGTAGACGAAAAGGGGCCTAAAACGTTACAAGAAATCCCGGTATTCAAAGTTGAGTTTTGCGATGAGCTATCGGTTGAGGATATATTGATGGAAATATTGCTGCATCAACAACTTCATACATCTAAGGAATACACAATAAACGGTTTGAGTTTTAAGGTTGATGTGCTCGACGACACGGAACTTGGATCAAAGTGCGGCGTTTACAAGCAAGGTGGAACTCAACGAGACATGACAAGAAAATCCGAGAGTTTGTTTATACTTTGTAGGTCTTAATCGGGGGGTATACGCCCCATAATCACCTATACGTGGGTGGAAGCGGGGGGGGGGGGGGGGAGGGGGGTTGAACGCTCCGCCAGAAAAAGCTGGGGTACCTTTTTCAGGCATCAGGTACATAAAATGGTAGGGATTTCACTAATTGAAGGCTATTAGGGTAGAGAAAATTATCTTTCCGGTCTGTTAAAAGGCAACAGATGCATTTTATGGCTGTGAAAATTCGAGAAACGTTCTGGTTTTGTGATTTATTAATATTCAAAAAAATAGTACATTTACAGCAGTTACAAGGGATACAAACTTCTAAAAATTAATAGGCATGTGAAAGGTGTATCATTTGTCAATAAAAGGTATATGAAAGGGGTACCTTTCCAGTCAAAATTAAAAAGAGTATATGAAAGGGTAAGGGATTGGACCTCGGGGCGGAGCCTCTCAGCAGAAAAAGTACCCCCCCCCTTCCACCTCCTTCGAGATCTTAATAGCCCAGCTGGCCAAATTTCTACCTACACTCCATATTTCCAAATTGAACTAATACTACAAAACAGCACAACAAGGAGTAATACTGTATAGTGTTGTAACTTGCACGGCTCAAACGCCACATGCGGCGAACTTATTCAGGTTGGCTGAATTGGGTTTCTTCCGGCCCTGACAGACACAACGTAAAATTTATCACAGGAAGGGGCATTGGGAACTTATGTATTTCCTAAAAAATGTAGCCGACCACAGTTCAACATACACGCAATGAGACATTAACTTTTATTTACAAACTGAACTGATACTACAAAAAGGTCATCTTGCTCTTTTCTTGTAAATTTCAATGTTATTTATAAAGCTCGTTGAACTAAATAAAAGGTGTAACGTAGATTGTCTCTCTTTGTTCGACTAACTAAGAAGAGTAAACATTAAGAAAGAAGAAAGAAAGGGAATCAATAAAAAAGAACTCTCGGTCAGAATGCCTAGGATCACCACCAATAACTTTATTTTAGATCAAAGTAGATAGTAAACAAGGCTAAGATGAATGAAAGCTTCAAAACGAAGGCTACGTTCATACTTGACCAGACAGCTTTTGCGCCGGCACGAAAATCATACCGGACAGGGCTCTTGACCACACATAAGAACGATGATTTCGGCGCGATTTCTGTAACGGAGCAAAGCTTCGGTGCCCCACTTTAGTTCGGTGTGAACAGTTATTCGGACCTTAGCGGAAGTGAATAAACAGGAAGAAAGACTGGAATCCACTACGACCGAAGTAAAGATTTAGCAGTGAGGACTAGGGCTTAGTTTACAAAACCCTCTCGGCCAATCGCTCCGACACGACGTCATCCTCGGAGACCCAGAGGCACCGGACTTGGCGATGAACACAAATGTAAATTATGGCTTTAACAATTAACAAGAAAAAGAAGTCCACAAGTACTAGGAAAAGAGATCGTCAAGACTTTGTTTTAAACCCTCAGTTGGCAAAAATCAGCCTTTCAACAATCAGTTAATGTTTATCGCCCCATTTCCCAAGAAGCACCTATTTTTCACCCCCCACTCGAAAGAAGCATGGTCAACAAGGTGTTTTGTGGGAGATGTGCAAATGGAGAATTCGTGAATGAATAGCAGCGAAGGCCCATAAAGTTGATGTCATGTGGTCTCCAAGGAGCCAATGAGAGAGCGTGCTCTTGGGGAAAATCCAGAGCTATCACAATGATTTTAATAGATTTCTCCCAAAATATGAACACACAGGACGGAACTAACCTTTAGCTGAAACATGCCGGTTAGCCCGCCATTAGTCGTGACAAAATGGTCGCTAACGGCAGCTGCAACTCGACATATTAAAACTGGCAAAACCTGTTTAACCGTCACAGCAGCCTTTTTTCTGCTGCTTTAATGAGCTTTTTAACGAACAGCCCACGTTCGATATATTAAAATTCTCACAAGACTCCGAGGCTTTAGGGTTAAAATTGCCAATTTTTTACGACTCCATTGTCTCGCAATTCCCAGAAGAGACCTGTGCACAAAGAAAACCAAACGAAATGTAGAAAAATGACCAGAAAGCGTCGGAGTCATTTTAGAATTTTAATATATCGATCGTGGGCTATTCACTATTTTCACATCGACCATAATGCACCTTGTTTGCCCCCTAAAATTTTGCATAAGCATTGTCTTCGATTTCTCTTGGGAAGAAATTAGTACCCAGGAGAAATTGAAAACAATGGTTATGCAAAATTTTGGGGGGTAAACAAGATGTATTATGGTCTTTGTGAAAATGGTGAATTACAGAAAGAGGTCTTGTTGCTCCTATATTGTCTGTTGGCACTTCATGCAACCACGTTTTTCTCAGCCAGTCAAAGGCAAACGCAAAATAATCGTGACTAACGCAATTGGCTAACTAACGTGCGTTTCCCACGCTTGACACCGGCCGCACGCTTCAATTCACGTTTTGCTTTGTCCATTACCGTGTACAAAATTTCATTTGAACGGTAGGTTAGAGTTAAAATAAAACGTTCATATTGCCACGTGATCGCTCATCATCACTTCGAAAGTGTTTCGTCGAGTCACGTGATTGTTCACCCTACACAGTCCATTCGGTTTCAGCAGAACTCGAAAGTATTTCCCTACAATATGACAAAAGTCTGCTTATAAGCTTGAATTATGAAGAAATACAAAAAGTCAACAAACATAAAAAGGAAAACCATTCCTTTTGAGCTTCAGTCATCTACGGACTTGAAAAACTTTACCGCTTCCGCGCAATCTGCAAAGTAAAAAAGCAAGTGTTCATGGACAAAGTTTTCCTCAACCAGGAAAAAATGCCATTTTTCCTTTCCATCAAAACTGAAAGGAAAATATTTGTCAGGGATAACTTTTAATTAAGGGGCTTATTACGTAAGTCTTCACGACGGAAGCAAAACCTTAAAGTTTGAAGATACTGTACGTTTTAAGGTGATGTTACACGAGACGATTCGCAACAACGACTTTTAGCGCAACACAGCGTTGTAACATTGTTGCGACATTGTTTCGAATGGTTACAACATTGTTCCAACATTGCAGCGCTCTGTTGTCCTAAAAAGCGTCCCGTGTAGCATCACCTTTGGGCAGCGGATCCCTGAAAGGCTCTTCTTTAAAGCTGGGCTAAGCTGGGCTGGGCTGGGCTGGGCTGGGCTGGTTAGCGTTACCTCATTAACAAGAGAAACGAGAAACAAGGGTTTTTTACCATTTACATGACAAAGCGGTCGGTTCACAGATTGGGCAAATGGTAAGAAAAAATCAGGACTGTTAAACTTCATTCCAGACACGTCAATACCATTTGCACGTATCTGATCCTTTTACCATAAAAACGGCTGGGGAAGCCTGAAATTAGTATCAAATATGGGTTTTAGCAAATGGTAAACGAATTTCCGTTTGAAACATTCTCTCCGAAAAAAAAAAAAAAAAGCACTTCCTTTTCAGATGTTCCGTTGCTCCCGGAAATTTCCCACTAGAACGACAAGAAAAACCGTGTTCTATTTTGTTTTTGGCCAAATTTGCCAGGTAAAATGGTACAAGGACCACCAGAAAAGTGACTGTGTCTCACGCCATCTATAAACCTTTCCCGCATTCCTGTAAACAAAGGCATCAAGCCGAGGCTCGGGTGGACAAAATACAGTGATTTGTATGAAATGGTCCACCCGAGCCTCGACCTTATTCCTTCATGCTTGCGCGCTGGAGCGGAATACGGGAAAGGTCTATTCGCCCTTTCTTATAAAAAATTCTTAACATCCTTTAAAAAAAGAAAGAGTGTAACCACCTTCAAACAGGGACGCGCTTATATAGAGAGGCCGTACCGTAAGTAAAAGGTGAGAACCCAACAATGCGCTCTTATATCCCAGTTAGCAGAGTAATAAAACTGACCCTTTGGTTTTAGTTGTAGTTGGAGCTTTCTGTTGATATTGTTGACTGTGATAAGCAGCCGGCATTCCTGAAACGGCTCCGCTGTCCAAATCAGACTGAGAAGATGCCTTGATCACCTTTTTCAAATTTTCAACCTTTAGCAAAAATAACAAAAATGGATTAATCATTGAAGAGATTACATAAGCTCCATTACCAGTTGTTCGCGCGCGCTCATGGAACGACACCGGGTATCGAGCCTAGATATTGCAGCCCCATTAACCTATCACAGCACAGGAAGCCAACAACGAATCCCGACCACCGTAGCTTGAGCCAACTGCTAAGACAACTTTTGACTGGCCAAAGTGACCTTGTTTGGAAATTAGTGCTCGCTTCTGACGATTTAATAAGCCAGTTTTGTTATGGTTTTCCCTTGCAGTAGGAAAATGGAAAATGCAATGACACAATTAGAGTGGAAGAGCATTTAGGTGCTCCTATAAAATTATAAGAGATATTAACACAAATCCGTATCAAATACAAAATGATACCAAAATAGACTGATAAGAAGCAAACCAGTTGGCTGCTATCAATTGTGGCTAAGAAGAGCCTCTTTATTCCGAACTTTTGTTACATTTTTTTTACCCTGGATACCAGAGGTTTCTCCTCGCGTGCTACGGTTTTCTTTAATGTAGTCGGAGGGTGACAGATCTTCGCCCGAAGTCTGAAGCTACTAGAAAAAACTTGTCGCTTTTCGCGCGGGGCACTATAAAATACTTGACCGAGACCAGGAACCGCACATAAAAGCCTAGCACCCAGGGTGTACAAAACAACCTAAAAGGACACAGCAGTTACCTCTACTTCGACTTGACTCTTCTGTTTCTGCTTTTTTTCTTTGTGTGAATTTGCTCTTTGTATCTGTTTTTCTATGCTACGAAGGACTGACTCACATCCTTCACACCTGCAATAAAAAATAGAGAATGAAAATCAAACTGGCATTCCTTGAACTGAGTGCGGAGAAAATCTACAAAGCAATGATTGAACCTGTTTTTACGTATTGTGGAACTTTGGGTATCTATTGGTCACGTTCCCGTAAAAGTCGAATTGAAAGCATTGAACGTCGAAGTCAGAAAGTCATGGACAGTGGAGAGTTTAATAAAGAGACAGTCCTGTCAGCTTGTGTTTGATTGTCTTTAAGATAACGTCTGTACCCCTTTTAAAGGATATTTTACAAAAATTGAACACAACATTAACACTAGAAACAATTTGGTTCACTAAAACTCCACAAAGCCAAATTAGAATTTGGACGGAGAAGTTTTGACTTTCAATGGGCTCTAGCTTACAATACTTTACCTCAGCATTTAAGAAATTTAAATTCTAGGTTACTTTTTAAAAGTAATTTAAAAGAGTTTTAAAATAGTATTCCATAATTCACAACTCTTTTCAGTCTTATAAGTCAATGATTTTGCAGATTTTTATTTTTGAATCTTAGATTTCTTAGGGTTATTTTACTTCATTTTCCCCTTTCGATTTTTTTTTATTTTTTAGTTCTCTGTTATTAATTAGTTACAGGACCCTTTTGATAACAGTTCTTTTCAATAGAACTGATAGGTTATCCTCTACAAATATTCGCGTTATTATTATTATTATTATTATTATTATTATTATTATTATTATTATTATTATTATTATTATTATTGTTATGAACTCATATGTGAGGACAAAGACCGTCACACGCCACAAGTCCTGTGCATAGTAGCGACCCTTCCGCGGTTTTTTTTTCTAACTCTTGACTGGGACACCTTAGTGAAAATCCGTCAAAACGGCTAAAAAGAACGCCTTAATATTAGTAACTATGCCAAATTTGAACGTGATTGTTACAAAATAATGAAGAAATAGCTCCGCAAAGTCGCCAAAATTTACAGAAGTTTGTATGGTGGGGGGACAAGTTCATGTCCCCTCCCCCTCCCCCTCCCACCCTACAAACGTATGCAAAATTCGGACACTTTGAGGAGTAATATCCACGCTCGCTTTGCACGTATCACGTTTAAACCAGGTAAGTTTTCATATTTTAAGGCACTTTTTCTAGCAGTGTAAATGGATATTTGCTAACGGGTCTTTATCAAAACTTGAAAAAAAAAAAGAAAGAAAGAAAAAGAACAAAAAATTGGAAGACTCTACACTTACCAGTCTTGTAAAACTTCTGTTACTCTGTCTACCGTCTCAGGTGTGATATCCCTGCCTATGGCAAAATCTACCTCTAACTGTAAAAAGAAAAAAAACAGGTGATAGGTGCATTAATAAATTAGTCGAAGGAAGGAGAAATCAACAACCAGAAAAACATGTTTATTACAGTGCATTAAAAAAATAATAACATGGTATTTATCATTAACAAACATTATTTATTTACCATTAATAATAATTAATAATAATAATAATATTATTATTATCATAATTATTACTATTATTATTATTATTATTTGGGGAAAGGAGAAATCAATCATCAGAAAGCTCAGAAAAAAAAATGTACGTCCAGTTGAGAATGGGACTCGTGACCCACCAAGCTCTAGATCAGATGCTTGGCCTGTGAACAGGCTCTCTGTTTGGGGAAAAATAGCAAGGAAAGTTCCCTGCTCAACCAAAGGCCTGTTCACAGGCTATCAGATGCTCTAATAGTCAATTATCATGTAACAAACAATGTATTTTTTCTGTGGTAAATATAAACTAGAAATTTCTAAATTCTAGATCTCTATTAAGTGAGTCATTTTCTCTATTATTATTTTCTCAAACATAGTGATACACTAGTGATAGATTTAGGAGAAACAAGATATTGATCACTCTTGACAGTTCTCACCTGTTTATTTTTCTGATCTAACTTTCCATGGATAATATCCGCATAAATAGCATCAATTATTAAATCCTGCAAATGTAAGCATTCAGAGTAAGTTTTACCCCATCATAAGGCACCAGATAGTTAATACTATACTTTTGAAAAAGTCCTTCATCCCTTTTAACACGGCATGGGTCAAAGGTCATCCTCTTGTGATGCCTTCGTTCTAGAGAAGAGGATTTGTCACGAGGTGCTCAAAGCAATTTTTAAAGATGCATACCATATCTTCAAGTACACCTAAGTAGGGTGCATTTCTTCCATGTGTGTTTGGCCACTCAGGCTTTAAACTGTTCCATGCCTTGTCAGGATGGCCAAATAATTTTTTCTACAAAATTCACTTTTATGATTTTCAGACATTCTCAATCCTATAAAATATGAGCTGTATGATACAGTCTTCTTGAAACTGACCGAGGGTTTCACCCTCTTTTTATTTCCTGACTCATGTATACTGAATCCCATAATAATTATATATGCATCCCATATCTTTTTTTTTACATAAGGAAGGTCATGTCACTCATAGCTGCAAGGGTTCTGTTTTTTGCACAATCCATAATAACAGATACTTTTCCCTACATTATCTAACTTTATTTTTGGCATCCTATCTGAAGGAAATTATCTGCAATAATAATTACATAAGACACATCACCTCTAGTTCTCTTAGATTTTTGATATCAAGCTCTTGTAGTAACAAGCTGTAAGGTATGAACTGCAATAACCGGACAAAATATTTTAGTTCCAGAACTGAAACCAAAAATACAAGTATTCTTGGGGCATGTTTTATGGCACATAATTATGTTTTTTTTGTGCATATGGGTTGTTTTGTTTTGTTTGTTTGTTTGCTTTGGTTTGTTCTGTTTTGTTTTGTCTGTTTGTTTACCTGTTTTTATTTTTGACATAAAAGCTTTCTATTAAAAACACCAGCCAGGAGGTGGGGCCTACGGATACAATGTACCTGTAAGTTAGGCTGATACTTTAACTAACTGATTATTTTACATAAACACAACAAAAGGAATTTTGCAAATGGGTTTTCATGGTACCAAGGCACAAAATCGAAAAGTGTGTGGAAATGATTCCAAACAGAATAAGAAAAATAATAGTTATAGTAATTTTATACTGCTGAAAAATTAAAAGAACTACTTGACATGCTATTTTTTTTTTTTTTTTTTTGAGAAAAATTATTTAATGTCCCATTTAGATACAAAACTTGAATTTGTCCAGCCTGGTCAAAATCTTTTGCAGAAGTAGGCAGGGTAAAATTAATGCTGTTGCCAGCAGCTAGTGCTTCTGATTGTGATGCGAGGATGTCACTTAGCATTATTAAGTAATGAATAAGTAGCATGTTGTCCACTGTAAGTGGAAAATTGCCAGCTGCTGGCTCATTTTGACCGAGTTGTTTGTCTGTGTTGCATTGCTTTCACGAATTCTTGGAAAGAGGGGAGGGGGAGGGGGGTCTAGAAGTGAAACTACATGTATGGTGCTGGGAAGGATGTTGTGAACAGGTTTCTGACAAATAATCACTTTTGATATTGTTGTCCACAGATTTGCTTAATGGAATTATGGTCACAGATTTCCTAGTTTTTTTTCTCCCCCACCTCATTCTCTCACTTAACCAAAGCATTCAATGTCCAGTAAGCTTATGTTCCACTCTCTGCATGAGATTCTATGTCATGCAGTGGTCGCCGGCAAGGATTCCTTTTTTTATAATAATTGTCTGAAACAATGCCACCAATTCATCGGCGCTACCCGCTAGCAACTCTGAGGGAGTACTACAGCCCATCTCTCACCTACTGGGCCTGCAACATGCTACTGTGTGTAACCTGGTGATGTACTAGAATCTCCATTGAAGGGGAGGAGAGGGAAGGAGGTTGGGAGAGTAGCTACAATATACATGTCTACCCCTACAGGAGTACTACAATGTAGTTGCTTCATGTTTCTAAAAACAGGAATAAGCTCAGGTTTCATGACCGCTAAATCTATTTTCCTACAATTATATTTGTTGTCTCAACCAATGATTGTAAGCACCTTTCACTTACCTTTGACTTAGCAGCTAATGATACTATTGTTAAATGACGCAGCTTCTTTAGTTGTTGAGCAGTAAGGGCAGGTAGGGAGCTGGAATTTGCTGAAAAATATCAAACAGTCATCATCAACAAAACTTCTATACTTCTGCTGTGAGAGAAATGATTCTAAAAAGTCAAGCATGAAACCATTCATATTGTACCTTTGTATTCTCCATATGTTCCAAATGCAAAGATGTTTAAAAGTTTCCAGTATGCTGCATTTTCTGAATTCTCCAACTAATACCATAAATGAAAATACATGTATGTACTTATTACCATACAAAACGTCTACAACATAGATTTTGTTTCATAATCAGCCAACTCCTGTTATAGCAGACATCACCAAGACGATAAATTAGCAACTGTTTGCTATTTTTGAATGACCCATTTAACACACTGTCGGGTAGTCTGATTGGTCAACTATGTCTAGGTGGCCCCAGTTACAGAACTCGCACTTTAACATCCCGTCACTAATATTATACCTTTACATAATAGATTTTCGGAGGCAATGTCATATGGCATACCTCTTTTACAGAAGGCATTTCCAAAAGTTCTCCAAAAACAAACACTCCAGGAGCCTCTAATGCTTGATTTATAAGGGCAACAAGTCCAGCTCCTCGTGCAGACTTGGCAAGCAAAACATACTGCTCTAAGTTATGGCTGTGACTAAACCCTGCCTTGACCTCTTTCTCTTCCATTCCACACTGACGAAGTAACAAGGAGTAACAAGTTAATATATTAAATGAAAACAACAAAACTGATGTCCAGGATGTACAATGTGCTATGTCTAAGCCACAGAGTTGTTTGTTTTCTTTTTTTTTTGTAATTTCATGTACATGTATCAGTCAATATTTCCACAAAAAAAGCCCCAGTTGTAACTCTCATCCCAGACCAACCCTGTGCACTTTACTTTCTTGAACAATTTTTGCCAAATTCCTCACTATGACTGCTGGCTGTCAGGACAACAAATGTCCCAATAATTACCATTGATACTAAGATCAACATAAGGCTTAGTTCTATGATCCTCTTTTGCTGTGCAAATTCCAAAGTATGTACCTTCATACATTACAATTATTATTTTTGAACCTCTCCCCCCCCCCCTGAAATTTTTTATCTTTTTTGGAAGAGGGGGAGATATTTATTTTCTGAAAGTAGTGTCACACAAGTTAAACCAGTGAACACCGCCTTCATTTCATACATGTACATATGTAGCACTCTTTCTGTGTCAAATTCACCCAACTATACAGAGGTAACCTTAGGTCAAATGCCAGGGGCATGTAGGTATTTCAAGTGTGTGTGTGTGAGTGTTGTGAGAGTGAGCTGGGGGGGGGGGGGGGGGGGAGGATCGAGATCCTTGAAATTGATGGTTACCTTAGATAAATGAATCTTGCAGAGAATTCTTTGTTTTATTAGTAACCTAATGCTGGCAAAACAATATATTACTTCGTTATTAAGTTAATCATGAAACAATTGCAATGGTTCTAATACTGTACCTTTCAAACACGGTAACTTCCTAGTTTCGTAGAAAAAATGTCAGATGATTGTTAACAGTGTAGACCGTTCCCGAAAAATGAAGAGAATTAGAAAATTTCCGGTTTGCAAATTTTGAGCAGTGCTGTGGCAGCCCACTGAGACAGGAAGCTACACCTCAAGCTTCTTTATCTTCTGGTTCTGAATAATAACAAAACAATCACGATTAGTTTCTTAAAACTACGATTTCCTTGTAAACCATATCTACAGTAGAAGCCTGGCATTACTCTTTAAAACTATTTGAGCTTAGTTTACCTCCAAGTTAAAGTTTACGTAAAGCTGTTATTTCAACAGAACCGACAGACAACAGAATTTGGGTTGCTAACAAATCGAAAACTCTCTACAGCCTTACCAGTTATACGTAGAGGAACTAGAAATGCGGCAATTAATATCACCAGTAACTCTCTAACAATTCAAAACTACGAACTGAAAATGATAAATTTTCCTGATCAATGGTACCTTTTGATAATCCATCATGGCTGACTTTGGTACCAGACCCTCCGCTGAACGACGCCACAGGAATACCAGTTATTTTAAGAAGTCACGTGACAGAATTTTTTTTCCCGGACAGCGGTCAACATTGATTTGCAC
>OZ037992.1:11244542-11284542 GCA_964035705.1 Porites rus | reverse complement strand
TATCCACTGGATAGAGATTTATCAAGTGGATGGTGTTATCCACCTTTTTGAATAACTGGGCCCAGGAGTCTAATTCCTGGGTCATCCATACATCGTGTTAAATACACTGTAGATTGTTTGAAATTTCATCGAGTCCACACACAACTGCCGCAAAGCAATAAAAAAAAATTAATTAATTAGTGCAGAATATTGTTAGTTTACATGTATGGCAACTGTTGAATTCTCTCTCACAGGAAAAATAAGAGAATTCCCAATATCTTGAAATTGGGGTTATTTTGGTTCTAACTTGGGCCTAACTTGGGTCTAGTATGGAATTAAACTTGGGAACTGTTTATTTCCCAAAGTAATACCTCAAGTTGGGAAATGGGAACAACTCCCAAGTTATTCCCAACTTGTACTGAAATAGGGAATTGTTAAATCAACAATATAGACCCATATTTGACCCAAATATAGGGTCTAATTTGGGATATATTTACCCCAAGTTAAACCACATTTAGTCCCATAGTAGAGTTTATCTGAACCCAGGTTTGTCCCAAAGTCATATCCAAGTGGTCCCAAATAGGGTCAGAATTGGGAAAAATAACAAGGACCTTTTAGCCTCATATGGTCCCACAATTGGGTCAAACTGATCCCATCTTTTATTCCTTGTTCCAAGCGCTGTTCAAGTTCTTCCTAAAGGACAGGGTTAAACAGCAATAATTTATTTAGTTGTCACATCTAACTAAATCACCAAACTGATTTTGATATGAAAATGTCATTCTTTTATTTACATAAACTGGAAACACTTACAATGCGTAATGTGGTATTTTTAACAGTGTAAATTTACATACAATTCCAATTTCGTTACATCAATCATTCACAAAAACTGTACAATGTTCCTGAATTACTTGCCAATAAAATCCACTTGCAAAGTCCTTGATCCCCGAAAACAAATTCCTCACAAGAAGCCTTAAGGTGTTCACACAAAGTTCCCACGCACAGTCCTGCGTTGTTCCTTAAATAGATTCCATCCAGCGGGCCTTTGATGACAAAACTTAAAACAAAATCCGCAATAAAAGTTCCTGATTCGTACTTAACAGAATCCAGTAATCTTGTGAAAGTCAAATCCAAAAGTCAAATCCCGTGAATAAAGGCAATCCGTAAAAAATCCATTCCGTGACAGTCGCCGTAATGGAATTAGTAGTCCGCACGTAAACATGTTTTTCAAAATCCAAAATCCAAAAGTTTCCAGAAAATCGCTTCAAAAATGTTCACAATTCATTGCTACAAGTTCTCAAAACTCTCAAAAGGCAAGGGGAAAAAAAGCAAGTACATCTGCTGTAAAAAAAACCCTCAAGACAAAAATTCAAAATGGCAAAAACGTTTTGGCTGAACACTGCGTACTATGAAAAAATTCAAAGGTGTTCGATTGCAGAGGATCGAAATACACCAATCAGAGAAAGGCATTTTAAGTGCCTGTTTCCCGAGAGGTCAGCTTATGCTGAATTACTGCTTTGTGATTGGCCCATTAATTTTATTATTCTTAGATATACTTTTAACTGAAACTTTTTCAAAATTTTTTGATAATTTTACAACCTCTGTGTTTCAAATGCCTAAAAGTATAAAATCCTTGCCCAGTTGTTATTTTAAAATCAAATTTCATTTTTTAACGGGTTCTCCCCAGGACTTTTTCGGTAAGAAGTAGCTTTGAACATAGCTGTGTTCAAGCTTAGGTTTGCAAAATTTTTAGGTACAAATTTTTCTGTTGCAAGACTAGAGAAGAAAATTAAGCGACTTATTTACAGTGTAAGACAAAAAATGTTTTTGATATAAGAAGATTACAAAACTCCAGCCCTTGTAACAAAAATAAAAAGAAGAAATGCTGTCTTAAAACAAGATCCTTATACTTAATTCAAGCTTTGTCTTAAAACCATTTTCGGCCTCTTAAAAACGTTTGTAAATCAATATTTTTCCTTCTTAAAACAACGATGTTGTTCTTTGATTGAAGTGACTAGTTCTTAATTAAAACGGACCTACTTTTAGAGTAAGTAAGAAGAGTTTATCCCACTCAACATGAATTTTTGTTATTTTTGTGCATCTTCTTTTTCTGTCTTCCTTTTCTTTAACACAAATTACAAAAATTACCGCACACCACAAAACAGTTAATGCTGAGGTGAGCATGTCCCAATTTCACCCACAAAAAATGTGTTTGCATGAAATAGTCCCAAAGTAGGTGTGACTTGATTTTTATGAACCCAAGTTATCCCCACTGTTATCAGCTGAAGTAGCAAATTTTGGGACTACTTTGGGAAACATACATTGGTAATTACAAGAAATGAAATTTACTCTCAAAATATACCCAACTTTGGCCCAAGAATAACCGATTACACCCCAAAACAGTTAATGTTGGGGTGAGCATGTCCCAATTTTGACCCATAAAAAATGTGTTTGCTTGAAATAGCCCCAAAGAAGGTGCAAATTAATTTATGTAAACCCAAGTTATCCCCAATGTAATAAGCTGAAGAAGCTAATTTTGGGTCTTATTTGGGAAACATATATTGGGAATTACAAGTGGAGCATTTAACTCTTAAAGTAAAACCCAACTTTGCCCCAAGAATAACCCAACTTTAAAAGTTGGGAATTATTGTTTCCCAAGTTAGAACCAAGTTTGACCCAAGTTGGGATTTGTCCAATGTTTCCTGTGTCTTGACAACACTGAATAATAAACAACAACTTCTGATTAATCCAAGCATTTAACTGGTAAAATTCACATAATAATTATACCAAGGGCTGGACCGGGCGTTTCCCTGTTTGTGCCATTACATTTTGTATTACATGTATCTCTTGCATATATCAAATACAGCTTGTGTTAATAATATTTTAATTTGCCTGTCTTTTATTCTTTTAGTTGTCCTCTTTGAGGAGATAATTATTAATCATGTATTAGCACTTCTGATATTATTATTATCATAATAGGAAGAGCTCCATGCAAAAGAGTCTCCTCCAAAAAGACAGCCCCTCCCAAAAGATGGGGCAAGGGGACATTTCTGCCATTCATATACAGTTGTATCATGGAATATTTATCATTTAAGAAGTTTTAATAGTGTATGATCCAGCTTCGTAAGTGTAGTATTTTGGTCCTTCTCTTAGTTTTAATATTATATTTTTTTTTTCTTTTCAGAAAAGACAGCTGGCCACACTGAGTGGTCCATTTAACTTAAAAGATAAAATATTCTGTGAGCTCTTCCCTGATATAGTGGAGGTGAGTGGGTGCTTCAAAAAGTAGATTATTTATTCTGAGTAAAAATTACCAACTTTGATTGTTAAAAATTTTGTTTTGTGTGAATGCAAACTAAGGATAGATAATAATTATTATTACTTTCACTTATTTTAGTTGTACAGTGCACAAAAATGTAAGGCCTGTTTAGCGTTTATAATAATAAATTATGCATAAAAATTATGCTTGCATAATCTATCAAAACCTAGGGGGAGGAGAGGGTGCTGGACGTTGAAATAGGATCTTCCACTCCCCTAGTTTTTGGAACCAACGGTGGGATGGGAGCCGACTGCCACTTTTTTCTCAAAGGCCTAGCCGAGAAGCTCTCAGAAAAGCATGAGGAACCTTATGACATTACTATTACTTGGATTAGACCATTACTTTCTGTTGAGATTTTAAGGTCCGTACACACATACCTAAGAGGTTCTAGGACACCCTTCCACAAAATTCCACAAGTGGATTTCATTGATGACTGCTGTTTTAATGCCAGACCCAAGCGTGTGTGATAATGGCATGAGCTTATAAATTAGTTCAGTTGAAATGAGCGTTTTTTTTTTTTTTTTTTAATTGAATTTTTTTTTTTCAAATATATACATTTTTAATAGAATGAATTTTTTCAATGGAAATTAAGTGTTTTTTTTTTTAATCGAAAGGAATAATTCCTTTCTATTAATAAAATTATTGTAAATAGTGTTTTGACTGTATAGTTTTTTAAGCCAAATAATTTGTAAATAGGATTTTATAGTTAGCTTTGTTATCAATAAAGTTTCCATTTTGTTATTAGGTTCTACAGGGTTTTCAACTTTCATTTTGAAAAAAAAAAGGTTTTTTTTTTTAATTTTTATTTCCGCTTTAATTAGAGCAGATCTGTAAGAAGAATATTTATGTAGTCCCTCTCAGTGTCCTGTTCTCTCTAAGGGACTGTTTACAAGGAGAGAGGGTTACCCTTGTGCTAGCGTTACCCTAACAAGCAGGTTAAAGTTAGCTGTGGTTTTGAAGCAAATTTCACAGGTAGGGTTACCCTATCACCCGGGGCAACGTTACCAGCTTTGCTGACATGTTTCTTCATGCGTGACAGTCTTTGTAACAGTCCAAAATTTGACATAATCTTGAAGTTCTCTATCATTGGAAAACATGTTAAATTCACGAAAAAGGGAAAATATTATCATCTTAGACAGAAAATAACTTTTTATTTTTCAGATGTTTATAATTAAGCACAGAAATTGTATAGTGCCGTTCAAATTGGCATGATTACTGGTCAAGCATGAGGGCGGAAAGTTGACCTGGCTAGCCGAGTTCTCCCTAACAGAGCATTAACAAGGCAGGCAGGGTAACCCTCTTGCTAGGGTAACCCTAGCACTCAGGTAGGGTTACCCTGGCTAGGGTAACCGTACCTACCTTGTAAACACGTCGTGTAAAAAGAAGAAATATGCGAGTGCTAGGGTCACCCTAGTACCGGGGTTTTCCTCCCTCCTTGTAAACAGGTGTTACTAAAACGAAGACCCAAGAACGAAGACCTAAGACCTAAGACCCCATGGACTAAAACGAAGACGCCTTTAACTAAAACGAAGACCCTGTTGACTAAAACGACTGATGCTAACTGCTGAGGGCAATATCCGCTCCCGTAATTTGTTATGGCGATTTGGGAATGTTGTGGAATTTTTTTTTGTTTGTTTTTTTTTTTTGCTGGTTCTCTCGTGATTCGTTAATGCAGAATTCTCATTTCGGAACTTTACTTCCTGGCACCGATCGTAATTCAGAGGTCAAGAGAGGTCACAAAAGGGAGGAGTTTCCCCCGCATAAATAATGCGCCCTCGTGAAGAGGAAGGCGTGACGAGCCCAGAGGTCATCAGAGTGGGCCACGGGGGGCCTGCCAATCAAAAAGGTTTATGACACGATTTGTCTTAAGACTTCACCAAACGTGTTTTGGGCGCGTAGTTGGGGTTTGGGGGAGAAGGGGGGTCCATTGCTTTTTTTATGCTTAGACATTACACTGCTTGCAGTCCGTCTTTTCTCTTAAAATCCGTCGAGTTCGTATCTCAACCAGGGCGATTGCAAACCACGACTTTACGTTACAATAAGGGATTGGGACGTCGAGACGAGAAAAGACGGTCTCTTATTTTACATGCAAAATATTTTCAAAGAAACCTGAAGAAAAGTTAAGTGATAGACTTGATTATTACAACTAAATACTGCAGAGGAAATTCCACAACATTCCCAAATCGCCGCAACAAATTACGGGAGCGGGCATTGCCCTCAGCGGTTAGCATCAGTCGTTTTAGTCCACGGGGTCTTCGTTTTAGTCCATGGGGTCTTCGTTTTAGTCCATGGGTCTTCGTTTTAGTCAAAGACGTCTTCGGTTTAGTCCATGGGGTCTTCGTTTTAGTCAAAGGGATCTTCGTTTTAGTCCATGGGGTCTTCGTTTTACTCCAAGGGGTCTTAGGTCTTAGGTCTTCGTTTTTGGGTCTTCGTTTTAGTAACACCCATTGTAAACAGGGCCCAAGGTCTTCTACACTGTAAGTATTTAAAAAATCCTCTGGTCCTAAGGTCAGTATGCAAAGAGAGTCGTGTCCAGTAGCCCTGGGCCAGTGGACTTTTCTTTACGGCTAGTGAATTCTGTTCTTAACTTGCCCGACGGGAAAGTGAAGTTTTGGGGCAATTAAAATTACATAGAATATTGTAATCAATCTTTGTCTCATTGCCAGTATTATTATTGTATATAACTTCACAGGAAATTCTTGCAAAAATGAAGGAAAGAGGAGAAGAAAGGGAAGAACCAAACTCGACACAGAACAGTGGCAATCTAAAGGGAGGGGTGGCTGGGGCTACAAGAGAAGGGAACAATGGACTTATCAGTAGTACCCTGGTGAACATTTGTGTCATCATTGGCTTTGCTGCCTTTGCATACACAGTCAAATGTGTATTGAAAGCTGTTGATAACAGCTAGTCTTTGATGCTCGAAACAGCTTGAATTCAAATGAAAGATACATAGAAGATGCAGTGAAGCATTAATACAGACTGTAGGTGGGACAGAATGTCTTGATTTATCACCAGTATTTTACATGTATAGTTGCCAATATTGGTGCAATCATGTTTAAGGCTTCACTCTATAAGTCAGTAGATAAAAAAAATTATGATAACGAGGGCTTGTTTCCGATTTGGTAACACTTGATGTGTGCTATCTAGACCAGACAATAAACGAATAATATTGAACTTCAATAGGTTAAAAATCTTTTAAACTCTTATAAGGCAACTGATTCGGGTGTTTTCTAGTGTGGTCGCGATGTTTTTCTTGGGTCTACATCAAAAAGTCCATCCATTGGTTCAAAAAAGGCCTTAGACTGATGGGGCCAGACCCCGTGACCCTAAAAACTCGAACACGGCATTCTTTGCCAATAAACAGACTCGTCTTTTTCTAGCGGAAAGGTCTTTTCTAGCCTCCCACGGAGAACGCTTTTTTGTGGCCTGTCACGCAATCCCCCCAATTTAGGGAAGAAATGCGTGACAATGCCCTAGGTGGAAAGCTAGGTCTAATTTAAGTACAACGTTTGAAACAACATACTGATTAGCATGGAAGTATTGTCCTTAGTGACACTATAGCTTGGCCAATCAAATAGGTCTAAGAGTATTGTGGAGAAAAATTAATGATTATATACACTGTTATTTAAACTATTCCTACATTTTTTTAATTGTTATAATGTATAGCACAACAAAGAAGAATGTATTCTTAAATATCATGGAAGAAGAGTGAACATTAGTCTGGAAAATTTCTATCAAGTGCGATAAGAATTATAAATAACAGTATACATTTTGGGTGCAATGCCTTCTTAACAAACCAAAGCCCATCTACTAAAAACAAAAGGTACTGGGAACACAAGGCATTTTTTTTTGGTTGTTTGTTTGTACATTTTGTCGCACCCTCGCGGTATGCTACTGTGACAAGTTGCCCGAGATGCTGCTTTGTAAAAAGTGCAATGCTCCAGCCTGCGAGCAAGCTCTTCGGGGCGTTCTGGCGGCGGTGCGAGAAAAGGAAGGGAGCTCGCAACTACGTCTCTGGAATTGGAATTCCATCCCCCATTCCCCTGTGGCTCCCCGGCGACTGAGCTGTGAGATTTCCGTCAATCAGCGCGTAGCGGAAACGAGTACAAAGGTAAACTAACATTGAAAAACACGTTCCAAGGGTAATGACGTCATTACTATTGTCATCTCCGCCAATCAGCATTTCGCATCGATTTTTTCGATGCAGATATGCAAATTCCAGAGGCGTAGTTGCAAACTCTCCTTCCTTCTCCCGCCTCGCCGCCAGAGCACCCTGATCTGAAGAGCTTGATTTTATGTCTGTCGAAGTTAAGAATTCGGTAATTACAGTGAACGAGACCTGCGAGAACAGCCGACAGTGGTGACGCCACCTCTTGTTTCCCCGGAAGTGACGTTTGAGGAAGGAAAGCAGAAATTCCATAAATTCCTTACTGATGACGTGTTACTAACCAGATCTGTTTAGCACTTCTGATTGGCAGCCCCGCGAGGGAAATTTGCTTCAACCAATCAGAAGCACCAACAGCAGTGATCTGGGTAGTGACACGTCATCAGTATGGGATATCTGCGCTTGTTCCTCAAACGTCATTTCAAGGGTATACCGGTGATGGCATCGTGAAATGTGGACTGTTAATCGGAGCCTTAGAGTAGACAGCATTGCAGAAAGTAGACCTTGATGCTGTGTGCAATACTTGCTTGTTTTCATGCACTGATTTTAGCTAGAAGTAATCTACTTGCCATTGTTTGAGAAGTCAAATCTGAGAAAATTATTATTGAAGCTATATTTCATTGTTTGCTTTGCCTCTTTGCATTTTTGTAAAATGTCATTCAAGTAACTGTGGGGGGAGGAGGGAGGTTACATGTGTCACACAGATGCAGCCAAACGTGGTACATGCCGAGCAGGCGGTGGCGAATTGAACCCACGAGACGCAAGCCCTCTATCACACGTGAGGACATTTTCTTCTCCTGTGCGTTTCGCCTACGAACAGAGACATTCCTAAAATAGAGACCTGGCTTGCGTTGCTTTCGGGATTTATTGCGCGCGACTACGTCTTTTCTATAGGTGCCTTAGGTGTTTTTGATATCGCCTGTAAAGCCGTGAGAAGAATGACCCTCGTTGCTTCACCGTTAGCTACGCGCTGAGCTTCCGCTACCAAAAAAAGCACTAATCACTCTGATCCTGCCAGCTTTACAGGATAAGAGACTCCTTGTCTACAAATATTTCGTTACTGACGGTACGGTCGCACCTGGAGGTTCAACTTTATGATTAAGTTTATATTAATTTATTTTTGATCTATCTCTGCCACTTAGAGGCGGAAAAGGCTACAAGCATGGACAAACGTCTTGGGACACATCTGCATTCATAATGCTTTCTTAAAATCACACATGCCCAACCCTCCCCTACCCCATAAGCAAGGTTAGACATGTGTGTCCAGAATTGTCCCCAAGTTTCAACTTTGTGTAGGGTGGGGGGGGGGGGGAAGTAGGAGAACTGCAAGATATTTTCAAAAAACAATTGCATTGCTTTATAAGGGAAAGCAGAAATTGTAGAACTGATTATGAATACTGCACCTCTGTACCAATGATTTTTGTCCAGGACTGTAGATCAGCACCATAGAAATAGAAAAATATGACCTTGAGAATGTCAATGGCCACAATTGAAAAGCTACAATAGCTAGAATCATCCACTTTAAAAACGTCAGCGTGATTAATGGTAATTCGTGAAAGTACAGGCGCACAGGCGATGTGCCCTCTCATAAGCACTTAGTCTTATAAAACAGCACCCACTGATAGTTAGAATTACCTTGCACGTCAATACTAACATCATAGGAATGCACTGCTTAGTAGCCACACTAGCACAATTCAAAAATTAGAACTGCCTTGTGCATGTGCAACACAAAGAAATATCAAAACAAAACAAACAAACAAACAATCCAAAAGAAACTTCTGGGGGAAGGTGGTTCAGTAGTTTAAGCCGGAATGCTCACACTGTACACGATTTAAACCACTGGCCTGCGCGTAGCTAGAGCTAGCGGTTTTCTTTGTGGTTTGATCGCAATGTAAGAGTTAGAGCGGCGCGAGGTCGAACAGAAAACCAACCGTGCAGTTAAGCCGGCGACCGTTGGCTGGTTTCTATCCCTCATTGCCGTTTGACCCGCATTTGAGCGCCACCATGAGACAAGCACGACATCAAAACGTTATGAATGTGATTAGCGCTGCTACACTTTTTCCAGTAGAAAATGCACTGTCTTCTGCTGTACAGCTTTGAATAATATATAATGACTAAAAGATTGCATTTAACCATAGACTCAAAAGTAAGATCTACACCTTACATGGGATACAAGTCGTTAGTAGGAGGTAAAGTAAATTAACAAAAATAATAATAACAAATAAAAAAAAAGCAGAGCTAGACAGGATTATGAAGAAACACTATATTTGGAAACAAGAAAAACATTTACTATAAGGGACATTGTATGCCGAATATCAAACAAGTTTTCGATTCCAAGAAACAAAAACTGTAGCGGCAATGTTCGCCCTTCCAATTACCCTTCAACCACGTGATCTATGAACCATGAAGCCGCAGTATGTAAAATTGAATCGTCTTGGAGAAAACGAAAAAGAAATCTCTCACTCTTAGAAGGTCTTGCGTTCAACAAAATTGCCAATATGATGCATATTTTTCGCTTTGGAGTTTCAAACTGGTGAAATCCTACTTGTGAGAAGTTGATTCAAATCTAAGGTTACTGTTCTGCTGCGTTTCCTGTTTTAAAAAACAACAAACTGTTTATATCTCAGAATGACACTAAACATAGTTTTGATCGCTTATTGTGCATAAGCTTAATGAGGCTGAAAGGGTTACAAAGAGTTCTATTATTTATGAGCTTAAAATAGAGGCCAGCTGACTTAACGGTTGTTAAGTATTAAGACATCACACAATAGGAAATGGTCGCTGTTTATACCCACGACTCAGTGACGTTGATAAGAAAAATTCTATTTCCGTTCTTCGCTGATCATGGACTTTGTTTTTACCACGATCTACGATTTTCTCAGTCTTGGCAATGTTTTTCTGCTGTTGTTTCTGGTGCTCCTTCTGCATTACTTGATGGTGCTCTACGAGTTCAGAAACATGCCACCAGGACCTCGGCTGATGACTGTGCCTTTGGTGGGCAGCATATTTTCTTTAGACTTTAAGGCGGAGAAACTTACCAGCGCTTTTGACAGGTAATGTTTTTTATACTGCTGATCTGTTTGTTCAAGTACATCATACTCGAACTCTAGTTTAATAGCCTGTCAGAAGAACAAATAGACTAAACAAAACCGTATTTTGAAAGTATCTTAGGGAAATCGTGCAAAAGCAAAGGCGAGGACTGGCATCGAAAGTTAGTAAGTTAGTTATGTAATGACTAATATAAGTCCGCCCGTATTATGACTGAGATGACCACATACAAGATTATCGTATTATACATTTAAGGTCTTAGGTCATTATATTATCAAAACAATATTTTGGGAATAAATCCCTCGTAAAATGGATTTTACAAAGTATTAAAACATCACTGTTGCCGGCATTGTAACCTCAGCTTTCAGACCATTACAGATAATCAGCAGTAAGGGTTGATTGCACATTGTTCCCGGTCCAATTTCAACGAAGCTGGCGAGATCCCCTGGCATGATTTGAACGATCGATCAGACTAGTTCAAAACCACTTAAACTGAACATAGCATTGTTAAACGTATTTTAGTATTTAAACGGTAGATATAGGCATATTTTGATCCCCTAGAAATTTTTGATCTGTTCGGATTACCTACCTGAAAGTCTTACTAGTGATCCGAAAATTATAGGGATCAAAACTTACCTTCGAAAATTTCAGCCAGAAAAAAAGGATCCCGAAAATTCTAGATGACCTTTTTAGGGTAAAAATTCGTTTAAAATGGACAATTATACCATTTTTTAGATGTTCGAAAATCCTAGGAGAGACAGGCAAGCAAGAAATTTTACAACAAATGTTCCGAAAATTCTAGATCTCAAATCGTCTTCCGAACAGATATTTTCCGAAAATTGAAGTTGGGTGCCCCTGATCGATACGATCCAGTCGATTATCATGGAAACCGGCAGCCTGCAAAAAGGTTTCAATTCTTTTCAGCCCGTTGCCTCAGTCGTATTGATCGCACGCACCGCAAGGTATTTCCATATATGAGCGTTTCGACTGCCTGTCAGCCCACTTTGACACCATGATCCAAGACGATTCGGGCGATGGAGACGGATCCGGACGATTACATAATCTACTGGCACCTCATGCAAGGTAATCCAAGACAGCCTTGGATGCTGAATTCTAGGCTGTGGACTCTGGTTTCTAGAGGGGGCCTGATCTTGTCAGTGGAAATTGGATTCTGAACACCGTGAACAAAATTACGGATTCCACAGCCGAAGATTTTATGGATTTCACAGCAAACATTTCCCATATTCTGGAATTTGGATTACCTTATGAGGGTTCGAAACCTAGGGTGAAAGAAAAATGAGTAAATAAGGGCTCTCCGCGAAAATGCACTTTTGGTGGTATAGTGACTGCATGGACGGAAGGGAAAGCCTTCAACTTTATTTTTATAAAATATCGTTTTATTTTTTATCAGGTCCCGTAAAAGAACAACCTTTCTTAGATCGTTCTTTAACAGAACTAGTAGAATATGGAATGCTCTTGCCGCAGACCTTGGACTATCTGTTGCTTGCTCTTTAAGTCTTTTAAAGCTGTCCTTTACGGTTACTTACAAACAAGCTCTTATTGTCGCTTCCTACATCTCTAATGACCCTCGCTCGCTCTTTCAAAATCTATATGCTTGGCCTATAACGCTGTCCATAATTTAGGACGGAAAATTACCTGTTGTTGTTAGATAGTATGGCAGTTTTTACCTTTTTTTAGCCGCGATCTGCGTCTTGGGTCCACAGTAACTGGCGCTCGCTTTTGCATTGTCCCCGCCTGTCCTCCTGTGAATATATGTACATTTTTTTTTTAGTGTCACTTATCTTATTGTTTGGCGAAGTTTGTAAAAATATAAATAAAAACCTACCCTTCGTACTCTACTCGAGCGTACCCGGTCAAGTAGTTCAAGCACTTAGCTCAGGGGAAAGTACGGTTGATGCTTATTGTGTTCGCATTATTTCGCCCATGACTCACGCCGCTTCGTGGCTCATTTTTTGTTCTTTCTCCATTCTATTTCGTAGTCTAAAGATAAAGTACGGAGGTGTTTTCTCCATGAAATTTGGAAGCTACAAGTTTGTAATGGCCTCAACTCCTGAAGCCGTTAGAGAAATGCTCCTGAAGAAGTCCGTTGAATTCGCTGGAAGACCACAAACATACTCTATTGTAACAAGGACGTTAGGTAGGTATTATATGTACAGGACTTACCCTGAATTTATTCATAAGCTTCTCTTAATCCTCTCAGGGGTTCTTTAATTTTGTTTGGAAAACTTTTTCGCCCGATGTACGTTCACTAATTTTACGTCTCCAACTGGGAACGAGACCGCCATTTTACGAGGCCATGGTCATCCGAGCCACTCGAAGGTCTAGCCGCCTGCAGTGCAAAGGGAGTACCCCCATTTCTCAGTTATTTGAAGACACTGAGTATTGGCCCGGCCCTGCGGGAATCGAACCCGCGACCTCCCGCTCTCCCGGTCAAACCCTGCACCGACTGAGGTCTAATCCTTGAGCGGTTAAAACTAAAATTGAGCAACATTTTTTATTCCTATACAGGTGGTAAAGATATTGCGTTCGGTGACTATGGCCCTGGCTGGAAATTCCACCGCAAACTGTTCACAACAGCCTTGCGCCAATATGTCTCAGATATTCCTTTGATCGAAAAACGAATCTCAGCACAAGCCAAGAAACTGGTACAATTAATGGAAGACCAACATGAAAAACCGTTTGATCCCACGAATTGTCTGATGCAAAGTGTTGCTGATGTTATCTGTGAAATCACCTTTGGTGAAGGCTATGACACTACGCATCCAGATTTGAAGGAATTATTGCGACTCTGCGAACACGTCGTGAAAAATGAAGACATAGCTCAGCTAGTAACTATGTTGGATTTCTTTCCATTCTCAAGATATCTGCCAATCAAGGCCTACGATCGCTTTATACAGCCTTTCTTTAAAATGCATGACATAATTCGAAAATTTTTGAGACAGAGAGAGGATAATTTTGATCCAACAGAGCCTGTGGAAGATTTCATCTCTGGGCTTCTTTTCGCTAGAAAGGAGGCTGAGTTTTACAGCGACGCTGAGCGATCAGATTTTCTCAGTGACGACTATTTGGTAAATGCTGTTCAAAACATGTTCGGAGCCGGCTACGAAACAACTACTACCACACTAAAATGGGTCATCGCTTTCTTAGTTAACTATCCTGAGTACCAAGTCCACATTCAGCGTCAACTAGATGAGGTAGTCTTTAGGCGTGGCCCCTCCCTGTTCGACCGACAAAACCTTCCCCTAATTCAAGCGACCATCATGGAAGCTCTCAGAGTCGGAAACGTGGGGCCTCTTTTGTTACCTCATGTCACCACTACTGATACGACGCTCTGTGGCTACCGCGTTCCCAAGGATACTATCGTGTTTCCAGACACTGAATCTGTCCACCTAGATCCCAAATGCTGGGAAGACCCGGCCGTGTTTAACCCATACCGCCATATTGATGCAAACGGCATGTTGATGACCAACCAGGGTAATTTTTACCCTTTTGGAGCTGGTCGTCGGGTCTGTGCCGGGGAAACTTTGGCTAAAATTGAGTTGTACCTCTTTGTCTCCTGGTTATGTTATAACTTCACCTTCGTCCCTGAAATAGATGGCCACCCACCAAGTTTGAAGGGAATTCTAAGCATTACTCAGTTTCCTGCTCCGTACAAAATACGCGCCATAAAAAGACATCTTTATCTAAGCGCTAACTGAAATATTCCTAGCATACAATTAATTTGAGGGAAAGAAAAACTTCCTGGATCGGTCCGGAAGATATATAGTTTTGTACAATAAATAAATTAAAATTTTTAGGTAACCGCAAAGTATACGTATACTTATTGGCATTTCCTATTGTTAGTAATGACACACGCTATAAGCTGGCGAAAACAGCCGACATTTCGTGATGCTACCACTGGTTTCCCCGTCAAATGACGTCTTAGCAATGAATGCAGAAATTCCACATTGATGACGCGTCACTCTACCCAGATCTGAAGAACTGGCCTTTCAGTGATTGGTCGTGTCAAGAGGGAAATTTGCCTCAACCAATCAGAAGCTGACTACCCAGATCTAGGTAGTAACGCGTCATAAGTATAGAATTTTCTGCGCTCATTTCTCAAACGTCTTCGCAGGGAAACCAATGGTGGCGTCGCGAAATGTCGGTTGTTTTCTCAGGTTATCACGCTATTCATTCAATGGCACTACACGGTGTTTACATTATAGCCTGAGACCAGTCTTTCTTGTGTGGTAAAGGACGAAGAGGAAGCTGCACGCAGTTTTGGACAAGAATTAAATAGTATGCGTCGGCTTTTCTATGCGTTTAGTTAATCAGGAGTGGCGCAATGCAAAGAAAATGAGGGAAACAGAGGGGTACTAGTGGTAGCGGCAAGGGAACGCGTTCCCTCCCCTCCCCCCCCCCTTCATTTTCACTTTTTTCGCTCCTCTTTTTACCTTGCGCCTCTTCCAACTGTCTGAACGCCTTGAGCATATAGACTACGTAAGCCCTCCTCCCCCCCGAAGTCAATAAAAGAAGCCGCGCCATGGTCAATACGCTCAATTTTCGCTTTCGAGGGGGGGGGGGGGTGGGCTGCGGGGTGAAGTAGGGGGTTTAGTCTAAGGAGCTAGAAGTCGAGATAAGTAAGATCTTTGGTGCGCGAGTGATATTCTGAAGAGGATGCAGAAGGCTGCTCTGCCCACCTCCCTGAACATTGCGCAGACATTAAAGGTTATTACTAAGTAAAGCCATGGACCCGCATTTTCAAGTATAGTAACATAGACAGTGGACAGTATAAGCCTTAGGTTTGCTTTAATATTTCATTTTTATTATACAAATCTTGGCCATTAGTTTTATATAATGCATATATCGATATAGGATTGCATAGGCCTACTTTTTTTCATTATGTGAACCTTGTTTGCATTAGTTTTAGGATTCCTTAGGATTTTTTTAATTGCACCAGTGTAAATTTAACTCGTTCATCACCTTTTTAGTCTTGAATTCCTGTAAAGCAGCGTAGGCTACGCTTTGCGTCCTATGTGGCTAATTTTCTAAACTGCTATACTACTACTACTACTACTACTACTACTACTACTACTACTACTACTACTACTACTACTACTACTACTAATAATAATAATAATAATAATAATAATAATAATAATAATTTTATTCCTCCTAAATGTTTAGTCTAGGAATTCAAGGATAAAACAGAAAAGAAATGTCTGACCACGTCAGAAATATATAAACAGACTACTGATGCAACATGTTATTGTTCTCTTTCCTGAATATCTTTGATTGTAACCGTTACTTTTGGCAGTTGCCAGATGATTGCTTCGCAAGAGGCAGGAAACTCTGAGTAACAGTAAATGTTCAATATCTAATCCAGTTCCATCAGTCTACTTGTACTCTGCTCTAGTTCAACTATTGAGCACTCTTTTAGTCGATGAGGACATCACTCTGGTACTTCGTTAAGAAATATATTCGGATATATTAAATATTTAAAAAAAGACAAAATACGAGATTTAACAATAAGCCTATTTACACATACATTCTTCAATTCTTCGTTCTTCCTAGATGATGGGAAGAGGAAGGGATGTATACAGTAGCGGATTCAGACCTTCAGATAAGGTGGGGGGGGGGGGGGGGAACAGCCTCAAAAAGCAAATTTTCTCGGCCCTTCGGGCGTCAGTTTGGTCGAAAAATAGGGGCGGTCCCCCCCCCGGGCCCCTCCCCTGGATCGGCCACTGCGTATATAGGAAGATCCGTCTTCTCAACTTATCCAGGAAGATCTAAGGGCGTCCTCTTAAATCACAGGGTACGAATGACTTGGTGAAAAGCGACAAAGGGATCGGAGGGAGAAGAGAGCTATGGGGTAGGGGTGGGAACAACTCTCCACCCCCCTCCCCCCCCCCCCATCCCTCAGTGCTAAATATTTTGATCAGTTGATGACCACTCAAAGTTATTGTATTTTGTTTTTGTTAATGATATTGTATCTCGCTGTATGTTGCCGGGAGCGTAATGTAAATTAATTGTTTGGTAAAAGCACTTAAAGAGAAGAGAAAAAATTATATATTTCTTAGATCTAACAGTGATCTCTATTACTTGTTCGAACTTGTAATGATTGCTTGTAAATTCATGAAAGCGTTGGAGTATATTAAAAAAAAAATGATTATTTCTGTTTTTTTCTTACCATCACGTTTGCGTGAGTGCTCTTACATAAATCACTGTAAATCCATATTGTCCTCCTGACAAAAGGCTTTAGAGGTCTTTGACATATTTTACGAGCATAATGCATTCATTAGTCAGGGGTCAGCCTATACTTGACTCACTAGGATCGTGAGCGTATATCACGGTTTCGCGCAATTTCGTTGTCATGCTGCTAATAGTCGATCTCATTTATCGTTTCACCAGTCTTGGGAATGTTTTTCTGCTGTTACCTTTGCTGTTCCTTCTTCATTACCTGATGGTGCTCTACGAGTTCAGAAACATGCCACCTGGTCCTCGCTTTACGGCTCTCCCTGTGCTTGGAAACATATTTAGTCTTAAGTTCAGAGCGGATAAATTAAGCGACCGTTTTCGAAGGTTAGTATAATACGAATCCATAATATATATATGCACTATAGACTATACTCATAAAACCTATAGCCGGGAAATTTTATTATGTATTTGATCTGTACCAGTAATCATGCACGTTCAATTCTTCAGTGTCCCTTTCTGAAATAATGAAAGCGAACTCTTAGAGTTTTATAAAAACGTGTTATCGCTGTGCGAGTTTTAATGTCATAGTTTTCATTGAAATTACTTGGATTATAGACTGTAACCAGCTCCTTATTTTTCCCTAGGGTCTTCGTGATCGAGAGCTTATTAACGAGCTGCCATCTTGGTTTCAAAAGTACAATGAGAAGGGGAGGGGCTAGTCGGGGTTCATGGCAGTGGGGGAGAAGGCTTGAAAAATAGACACTCTATTTGAGTTTCCTAAGACCAATATATCTTTTTGAGCTTGTATGTTCTGCTTTTCTACTTCAGATCATGTGATGTTAGCCCAGCGAAATGTTTCTTTCAAATGTCACTCTTTCCACACTGTATGCATATGTGTGCATAACTAATGAATGGACAAAAGGCAAATTCCTTTCTGCAAGCATCACGTTGTCTGAATTGGAAAAATAAAACTCATAAGTAGACTACGAGAATATTTAATTTCTATGCTCACACGCCACTGAAAGAATTTTCGACCGGTTGAAAATTATTATTATTATTATTATCATCATTATCTATTCACTATCTATTCATGAAAAAGATTTACGTACTCTTCCCAGCTGATATGAAAACTTTAACTTTTCCTTCGTTGGTTCAAATGGTTGGTTTTCTTACATGCCTGTTTATCAACTTATTTTCATCCAGCGCATTTTTTGATCCTGAATCCTACTTTGAATTGAAATTGCAGCCTTCGACAAAACTACGGTGGTGTTTCCTCCCTGAAAATAGGAAGCCACAAGCTGGTAATGGCTTCAACACCGGAGGCAGTCAAAGAGATACTCGTGACAAGATCCGCTGATTTTGCGGGGAGACAACGCACATATTCTTTGAAAGAACGAACCTTAGGTATGCTGGTTCTATGTATCGCAATCCAAGGCAGTTTGGGATTCCAGGCACTGGATTAACCGGATAGACCTTATTCACGATACCCGCCATCTTTGCATGCGCCTTAGGATCGATGGGATATTAGCAATGTCACGTGGTTTCTCAACGAGTAATCGCGGTCGAATTTGTTTATTCAATCAACAGAAGACGGCGATTTAATACTCATTCAAAATGTACAGTTCGAGTTTCGACAACTTTTACGTCATTATTACATACTGAATGGACATCTACGGTTGCTATTGCTTCCAGATAACTTACAATGAACACTTTCACTAATAACTTGCCATTAGCGTCTTCAAGATAAAAAGTTATTCATTTTTTGGCGTAGAATAAACAAACTCGACCGCGATTTATTGTATTGGCAGATTTTATCACTTGTTTGCCCCCCGGGGGGCGGGGGTACTCGATATATCCTTGGATGAGGTGCGCTCGGCCCCTCATACCCTGCCCCTGTTTAAGACAAAAATCGCTGATTTTCCTACCCTGTTTAAGACAGAATTCCGATTTTTGATACCCAGTTTAAGAAATTCGTAGAACATAAGCGCAGGCTCTTTATTGTCTAAGAACAGGGTTATGGGCTCCTGTCTAAGAAAAGATACCCTGTTTATGACAAAAATTGATAAAATCAATACCTTTTTTAAGACAAAAATCCCGAAAAACATACCCTGGCTGGCAGCACGTCCTCATTAAGCCCTTATAAGGGAGTACCCCCCTCCCCCCCAGGGTTTCCCCCTGAAAGGCCATGTGACATTGCTTTTATCTCATCAGTCCTTAAGCGCGAGCAAAGGTGGCGGGCATCGTGAATAAGGTCAATTCCTTGTCATATCAGAACTTGGATTCTGGAGTCCAATCGTTAACGGGATTCCGGAATCCTTGAGCTAAAATACGGATTCCCAAACCCTGAATTCCCGATTCCAAAGACAAAAATTCAGATTCCGGAATCCGAATTTATCTGTCTATATGTATCTTTAACACGGTCACCTCGGCCTCTCTAGTCTTCAGTCTTCTCCTCACTGTTGAACTAACGCCAGCTCTGCTCTCAAGCCTGGGGTACAATATGTGGATAAATGTGAGACCAAAGGTCAGTTTTGTCCAATGAATTTAAAGACAACTGCTAAAACTTCCCCTTCTCCATAGGTCGTTGATGACATCAAATTATTTCATTTCAGTACTAACGTAGTAACTCTGAATGAGATAAAATGGAAATGGGAATGGGTAAAAAATGGGAAGAATAACTGAATGACAATTGGTATGACAAAGTTAACGTAGAATCGAATCACACATACAAGGGTATCGCTATGCGAGAATTGATTGTTTGTACAGACGCTATCACTCATCTGATTATTTTAAGTCCCACTTTATTCATTTCATTTTATTTTATTTTTATTTCCAGGTTGCAAGGACATCGTCTTTGGAACTGGACCCGCTTGGAAATTTTATCGGAAACTCTTTACCACGGCCTTGCGTCAGTACATCTCGGAGATTCCTCTGATTGAAAACCGAGTCATGACCCAGGCTGAGAAACTTGTTCAGTTTATGGAAGGGCAACAGGGGAAGCCTTTCGATCCTGCTGACTGCTTGCAGCGAAGCGTCGCCGATGTCATTTGTGGAATTACGTTTCATGAAGGTTCTGACACAACTAACCCGGATATTAACCTTCTCCTCAAGCTGAATGTTCATCGCATGAGTAGTACCAAAGATTATCAGTTAGTAGTCTTGTTAGATTTTTTTCATTTCGCAAAATACTTACCACTGAAAGTCTACGATCGCGTTCACCAGAATTGCTATGAAATTTTTAATATCATTCGAAAATTAATGACTGAAAGAAATAAATCATTTGATCCGACAGAACCGGTAGGTGATTTCATGTCAGCTTTGCTTCGAGCCAGGAGCGACTTCCGAACAGAATGTGTGAGTGACGAAGAAAGGGCTGCTCTTCTTTCCGACGACTATTTCGTTTCTTGTATGGAGGACATGTTTGTCGCTGGCTACGAAACCACCAGCACCGCACTAAGATGGATAATTAGTTTCTTGGCTCAGCATCCACAGTATCAAGTGGATATGCAGAACCAGATGGACAAAGCAGTCGGAGATCGTAGGCCCTCCTTGAATGACCGTCCAAATCTGCCTCTCGTTCAAGCTGCAATCTTGGAAGCACTGAGGCTTGGAAATGTGGTACCTCTCGCAGTCCCCCATGTTGCAGTTACCGATACAATCCTATGTGGCTATCGTGTTCCTAAAGATACCATTGTTTTTGCTGACACAGAGTCTGTCCACCTCGATCCCAAATGTTGGGAAGACCCCACCCTGTTTAATCCATACCGCTATATTGATGCAGATGGCGAGCTGATGACCAACCAAGGGAATTTTTATCCTTTTGGAGCTGGACGTCGGGTTTGTGCCGGTGAATCTTTGGCGAAAATTGAGTTGTTCCTGTTTGTCGCGTTGCTGGTTCACAACTTCACCTTCATCGCTGGAGAAGGGCATCCTCCTAAGGCAAAGGCATCTATTACCCAGTTTCCAACTAGCTACACGATACGTGTCATCCCAAGAAGATGAACAGTGGCTCGGTTTCTGCTGAAATCATACTACAATAGAAATCATTCTAAACTGTAAACGCGTCTTTTGCTTTCCATCACTAGAAAGGAAACGGAACAACAATTTTATGCTTTGTGTTGGTCGAAAAGAATACCAAAGCTGGCCAAACTTTGTTATCTCTCTGGCACCATCCCTCGATATCTTTCTTTTACGGTTCACTATGGAAGAATATAGATAAAATAGGCTATTTAGTTTAGTTTCAGCTTAGTTTTGCCCCCCCAAATCGATAACCCACTATGATACAGCCCTACGAAGGAAATGTTAGGGTCACGAGATCAAAAGCATCAGCCACCCGAAGTAAAATTGTGCATTTTTAAAGAAAGTAATATCTTAGAGATCAGAGTGCCGTTTTTTTAGTGATAAATTAATGACAGTTTGGTGGAATGTGTGATATTATAGAACAGTGCTCACATGAATTGCCTGCCTATGAGTTCGATAAATAAAAATCCTTAAAATTAATATCATCTAGCTTGGTGTGGGTATAGCCCAACATTCATTCCTCAGAATAGAACCATACGAAAAACACCATTTCTTAGAGACTTGTTAGTTTTTATGAAGTTTTCTTTCTGAAGGACTTGCCCCTTTTTTTGTAGTGGAAGTGCTCTTAGCTGCTAAACTACACTGTAAGTCATAAAGATCCAGTTTAGCCCTTAAAATTGGGCCGTTTCGGTGAGTAAACAGTCCTATTTGTGAGTCCAATTTGGCTCCCTTAATCAGGACCTACCAATAGAGTCCAATTTGTAGCTAAGGCTGATTTGGACTCAATGGGCCCCAGCGTGGGCCGAAAAAAGCCTTTCGATGGAGCTGTTCTGACTTATATTGTGTTCAAATGGACTCAGGAGTGGCTGAACTAGATTTTGGCCCGCAGGGCTGAATTGGCCCTTTGGGGCTGAAACAAGGTTTTTTAATTGTCAGTGTAGTTGAAAGTTAACCATGACCAAGAATTTGAACTCGGAGCAACCAAGAAACAAATCCGGTAGTGGTCATCAGCGGGCGATCTAGGGGAGGGGCCTAGGGGCCCGTCCCCCATTCCCCCCTTATTTTTAGACCAAAATGAGACCGAAAAAAAATTTTTGAGACCGGGTCCCCCCTCATCTCAGGGTCTGGATGACCGACTTCCTTCCCCCCCCCCCCTCCTCCCCCCCCTTTATCTGAAGGTCTAGATCCGCCACTGGTCACAACTAGTTGAATCCAACCCCCCGGACTGTTGGACTAAAAGTCCGACATGCTGACCATCGAGCCAGGCAGGTGCTTGCTTTGGTACCTTTTATTGTAAATTATTTTGAAGGCAAGGGAACGGTACTCCAGAAGCAGGCTACGAGAGATAATGGATTATACATTCATTTGCATTTAATACATTTGCAAATCATGATTTCCCAAAGAACTTCAATCGGATAAGACGAGACGGTAGAGACCTCTAGATTCTAAGATAACGACGACTGCGATGACGAGATTTTTTCAATACTAAGAAATGTACGCGCGTGAAACAGCGTCATTTTGATGGAAAGCAGACGAGCCGTCGTGCTACTACGAGTTTTAGAGAAAATGTTGTAGTGACGGAAAATTTATCATTTGCACTCGGGCAAGGGCTTAAGCCCCTTTAATATAAAATAAACTTAAGAAAGTAGCCCGTACTGACAACCGATGGAAAAGGGCGCGCTGTTATATCTGAAATATGAGGACTACATTGGGCTCAAAAGGGAGCCTGGTTCCAGCTGAAAATCAAGAGGAGGATAAAATTTAGACAAACAGATCTAGGAAATTTTCCACGCGTCCATTAGTATAAGATTCTGTGGGATTCTCTCCCCCCTGACCGAACATTTTGCCCCAGGTGAGAATTTGCATTAAATGCTGGTTTATTAATGGGGGAGGGCTGTTTCATGCTTCCTTGTGAACTTGCGCACCCACCCATACGTATATAAAGGGTGGCCTTTGTATTGTAAAAGCGGTCTGTTTAGCCTATGACAAGATAGAGAGATAAACAAAATCGATTTTCCCAGTAAGGCTTGCTAAACTGGAATTTAGACTTGAATTGTTTGAAGGCTACGGAAATGAAAAATCGTCTTGAGCTTCTTCCATAGCATACGCCTATGCCTTGGCCTTTGCAAAGCACTTCTTAGATGGGAAGGTGACCACAGAAAAAGACACCATAATGATTAAAGTGGGGGGCTGGATAGCGTCATTCAGCTGGTGCTTTCCCTATCACTTAGGGAATTTCACCATATAACTGAGACGCTGCGCAGAGTGTTATTCTTTCTTTCTTTAATTAGTTTACTGGTAATAGCACAGGCCAACCGTTGCAATACCGAAGTGTTTGTTCTATCATATATTAAAAGGTTTTATGGATTTTGCAGATGAAAGTTAAAAGTAAAATCCTGAAATTTGATAATAAAGTTAATGATGTCGCTATAATGTTTAAAAGGCTGCCTGACCGGCGCAAACCCCATTTTCTGCACTCTAGAGACAAGTATTCAATATCCCTTTAGGATCTATGGGCAAGGAGAAGGTGACAAATTTGTCCACGTCGTCTTCCACATTTTATATGCTGCATAACGGTTTGATATGCTTTCTTTGAGCACGTTCAATCCACATTTATTGAAGTGTTGATGTGTTCAGACATAAAATTATTAGCAATTGATGTTATTCGACTACGGAAACTACCTTAAATCAGACGTTAACAACTTAAATTTAGTTAAAGGAAACCTGCTTCCAACACTTTTTTGCGGAGTGTCCAGGTATTGCTTTAGGGAATGTGTACACTTTTTGAATTGAGGTATACATGTGTTGCATGCCAATAAACGCCATGTCCCTTACTTATAAGTGAGAACAAGAATTTTTATTGGAAGTTATTTTTTTTGAATTTTTACTGGAAGTTGTTTGTGCGAAAAATATGTCAGCACTACGCTTTTACTATATTCCCACTCGTCAATTCATATAATGTGCCACTAATTGCATTTGGCACTAATGGCCACTAATTAATATAATAGGCCACTGATTTCCCAGTTCCCTCGGGCCTCTGTTTCAAAACGAGGGTAGGTGCTCAGCCTTTGATATGGAAATCATTTTTCCTTCTCATGCAAATAAAACTCATTTTCACAAGAAAGGTTGTGCACCTAGCCTCACTTTGAAAGTGGGGGTTTTTGGAACTCGGACGTGGCCTATTGGTCTAGAGGATCCTTACTGCTAAGTGTAAATTGGGACCTTATTGGATTTGGGATTTTAAGGTTCAAAATCCCGATTGGTGGTTTTCTCCCTTGCTTCGAGAGGTTTTTCTTACTAGTAAGGGCTCTCTGGTTTTCCTTTCTCCACAAAAGTCAACACTTCCAAATTCCAATTCGATCTGGAACGCACCGAAACATATCAACAAGTGAGAAATATCCCAACTGTTTTCGTGCTTAGCAAACTATCTTTTTTAAGTGGGTCATCAGGAAAGAGCATAACCCGTTTTCTATAACCTGGAGCAACTGGGAATATTTCCTTTTTCTCTTAGAGGGAATGGCAGTCCATCGCAAAGTTACTCTTAGTGTTACATTCCCTTCTACTCATTTTATATACACAAGGTTGGAGGTGAGAATTAAGTCTTTCGCTCAGTGCCTTAACACAAAGACCTGGGCACTGCCTGAAAACCGGACCTTTTGATACGGATTCTAAAGTACTAACCACTCGGTCATCGCGCTTACCATTTCCAAGACTAATAACGATGCCTTAAATCTGGGTGGATTTCTTTCCGAAACATTGCAATTTTTGATATAACGTTAAATGGGAAATTATATACTGATCAACTTTGAACTGTCTTTTTTCTCATCCAATGCATGCTTTTACTCTCTTCACTTAATAACAAATAATGACCCACATTTTACTCAGATTCAACTAGAGTTCAAAAGTACAGAAATACAGAAATTCAAGGAGGAAATTGTATTCTACGTTTTATGCTATGTTAATTTGAATGCTAAACTTCGACATTTATCCCTTTGAAGGATAGTGCGTCTTTTATATGAACTCAGACTACCACTGCGTGTCTTCTATAGAATAACTTTGAAGTTTATTATGTGGAGTGATTGGCTTGAACATTAAAGGAACTATCTCACGCTATTTGCTATCGCTTCAATAAAGCTTAATCTTTTTTGAGGCAATTGAACTCCAAAAAAATGGTCCAGTTTTCTTATTCGAGACTATATTAGGCATTTTAACTGTTTTCTGTCCTCTGTTGAAATAGATGGCAAGGATGGACAAGGATTGAGACTTGAAGAAGTTGGGCCAAACTACACAAGTTTTAAGGAATTTTCTTTGGTGTTATTACAAATAACCAATTACATCTTTAGCCCTTGAAAAATATTAAAAAGAATGCAATGTTGTTTAAATTATTCTGGTACAAGGTTTTCGTCCACTGATAATTAGAATCACTCAATTTCCTGATGGATTCCATCTTAACAATTCAGAAATGTCCTCGTGACATACCTCATTTAATTGCCTGTTGGTAACGTTCGTTTAATGGCACGTATCTTGTATCGATCAGGAAATTGTACAAAAGCTCCCTTTAATTTCGGAAGATTCTCCTCCACTTGGATAAAGGTAAAGCTCTGAAGTAACCAAGAGACAAACAAGAACAGCTCGACTTTAGCCAGCGATTCACCAGCACAAACCCGGCGACCGGCTCCAAATGGATAAAAATTACCTTGATTGGTGATTAGCTTTCCATCTACATCAATATGGCGGTATGGATTAAAAACGTCAGGGTCTTCCCAGCAGCTGGGATCTAGATGCACAGACTCTGTGTTAGCAAAGACAATGGTATCTTTGGGAACGCGGTAACCGCAAAGTGTCGTATCAGTAAGAGCGACATGAGATACTGCAAGAGGCAGGACGTTTCCAACTCTAAGTGCTTCTAAAATCGTGGCTTGGATGAGAGGCAGATTTGGACGGTCATCTAGAGATGGCTCTCGACTGCCAACAACTTCATCCAACTGGCGCTGAATGTCCTTTTGATAATCTGGAAATCTGACTAAGAAGGAAATGACGAACCTCAGTGTGGTGCTGGTGGTTTCATATCCAGCAAGGAACATATCCTCGATGGCGACCACGAAATGGTCTTCAGACAGGAGGGCCCGGCTTTCTTCTTCATAGCTCTCACACTGGAGGTCATGCTGGGCACTTAAAAGACTTGCCAGAAAATCTCCCACTTTTTCGGTTGGATCAAATGTGTCTTTTCTTTCTCTCACGAATTTACGAATAATAGAGTGTATTTCATCAAATACTTTAAAGATACGGTCATAAGACTTAACAGGTAGGTAACGTCCCCAAGGAAAGAAGTCCAGAATGGTAGCCTCCTGAATATCACCTGCATTTGCTATAAAGTTTGCGTTGAGTTTTAAAAGCCTTTCTAGATCTTGGTTCATGGTATCGCAACCTTCTTTGAATATTATTCCGCAAATAACATCAGCGACAGTTCGCATCAAGCACTCGGCTGGATCAAATGGTTTGCCATCCTGCTGTCTCATGAAGTTCACCATCTTTTTGGCCTGTGTGTTGACACGACTTTCTGTCAGAGGAGTATTTGAGAGGTACTGGCGCAAAGCTGTAGTGAAAATTTTGCGATGAAACCTCCAGGCAGGACTACAGTTACCCAAAATGATGTCTTTACCACCTAAATATAAAAAGGGACATCGATAGATTATTAAGGCGCGGTCTTACCTTGTGATTTTGTTCCAAGCATACAGGAACAACTAATAAGTACCTTTGCGCCTTCTAGTATCGCACCAAGTAAGGGAATCCGGATTCCGGAATCCGAAAATCCGACAATTTTTTGCTTGTGGAATCCGAAATCCTCGGATTTGGAACCCCGAGAACAGCTCAAAGGATCCGGAATCCCACTAACGACTGGAATGCGCAATCCAGTTTCCATTGATAAATAATCCAGAATCCAGAATCCAAGGTCTGGAGTCCAGAATCAATGAGGTTGTTTTGGATTCCCTTAAATGCGCGCGAGTAATAGCTATTTAGAAAACTGTAATCCTGATATCTTTATCGTTAAGAAAAGAAAATGTAATATTTTGAAGGCTGATTACTACATTATTAACAAGGATACAGACTTCGGACGAGACAAGCGCTTTTGAGGCTAACCAAGTGATTACGGATTATACATAAAGTTAATTAACTAATCGGAGAAGAATATAAAATATTAAAATATTTTAATCTGATTTGCAAAAATGTGAGCGAGATATAATTTGCGTAATGCCCAAAGCTACAATCAGAGATAAAATTGAGGAGATACTGTCGATAGTCAAAAAATAGGGCAAGTCTTGAAAAAATACTGCATGAACACCCACTATGCCGCCAACCCGAGTTGGCCTTTTTCCCCCATCAAGTAACTTAAACAGTGGCAAAATATTGTTTGGCTATGAGTGTGGTAGGGGAAGGAGGGCTTGCTAAAATAACCCTTTTTATAATAAGATAATGACAAATCTAGCAAAAGACTGAAAGTGTCAGTACCTCAACTAATTTTGTATTCGACTGTGGGTCAACGTTAAGCTAAACACACCTAAGGTTATGTTACAGAAGGCAAACGTTTGTGGCCTCCCAGCAAAGTCCCCAGATTTCGTCACCAGCATTTCTTTAACAGCCTCAGAAGTTGCAGCCATGACGACCTTATAGCTTCCAAGTTTCAGGGAAAAGATTCCACCATAATTTTCCCTAAGGCTGCAATAGTAAATACAGTGATGGATGAACGAATTGTGTGACGATTTAATAATCATAAAGCTAAAAGTGAGAAATAAGCAAACACTGGCAACCAATGCCACAGAGGAAACGTTCCCCTTAACCCTCGGACGTACAAGGAGGGGGGTGGCTCCCTAACCCCCCCCCCCCCCCTCAGGATTTTTCTTAATTTTAATATCAGCACATGACGTTTTTCAGAAGCTGTTCGTTTATTCCTAGCGCGCATTTTGAGACCAGTTTAATGTGGCTAAATGCGATTTAGGCAAAGTTAAATTGCAAGCCAATGCGGTCAGCGGTCTCCTCCTCCAGCCTACGTGATCTGTGGGGTGACCGCAGGGGCCTCTTGCTTATCTTGTGACCTTTAGTGATAGTTATTATAGCTACGAGATATGACGTCATAAGTAGCAAGTGGCAAGCCATTTTTTGTGAGAAAATGCATGTTTTCTCACCTTCTTTCTTCAAAAAGGTAAAGATTGTGGATAAATTATGCAAAGTGCTTATTTATGTGTTATTTCGTATGTCAAGGGCAAGAAATTACTATTTCTTGCGGTTTTAACCTGACTTCTAATTCTTGGTAAAATCCAAGATGGAGGGCAAGATGGCAGCCATTGCTGGTGACGTCACATGCCTCTTGTGGCGCCACCACTAATAAGATATACCTTATATCGTTGTGAAGATCAACTTTAGGCTTTCCACTGAAGGCAAAACCGTTTCGAAATAGTGCAACATATCAAAAACTCTAGGGAGGGCTTCCATCACCCCCCTCCCCCCCCCCCCGCATCACTCGCGAGCGAGGCTGAATATGGGCAACCCGCTTTTACACCTCAGGCCCCAATTAATCTAACGTTCAATTAGTTCTATCCACCGTATAAATCACTATACAGCGAATAAATATTAGAGATCAAACCAATTGCGTTATCCACTGTATAGAGATTAGACTGACAGTATTATGCGCCTATCGAACAATGGAGTCCGGATGTATGAATTAAGTCTTAAAAATGCTGATCTCTGGAGAAAGACTGACCTTTCTATTCACTACTATATACGTAACTTAAACCATCGTTGAAAAATTAACATCCTACGTTCTTCGGCATATTCGTTTGCGGTCCTTTGCATTCCTTTGTGGTTAATGTTTGTATTTTATAAATTTTTGGGCCGTAGATCTTTTATAGATCCGATATGCTGCAATTCTTGCATGTTTTTTCCATGTTTTTGAGGTTGGTTTTGGCAATTCTTTATTTTTTTCTCTGCGAGACATCAACTTGACACTTGGACTCTTGCCCCCCAGAAGACACGTGGTATGGCGTGATTCTGTGGGTGTTGAGAGTTCTAGATCAGGGCTTAAAATCCGAGTGCGCGGATATTTTTCATCAGTTTTTTTCTGGTTGTTGAGCCATACTGACGAGCCCCCAAAACGGCGAAACAGCTGTCTAGGCTACAATCCCGCTCTGTTTTGAGCTCTTTCGGTGTCGTGTTGATGTCTTGCAGAGTTAATTTTCACGTAGTACGATCAGCATCTCAGTCTTCTGCTTGCAGAATTTGATACGTCTACATCAATTTAGTGCTTATACTCTTATTCCAAAGGGGTGGTACTCACCCATAAAAGTGACGGGCGTACTTGTCGGAAAATTTCGAGAACACCCCTAAAAGGTACCAGAATCTTGTTTTACGGGTGTGTCCCAAATTCATTTTCACCCTTAAGGGACGGACCATTAGAAAACTTATGGGGGGGCGGGCGAAGTACAAAAAAAATATTCGCGCAAGGGAAAATTAAATGAAGAAAAACTCTTACACGCCAATTAATCCTAAAAAATATTCATGCTATGGCCTAACATAAATTCATACAAGGAATTTGATGACGAAAAAAAATTCCTGCGGCTCGAAAATTCCCCCCCCCCCATAACTTTTCTAATGGTCCGTTCCTAAGAGGTACCAATTCAACAACGACAAATTATATAATTGGCACTCCAAATTTTAATAGTAATGAAAATAGCTTTCGAACACTTTCTTCTCAAAGACTATTTGGAAGTATTGTCATAAATCTTACCGAGACAACTCTGGCAGTAGTCATGTTAGATTTTAGCGCCCTAAGCGGTACCAATCCGCAAATTTAAACGACGAGCATACCCGTTACTTTTATAGGAGAGTATCCCCCCCGGGTAAATTTTATGCTACTTATCATGATGTAATAACTGGATTGCGGAGTCCTTGCCAGTGGAACATTGATTCTGGATTCCCTGAGCTGAATTGCAGATTCCAAAGCTCAAGATTCCACATTCAACAAAACACCTTGTTTTCTTTTATTCCGAAATCCGGATTACTTTAGGTGGGGCGAAACGTTAGCAAATAGACTGTTCAGTGGCCATAAGCCGTGGCTATAAGTCACATAAAATATGCTAGTGAATAAAAATAGTTCGCACAACAAATTCCATTCTGTGATGTTACTGTAGTGAACACGGTAATTTTTCTATAACTGTATACCCAATTGAAATCAACTGAGGAATGGCTTTAATAAATGATCATTCGAATCATTTTATAGTGTCAACTGTGGCAAACGACTTCGATGATCGATTCATCATACTGACCTTCGGAAGGCGTCCGTTAGTTTCGCGGCATTAACTTCGAGGGAAAATATGTTCCCTAACACAGGAAGGGAGGATAAACGTGGACCCGGTGGCATGCTTCTGAACTCTCAGAGGACCATCAAGTAATGCAGAAGAAACAGAAGAAGTGACAGCAGAAAAACATTTCCAAGGCTGAGAGAATCGTGAATCGAGGCAAAGACAGGCGACATGATAAGTCATAATCCTATTTATGCATGTAGGCTTAGAACTTACTCATGTGTGGTTAAAAATTCCATTAAAAATATCATAGTAATCAATGCAAACCTGTTAATTAGTATGCGTGAATTGCATTATGTAAGTCGCCCCGTGTAAGTGTTCGGGATTCCGGATTCCGGGAAATTCCGGAATCTAGCAATGTTTATTTACTTAATATTTATGTTTTAATTTTGGCAAAGGAATTTTGAACCCTAGCCTGATTTGAAAACCGGGATACTGCTCAAACAATTCCGAATCCCACTAACACTACACTCCGGAATCCACAACGTGAAATCTAGAGCTCAAGAACGTGGATTCCCTTAGGGTTCGCGGAGTAGCCTGAGTATTAGGCCTTCCTACGGGGCTAGGGGAGAAACGCCTGATACTCAGGCTACTCGCGGAGCGGATTTTCAAGTGGGGGCGGGGGGGGGGGGGGGAGCGCTAATGCGAACGCGTAAGCGTGAGCAAACAAGGGGGGTCCGGGGGCATGTTCCCCCTGAAAATTTTCAAATCTAAGTCTTCTGAAATGGCTATAAATGCATCTAAAACTGCCACTAGTAATATAAATTTGTAATTATCACATCAGCACTCAAAACAGCAAATTACAACCTGGCCCCCGCGTTAGACCAAAATTTAAATGAAAAGACTTGTCATTAAGAGCTGCAAACTCATTGGCAACAGCTACAGGACAAAGTTTGTATTTCTTCCGATTGTGGGTGTTCAGTATTGTCAGATTACTAAACTTTATTTGTGTGGCAACTGACAGATCAGGGTACCCAAAGTAAAAAAAAAAAAAAAAAATATATATATATATATATATATTTTACCATCCGAAAAAGTGGGGGTGCGAGGTCCCTGTGGCGACTGGTGAATCTATCAGCGGCCGCCAGTTTTAGTTCTCTTAAAGAAGACGCTTCCCTTTACGCCAACCTGTCCTGATCCTGGCTGGAAATTTTTTTTTTTTAATTTTAATGCCCCCGGGGGGGGGGGGGGGACGGGTGGAGGGGGGCTTTGATTTCTATACATTGTTTCCTTGGAGAATCCATCATCCAAACATCAAAGTCCCAACGAACTCCCACAGAGTTTGGGCCGCCTGTGATTAGTCGTGCAAATGTTGTTTTGAATCGCTGAAATCAAGAATCGGCCGGAGTAGCTGCCCATCAGCCGGGCGTGTTTACTTCAACAAAGCTGATTTAAAACAACGTGTATTGTTTTCTATAACAATATTTCGGCTGGCCATACAACACTGATACCTGCCTTCTTCATTTTTAGTAACATCTGTAAACCTGAAGAAGGCCGGTATGGCCAGCCGAAATATTGTTATAAAAAACAATACACGTTGTTTTGAATCAGCTTTGCAGTAGTCTTTGGACTTCTCGTTCTTGGTTCTTTATATTTTGGCTAATTTGATCTCTTTTCTAGAGATCCAACGTTTACAACTAGCAGGATCTTCGTCCACGGTTTTTGCAGTTAATTTAATCTTTTACTTCAACAGTTTTAGGGGGCAAACCCGCTCACAAGCCAGACACACCGCACATTCAGACGCTCCCGTGCGATCAGAGACAATCTATTTCCAGGGTTCCCCAGGACTCGTCCCCCCTGGCCTTCGCGCGCAGAAGAGCTCTGGGATCGAGATTTGGATTTGAAGTCAATTAGTACGTTGCCCAACGTGAAGACAGAATTTGACCATAATAGTAAGTTGGCGATAATATATTTAAAGAAATTCCGTGAAAAATGCTTTTAAGCCGAGTCAGATTCTGGTCTTGTTAATTAAACACTGTTAAATGAGGCTGAATAGACTGAGTGATGTGACGAATATAATTATGTAGATCAGGGAAAGTGTTTTGTGGTATCAGCCTTCGAGATCATCATATTTCTTCACAGGTGAAAGCTGAATTCAATACTAATTGTTTTATTCTTCATTCAAACTATATGTTTAAGTTTTGCACAAGCCTACCTTCTCTTTCTTCAAACCTTTGGCTTGAAGAATCTTTCCGTATCTCTCAAATATGGTACGCGACAGGAGGTTATGAAAAATAATTCAGGGGAGCCAATCAGAAACGGCAAAATGCGTTTTTTTAATGCATAATAATAGCCTTTATATCATCGTTGAAAGCCTAAACGTTAGTTGTATTAAACTGTCGATTAAAGTACTAAATACCACCGAAGAAGCGGTCGTCAGCCAATCAAAACAACCCTTTTTGAAATGTCCATATGTATCGGCTAACAAGTTTCATTTTTATCTGGCGTCAAGCGCCTCAATTATGTCGAATAGATCATAAAACGTTTCACAAATTTCCAAATTCAAATTGCACAAAATTAAAAAGGTCATTCACTAATGTTACCTCATAACTAAGAGCAGCTGTTTGAGGGATACTCAACCTACCGCGAACACTGAACTGTACAGACACGAACGCCACAACAAATGGTTCAAGTTCTTGGAGATGCAGCGCTAGTCTGATGAATTCGGCAGCAGCAAAAGCTGGAAAAACCATTGCCTTAAGTTTGATCCTTGTTGTTTCGCTGATTGGAAATTCTCTCTTCGGAATAGTTATTTACAAAACACCAAACTTAACAAAGCCGATAAACTTTTTGATCGCAAACATGGCCTTGTCCGACCTGCTGTATCCTATATTCCTCTTCCCTTCTTGTCCTACACTTCTGCACCTTGACGGGTGGCTAATTGGTGGTCCCCCTTGGTCAAGCCTTGCCTAAGCTACCAAGTTTCCTTGCAGACGCTTGCACGTTGGTGTCGGTTCAGAGCCTTATTCTGATAACAGTGGATCGATTTCAAGCTACTGTAGTTCAACTCCGCTCTCCGCTCATCAGTCTTGAAACATGAAGGGGGGGGGGGGGGTGGGGGTGCGTTCATTCGCCATATTTTATTGCTTTCCAACTTGTTGAATACCCAAAGGGAATGAAGTGTAAGAAACGGTGGCCGGAAACCTTAGGACAAACTACATATAGTTACTACCTTCTTGCAGTTATTGCTATCATGTTTTTCTACATCCCATTTGTTCTGTTCTTGTTACTTTACGCCATCATCCTGTTCGGTCATCCTAGGGGAACTTGAGGCTTTTCGAAATCACAAGGGCTACAGTATTATTTCCCGAAAATTTTAGGTGCAATTTAACGTTTTACGAAAGTCAGAATTTTTCTGATTCCTCTGTCCATTACATTTTAGAATCCGAAAATTGTAGGTTTCCTTTTTCTAAGAAAAATAGTGTAAGCTGGGTAGTAAAATGTGAAAAATTAAACTTCAGAAAATTGTAGGGAATTTATTAGATAACTTTCCAAAATTGAACATGAATGGAACGTTCATCTAGACATTTTTAGCTGTCCTCATACAAAAGAAAATTCTAGGCAACATGTGCTTCTCCGAACAGATATTTTACAGATACCGTATTTATTCGAATAAGCGCCTAACCCCGAATTAGCGCCCACCTCGAATAAGCGCCCATCCTAAAGGCAGAAAAAGTTAATAAGCGCCCAGCCTCGAATAAGTGCCCACCCCACCCCACCCCACCTCCCTCCCACTCCCACTTAAACTCAAATAAGCGACCACCCCCACCCACCCCCCCCCCCAAAACTGAAAAAGGACTTATAAGAGACTTCCCCGAAGACGGAGTTTTCTTCAAAGCATCTTACAGGAACCTTGCTTTGTTACATCTTCGCGTTTTGTCATTACCATTTATTGTTTTGTTGCAAAATAAACATACTACACTTGCTGAAAATGCTGAAAATAACAAGTACCCAGCCTCGAATAAGCGCCCACTCTCAAGGTCCAAACATTTAATAAGCGCCCATGAGGGCGGTTAATCGAATAACTACGGTAACATTAGTTGGGTGCTCCTGATCCATTCTACGTATAAAGAACAACGTAGGTAGACTCGTAGGTAGACTCGTTTTAATAATAAAAATAAAAATAATAATAATGATAATAATAATAATAACGGTGAAATGAGTTTGGCACGGCTCCTCCCTTTATCCTAAGATCTTCAGACATGTGCAGAGAAAAATTAACTGTCCACAAAGAGAGAAAGAAAAACGAAATCTTCGGGTCTTTATATGAATAACAAAAGAAAGTGTTTACCATAAATTGTTATGAAAAGTGGAAATGATCCTCGCAGTTGAATAAAAAGCTGATTAAATAAGCGGTTGAAAAAGCAGCTGAAAACATTCAGGCTTGACCGCCGTGAATCGAGCCCTGGCGCGTTTGCGATGTTTTGTTTCTTCAACTGCATGCGAGGATCATCCACTTTTTATATCTTTATTTGCAGTTCAAAATTGGTAATTAAAAGAAAAACTGTAGAAAACGTGAGAAAGAGTTTGTAGGTGGGTCAGACTTCTGTTTTATTGGAAAAGAGGGAAAAATAGTTACATAAAGTGAAAGAGTGATGACTGCACTGGTGTTTGCTTTTTTGAATTTATGGGAAAAATCCAAAGCATTTTATGGATTCAGGAAAGGAGTTTGTAATAAAGTTGGGAAGTAAATATATGTGTTATTACTAGGGTATCTAAAAGATAGTAATGCTGCGGCACATTCTGTTGATACTGGCATTAGTTAGGCAGTGAGACTTAAAAGAATCAAAAATGACATTGAACGTCCTATTTACACATTGGGGAGTACTAGAATAATTACTATCAGTCAATAGAAAGAACTCGTGGGAATGTTGTTTAGAAAATGATTAAGTGGTTATCAACTGTGGTTTTCCCACAGTAAATTGTAGGAAATTCAGATTGTTTATCCATATGTTTAATATACGGTGCACGATATTTTCTCTGGAAACACAATACTTTTCTTGCTGTTTGTTGCACTTTATTAAGTAACAGTTATTTAGCTATATATTTATAGAAAACAACAACAAAAAAATGGAAAAAAAAGTAGGATTAACTAATTCGGTAGGACTCGAACCCGGCACGTTCGACTCGACGCGACTACACCTAACCACTACACCACAGAGGCTGATTACGTAATCTTTAGGAAAAGTTATTCTTTTCTTATGAAACTTCCGCCGGGAAGATGATCGCCAGCCGCATTAACCGAGCTATTAACAGTGAAAAAACAATGTAAACGCATATTCCAAGGCAATGAATGAATGAGAGAACATAATTATGCTTTTCAAAACGCCGATACACGTCCTCGTCTGCAAAGTAGGACACAAAACATATGTTTTGTTATTTCGATTTCCGCTGATATTTTGAAGCGAATGGTCCAAATCACATCCATTTTCGGCTCATACAGTTTCTTAAGAATAGCATTGCATGACATTTTCTCACTTTCACATCACCTTCTAGCAAGCTGGAATTTGCATATCCCCCGTGTTGCGGAGTCGAAGAGCAAATGCTCATCTTCTCGTCAGGTTTAACACCTGGACGAGTCAAAGGCTCTTGAATTGAAATCCAATCCCCAAGTTAACCATCGTACTCATCTGAAAGACTCCTGCGTGTCTTAAAATTTGGTAAGACCTCTAACCGTGCTGTAGAAAATTTGTCACAAAGAAAACTCTAAGTCTGAGCAGCGAACGATGCACTCTCTCACCCACCGAACTTCCCCGTGTTTTTATTTGAGTTGTTCGTGGCGCAATGCACTCTGGTTAAATGCAATGCATTGTGGTAAAAAGTGTGGTTAAATGCAAAGCATTGTGATAAAGAGTGATGAATTCGAGAATTCGTCGCCCCTTATATATTTCCTTTAAATCCTGATTATGTTGCTGCTCGCTCCCTTCGGTCGCTCCGCAGCAAAAACGGAAGATAACACTTGATCGTTATAACAACTTGGCGGTGTACAGAAAAAATTGACTTTAAACATCTTGGGTCATAATCGATTGAAGCGAAAGTTAAAGCAGTCTAATGGACAGACCATCGCTTTTTAAACAGTTGAGGTAGAATCGTGTCACCTTAAAAAATAAGGAAACTGGTAGTAAATAAAGAAATGAATGAATACAATAGAAAAAGACGTCTTGCTTTTTTAGTATTTGTAATTATACGTGCAATAGTGCTGGTTGTAAAACGCCAATACTGCTGTGAACTTAATCAATTTCATATATCTCCTCTTGCACGAATTATTTAAACAAAGAAGAGGAAAACGAGATCTTTCGATCTTTCTAGTATATAACTTAAGAAAGCGCGCGTGTTTACCATAAAATTTTAGTTGTGATCAAAATAAGCAGCTGTTTTTGTATAAATGCTAAAGAAACAATGGGGAAAATAAAGTAAAAGGTGAATTATTCTTAATCAAACAGCCTCCTCATTACGAACATCAATTCCTATATTTATTTTGCGAATATATATCTTTCATTAAGTTGTTTGTTAAGTAGAGGCAGCAGAGAAATTTGGAATATGAAAGGTTTTGCTAAATTTAGAGAATGAGCAATTAGTTTTGTTTGTTAAGGAACACTCTTAGCTTTTCCACTGTTATTAGTTAGCGGACACAAAACAGCTGAAAAAGTTAAAGAACAATAAAATGGTGAGAAGTAAAAGTATTCCTAACTAACCGTTATCTGACGACAGACATACCCTAAGCAAAATCATGGATCAGGTGTGTGATCACTTTAAAGGTAACAAGTTCCAAAAAAAGTCCAAAAAAAAAAGTTCTCGTTGTCCCGGGAATAGAAATGAAAATAAACCGATGCATAAAAAATAGGACTATTAAAACGCCTGAAAACAATTTCCATTAGCCTTTTTTCTATTTCACCATTTGCATTTTCACTGAGTAATAATTGTCATACTCATCCCTGAAATAGCGAGACTAGCGCATTATTCAAGTCGAAAGATATCATTACAAAAAAAAAAATACCAAATACAAAGTGCACAAAAGGTATGAACGATCTTGAAGGCATTTTCATCCTTAATATATATATATATCTGTCTGATTTTGGAAAAAGGTACCCTACAACAGAAGGGGGTCTGTAACAAATGTATGTCTTTTCTGTGGTTCCAATATCGACTTAACTTCTAAATTACCAAAAAGGCCTTAGAGTGGCCAAGCTTCTTTCAAGTATGGTAGAAATTGGCTAATGAGCCACACCCCTTCTCCCCCTATTCCCCTCACCCCTGCATCCGAGGCCCTTGTCCTAACAGCTTATATGGGCCGGAGCAGAAAAACAATAAACTAACAGCATGCAATGACTTCAGTGCTTGCGTGCATGACCACTACTGTATAACGGAACGTTAGATAGCTACTCTAGCCAATAGTTGGGACTCTGAGAAAGGTGCCCTTTTCTAAAATCAGACAGAAAATTAATATGTGGTAATTTCCCAAATGACTAGGTAACTGCCCCAATGAACACTCAACCACTTTCTCCACTGGCCAGCTATCTGCTGCAGTAAGTATTCAAGCGGTACACAAATCATTACTTATCCAGTTACAGTGAATAATATGTGGTAATTTCCTAATGACAAGGTAACTGCACCAATATGAATGTACTCAACAGCTTTCTCTAATAGCCAGCTATCTGCTGCAGTGAATATTGAAGCAGTACACAAATCATTGCTTATCTGTTAGGGTGAATTTATCCGTGGTAATTTCCCAAATGACCAGCTAACTGCACCAATGAATACTCATCCACCTTCTCTAATGGCCACCTATCTGCTGCAGTGAATATTGAAGCAGTATACACATCATTGCTTATCTATTAGGGTTAATAAATATCTGTCTGATTTTGGAAAAAGGTACCCTACAACTGAAGAGGCTCTGTAAAAAATGGATGTCTTCTCTATGGTCTCCAAATTGACTTAACTTCTGAATTACCAAAAAGGCCTTAGAGTGGCTAAGGTTCGTTCAAGTGTGGTAGAGGTTGGCCAGCGAATCACGCCCCTTTCCCCTGAAACCCCCCACCTGCTTCTGAGGCCCTTGTCCCAACAACTAATATGGGAGGAGTATAACAATAAGCTATAAGCTATCTCTTGTAGTGGATAATCTGCCATGGTGATCTTTCTCATTTGGTCAGAAAAGGTTTCTTAAAGCACACAGGGTTTGTAAACAATCTAGTATGCTATTTTCGTGGTCCTTGTATTGTCCGTTGGGTCTGTTTTTTTTCGAAAGGGTCAAAGTGCTTTAGGCTCCTTTAGTGCAGTGACCACTGCTTTACTCCCTCTCTGGTGAAAAAAGATAATAATAATAATAATAATAATAATAATAATAATAATAATAATAATAATAATAATAATAATAATAATAATAATAATAATAATAATAATAAATAATAAGCAACGGCAATTCAGAGAAAGAAGTATTGCAGCATAAAATACTAGCATTACTAAAGTTTGTTAACTGGTTCAAGTTAATAGTAGCTTTGAGAGAGAAATATTCGGAGCACCTCTTGCGGTTTCCATGCAAGACGTCCTATTTACCGTTCTCGTTTTAACCCCAATTACCTGCCGTTAACTTTTGCGGCAAGAACCAAGAGCTTTTGCTCGAGTGTCTCCCAGAGTTACCGGCATTTAAAGACTGACAAAAACGTCAAGACTTCTACTTGTGAGAGTAAAACAAAAAACAAAAAAACTAATGCAGTTTCACTCACCGTCATCTCCTGCAGCGAAGTTGCGCATGGCCGCGGAGGACTGTGTAATTGCCCCAAACGGGGCAAAAACCCAGGCTTCGCGCGGGCGACAGCTCTGTGGGCCATTTGTACGATGACGTATCCCTTTATTTTTACTACTAAGACCAGAATTCATTTCGTTTTTTCTTTTCTATCTAAATTTGGTAGTCCCAGTAAGGTTTTAATAACAAAAGCCTTAACTTGCACAAGAAAGCAATACCCTGATAATGGTAAAATGACACCACGTGCAAATGGCCTACTCCATTACGTAAGAATACACTTTCTCACAAACAAGAAAACCCTCCCAGCGCGAACTTCACTCTCTATAATATAAAACGCACAGTTTTTCGCCAACCCCACTGTTAACCTCTGTCCGCAAAGATTAGCATCTATCAACAGGCCCTAACTATCTGGGTGACCTGTGCTGCACCCATAATTCAGTTGTGTCTAAAATCAAATATGGCGATCTCCAGGATCTCAGCCGCAGAGGGATCGAGCAAGGAATATTCCAAGATTCAGGGTTTCTTTGTACATCGTTATAATCGGTAAGCAAACAGTTACAGTGTTACATTCATTGGACACTGCAGTACAAATTGTATTGCGAAATCCGTTCTCGTCTCTCATGGCAGCTGTGCTTACAAGCTTGTGTTGTTTATTCTTATAACACTAATGAAACTCAAGACAATATGAATAAAATACGGTAGTATCGAACCTGCGTGCTAAAACCGGACCACAACACCTGTCTGAATATAATTTGCAGAATGTAGTAAAAACAAACAACAACAACAAAAAAAACATATGTATTTTAAAATTATTTTGAAGATCATCGAGGAACATAGCCAAAGCATACACACAGAATTCTCTTACGGTCGAACCTCGACTTAAATAGTAAATAGTCCGGATAATCGAACGTATGAATATCAACGAGGCAATAATGTAAAAACAGGGAGTAGAGAAAACAAAATTTCGTTACCAGTGAGGTCCTACTTGCATTTTTGTACAGTCTGTATGTTATGTATTTTCAAATAAAAAAAAGGTCCTGTTTCACATGTTCGTGCATTTACAGCACTCTAAAATGTTCAAGCATACTAGTTTGTTTTAACGAACAACGTGGTCGCATAGCAAAGTCCATCATTTTTTCGAAGCTGCATTATTTGGATAGGGTCGATGTTGTCAA
>OZ037992.1:11214542-11239542 GCA_964035705.1 Porites rus | reverse complement strand
ATATTGAAGGAAAAGATCCATGTTCTCATGCAAGCCTTCCCATTGGATACGGGAAGTCATTAGTTTGAAATAAAGTGTTGACAAGTCAGACATGACTCATGAGCTCATGATAGTGTGAAACGTGACCTTAGCATTATTGTTTTGTTTGAGTTTTGATGACAGGCCCTAAAGCCAATCAAAATCCCTCAATTTCATGATGTTCACATTGTAATGATCTACAAATAACAGCCAATCAAATCATTTTCCACATATTCCAGGAAAAATCACGTGGCCTCCAAACACGATTACTGAGGAGAGGGGGCGCTTGTACACAGGCTACATCCCTCCTTACCCTAGCATGATTGTAAACAATCTGCTTTAATACATACATGTAATTTACTGTTGTCAGGTTTGTTGGAATGAATTTTGAACAGTGCCATCAGAGCCAACCATATATAGCACACTTTAGTTCAACTTTTCTATCCTAGCTAAGCCAGCTACAGTAGTGTAGAAAAAGATCAACTTCTTCCCCTATTAAAAAAAGAATCCCCTACTTTGAAGGAAAATAATATGCTCTAGTGCTTAATGATCAGAACAATGGAGTAATGGATCAGTCAATTCCAGCTGCGCCCAGCAGCCCTACGGGCTACTGCAGGGCATTTGCCCGCCTTGTCAGTCCCGGGGCTGGGGCATTTGCAAATTTTGTGCTGCTTGGGGGCCGGGCATTTGCCAACCCCGCGGCCATTCCCGAGGTTTTGACACACATGTTGTTTCCTATCAGAATATAACTACACAAAGGATTTTACTGGGAAAGAAAACAGATTGGCTCAAAGGCCATGTAAAGGCATGTTCTTGATTTTATGCATGCATTTCTTCATTGCTTATCAAGCCAGAATTACATAGCGAAATCTGGAGCTATCAAAGTGAATCAACGTTTTTGGTCATTGAATCAAATTTCTGTTGATATTATTTGAAAAGCATCCTTTCATATTTATAAAACTATTCATAAGATAAATTATAACTCTGGGCGCAGCTGGAATTGACTGATGCATAACAATTTCAAGGTTTAAATAGAATAGTGAGACTTTTTGTGTCAAGTAAGACTTTCATTTTGGTCACATGCACATCCGGTGTCTAAACAATTTAGTTCTTTCATTTCTGTTCTGATCAAGGTTATGACCCTTGTATGGCTTTCCCCGAGTGAATCCGTTCGTCGAAGAAACTGATTTGTCGCTTGAAAAAAAGGATCGTCATGCCCATCAAACATCATTTCGGTACAAATAAACTTAACAAAGACCATGCACAGCTTCTGTCACATTGTGTTCCGCAAAGCTTAGATTTCTTACATCATGATCAACTTGAACTGTAATCGCGGCTCTGTCTGACTGTGCCCCAGCACACAACGACGAAACTATTATTATTTCGGTTTAGTAGCAAGTAATCTACAATAAACAAGCACTACTTAAGAATGATTAAAAACAAAACTCACCTAAAATCGTTTCCCGAATCCAGCCGATGATCTGATATCAGCGGTGCGAAGTTTTCGTTACATGTTACACAAAAAAGCGATCGATTGTGGTTCCTCACAGTCGCGCAACAAGTGACGTTTCTTAAACTTTTGCGCTAAAGGTTAAAACATGTTTTGAATCCGAAGATTCTTCCTAAAATTACAATCAGAGCGAACAAAACCCAACACTAGCCAAGCCGTTAGTTTCAATTTGAACGGTATATACTTCATGGTGGAAAGCCACAAGTGCACCGGTAATATACACTCTGTGTAGTAGGTAGTATTGTGTCTTCTCCCTAATAGCTAGTGGTAGTTACTAGTAGTTACTAGTAGTTAGTGGTAGTTATTAGTAGTTACTGGTAGTTACTAGTAGTTGTCGGTAGTTACTAGTAGTTAAAAGTAGTTCTTGGTATTTACTAGTAGTTAGTGGTAGTTATTAGTAGTTACTGGTAGTTACTAGTAGTTAGTGGTAGTTATTAGTAGTTACTAGTAGTTGATGGTAGTTATTGGTATTTATTAGTAGTTACTGGTAGTTACTAGTAGTTGTCGGTAGTTACTAGTAGTTACTAGTAGTTAATAGTAGTTCTTGGTATTTACTAGTAGTTAGTGGTAGTTATTAGTAGTTACTGGTAGTTACTAGTATTTAGTGGTAGTTATTAGTAGTTACTAGTAGTTGATGGTAGTTATTGGTATTTATAAGTAATTACTGGTAGTTACTAGTAATTGCTGGTAGTTACTAGTATTTACTAGTAGTTACTGGTATTTAATAGTAGTTGCTGGTAGTTACTAGTAGTTACTGGTAGTTGATGGTAGTTATTGGTAGTTACTAGTAGTTGATGGTAGTTATTGGTATTTACTAGTAGTTACTAGTAGTTGATGGTAGTTATTGGTATTTACTAGTAGTTACTAGTACTTGCTGGTAGTTACTAGTAGTTACTGGTAGTTACTGGTATTTAATAGTAGTTGCTGGTAGTTACTAGTAGCTACTAGTAGTTGATCGTAGTTATTGGTAGTTACTAGTAGTTGATAGTAGTTATTGGTATTTACTAGTAGTTGATGGTAGTTAGTGGTATTTACTAGTAGTTACTAGTAGTTGCTGGTAGTTACTAGTAGTTACTGGTAGTTACTGGTAGTTATTAGTAGTTACTAGTAGTTAGTAGTAGTTGATGGTAGTTATTGGTAGTTACTAGTAGTTGATGGTAGTTATTGGTATTTACTAGTAGTTACTGGTAGTTACTAGTAGTTGCTGGTAGTTACTAGTAGTTACTGGGAGTTATTAGTAGTTCCTGGTAGTTACTAGTAGTTATCGGTAGTTACTAGTAGTTACTGGTAGTTGTTGGTATTTATTGGTAGTTACTAGTAGTTGTCGGTAGTTACTAGTAGTTACTGGTAGTTACTAGTAGTTGTTGGTAGTTACTAGTAGTTACTAGTAGTTCTTAGTATTTACTAGTAGTTAGTGGTAGTTATTAGTAGTTACTGGTAGTTGCTAGTAGTTGTCGGTAGTTACTAGTAGTTACTGGTACTTACCAGTAGTTGTCGGTAGTTTTTAGTAGTTGCTAGTATTTACTGGTAGTTACTAGTAGTTGTCGGTAGTTACTAGTAGTTACTAGTAGTTGCTAGTAGTTGTCGGTAGTTACTAGTAGTTACTGGTAGTTACTAATAGTTGTCGGTAGTTTCTAGTAGTTGCTAGTATTTACTGGTAGTTACTAGTACTTGTCGGTAGTTACTAGTAGTTACTAGTAGTTGTCGGTAGTTTCTAGTAGTTATTGGTAGTTGGTGGTATTTATTGGTAATTAGGAGTAGTTACTGGTAGTTAGTGGTAGTTTTCGGTAGTTACTAGTAGTTACTAGTATTTACTGGTAGTTACTAGTAGTTGTCGGTAGTTACTAGTAGTTACTAGTAGTTGCTAGTAGTTGTCGGTAGTTACTAGTAGTTACTGGTAGTTACTAATAGTTGTCGGTAGTTTCTAGTAGTTGCTAGTATTTACTGGTAGTTACTAGTACTTGTCGGTAGTTACTAGTAGTTACTAGTAGTTGTCGGTAGTTTCGAGTAGTTATTGGTAGTTGGTGGTATTTATTGGTAATTAGGAGTAGTTACTGGTAGTTAGTGGTAGTTTTCGGTAGTTACTAGTAGTTACTAGTATTTACTGGTAGTTACTAGTAGTTGTCGGTAGTTACTAGTAGTTGCTGGTAGTTACTAGTAGCTGGTGGTAGTTACTTGTAGTTTTCGGTAGTTACTGGTAGTTACTGGTAGTTATTAGTAGTTGTCGGTAGTTGCTTGTAGTTATCGGTAGTTACTAGTAGTTACTGGTAGTTACTAGTAGTTGTCGGTAGTTACTAGTAGTTATTAGTAGTTAACGGTAGTTCTTGGTATTTACTAGTAGTTGTCGGTAGTTATTAGTAGTTACAAGTAGTTGGTAGTAGTTCTCGGTAGTCACTAGTAGTTGTCAGTAGTTACTAGTAGTTACTAGTATTTACTGGTAGTTGCTGGTAGTTACTAGTAGTTGGTGGTAGTTACTAGTAGTTTTCGGTAGTTACTAGTAGTTATTGGTGGTTACTAGTAGTTGTCGGTATTTACTAGTAGTTACTAGTATTTACTGGTAGTTACCAGTAGTTGTCGGTAGTTACTAGTAGTTACTGGTACTTACCAGTAGTTGTCGGTAGTTTTTAGTAGTGGCTAGTATTTACTGGTAGTTACTAGTAGTTGTCGGTAGTTACTAGTAGTTGCTAGTAGTTGTCGGTAGTTACTAGTAGTTGCTAGTATTTACTGGTAGTTACTAGTACTTGTCGGTAGTTACTAGTAGTTACTAGTAGTTGTCTGTAGTTTCTAGTAGTTATTGGTAGTTGGTGGTATTTATTGGTAATTAGGAGTAGTTACTAGTAGTTAGTGGTAGTTATCGGTAGTTACTAGTAGTTACTAGTATTTACTGGTAGTTACTAGTAGTTGTCGGTAGTTACTAGTAGTTGCTGGTAGTTACTAGTAGTTGGTGGTAGTTATTGGTATTTACTAGTAGTTAGTGGTAGTTATTAGTAGTTACTGGTAGTTACTAGTATTTAGTGGTAGTTATTAGTAGTTACTAGTAGTTGATGGTAGTTATTGGTATTTATAAGTAATTACTGGTAGTTACTAGTAATTGCTGGTAGTTACTAGTATTTACTAGTAGTTACTGGTATTTAATAGTAGTTGCTGGTAGTTACTAGTAGTTACTGGTAGTTGATGGTAGTTATTGGTAGTTACTAGTAGTTGATGGTAGTTATTGGTATTTACTAGTAGTTACTAGTAGTTGATGGTAGTTATTGGTATTTACTAGTAGTTACTAGTAGTTGCTGGTAGTTACTAGTAGTTACTGGTAGTTACTGGTAGTTACTGGTATTTAATAGTAGTTGCTGGTAGTTACTAGTAGCTACTAGTAGTTGATCGTAGTTATTGGTAGTTACTAGTAGTTGATAGTAGTTATTGGTATTTACTAGTAGTTGATGGTAGTTAGTGGTATTTACTAGTAGTTACTAGTAGTTGCTGGTAGTTACTAGTAGTTACTGGTAGTTACTGGTAGTTATTAGTAGTTACTAGTAGTTAGTAGTAGTTGATGGTAGTTATTGGTAGTTACTAGTAGTTGATGGTAGTTATTGGTATTTACTAGTAGTTACTGGTAGTTACTAGTAGTTGCTGGTAGTTACTAGTAGTTACTGGGAGTTATTAGTAGTTCCTGGTAGTTACTAGTAGTTATCGGTAGTTACTAGTAGTTACTGGTAGTTGTTGGTATTTATTGGTAGTTACTAGTAGTTGTCGGTAGTTACTAGTAGTTACTGGTAGTTACTAGTAGTTGTTGGTAGTTACTAGTAGTTACTAGTAGTTCTTAGTATTTACTAGTAGTTAGTGGTAGTTATTAGTAGTTACTGGTAGTTGCTAGTAGTTGTCGGTAGTTACTAGTAGTTACTGGTACTTACCAGTAGTTGTCGGTAGTTTTTAGTAGTTGCTAGTATTTACTGGTAGTTACTAGTAGATGTCGGTAGTTACTAGTAGTTACTAGTAGTTGCTAGTAGTTGTCGGTAGTTACTAGTAGTTACTGGTAGTTACTAATAGTTGTCGGTAGTTTCTAGTAGTTGCTAGTATTTACTGGTAGTTACTAGTACTTGTCGGTAGTTACTAGTAGTTACTAGTAGTTGTCGGTAGTTTCTAGTAGTTATTGGTAGTTGGTGGTATTTATTGGTAATTAGGAGTAGTTACTGGTAGTTAGTGGTAGTTTTCGGTAGTTACTAGTAGTTACTAGTATTTACTGGTAGTTACTAGTAGTTGTCGGTAGTTACTAGTAGTTACTAGTAGTTGCTAGTAGTTGTCGGTAGTTACTAGTAGTTACTGGTAGTTACTAATAGTTGTCGGTAGTTTCTAGTAGTTGCTAGTATTTACTGGTAGTTACTAGTACTTGTCGGTAGTTACTAGTAGTTACTAGTAGTTGTCGGTAGTTTCGAGTAGTTATTGGTAGTTGGTGGTATTTATTGGTAATTAGGAGTAGTTACTGGTAGTTAGTGGTAGTTTTCGGTAGTTACTAGTAGTTACTAGTATTTACTGGTAGTTACTAGTAGTTGTCGGTAGTTACTAGTAGTTGCTGGTAGTTACTAGTAGCTGGTGGTAGTTACTTGTAGTTTTCGGTAGTTACTGATAGTTACTGGTAGTTATTAGTAGTTGTCGGTAGTTGCTTGTAGTTATCGGTAGTTACTAGTAGTTACTGGTAGTTACTAGTAGTTGTCGGTAGTTACTAGTAGTTATTAGCAGTTAACGGTAGTTCTTGGTATTTACTAGTAGTTGTCGGTAGTTATTAGTAGTTACAAGTAGTTGGTAGTAGTTCTCGGTAGTCACTAGTAGTTGTCAGTAGTTACTAGTAGTTACTAGTATTTACTGGTAGTTGCTGGTAGTTACTAGTAGTTGGTGGTAGTTACTAGTAGTTTTCGGTAGTTACTAGTAGTTATTGGTGGTTACTAGTAGTTGTCGGTATTTACTAGTAGTTACTAGTATTTACTGGTAGTTACCAGTAGTTGTCGGTAGTTACTAGTAGTTACTGGTACTTACCAGTAGTTGTCGGTAGTTTTTAGTAGTGGCTAGTATTTACTGGTAGTTACTAGTAGTTGTCGGTAGTTACTAGTAGTTGCTAGTAGTTGTCGGTATTTACTAGTAGTTGCTAGTATTTACTGGTAGTTACTAGTACTTGTCGGTAGTTACTAGTAGTTACTAGTAGTTGTCTGTAGTTTCTAGTAGTTATTGGTAGTTGGTGGTATTTATTGGTAATTAGGAGTAGTTACTAGTAGTTAGTGGTAGTTATCGGTAGTTACTAGTAGTTACTAGTATTTACTGGTAGTTACTAGTAGTTGTCGGTAGTTACTAGTAGTTGCTGGTAGTTACTAGTAGTTGGTGGTAGTTACTTGTAGTTTTGGGTAGTTACTGGTAGTTATTAGTAGTTGTCGGTAGTTGCTTGTAGTTATCGGTAGTTACTAGTAGTTACTGGTAGTTACTAGTAGTTGTCGGTAGTTACCAGTAGTTATTAGTAGTTAACGGTAGTTGTTGGTATTTACTAGTAGTTGTCGGTAGTTATTAGTAGTTACTGGTAGTTGGTAGTAGTTCTTGGTAGTCACTTGTAGTTGTCAGTAGTTACTAGTAGTTACTAGTATTTACTGGTAGTTGCTGCCAGTTTCTAGTAGTTGGTGGTAGTTACTAGTAGTTTTCGGTAGTTACTAGTTGTAATTTATGGTTACTAGTAGTTGTCGGTATTTACTAGTAGTTACTAGTATTTACTGGTAGTTACCAGTAGTTGTTGGTAGTTACTAGTAGTTACTAGTGGTTAATGGTAGTTCTTGGTATTTACTAGTAGTTACTTGTAGGTACTGGTAGTTATTAGTAGTTGTCGGTGGTTGCTTGTAGTTGTCGATAGTTACTAGTTGTTGGTGGTAGTTATTGGCATTTACTGGTAGTTTTTGGTAGTTACTAGTAGTTATTGGTGTTTACTGGTAGTTTCTGGTAGTTACTAGTAGTTGCTGGTAGTTACTAGTAATATTAATAGTAATAAACTGCTTTATTTGCATGGCCGCATAATTTTACAGTATTGCAAAAGCATGCATATGACAATCAAAATATAGAACAAACAACACTAATAATGATCTAGAAAAATTCAGTTACATTACTAACAATGAATCACGTATTTTCATACAGGAGGAAACAAACTTCATAACTAACTTATTTACATGATGTTCCTTCGAATTCATTATCATTTTTATGCTTTCTGGAGATGATTTCCAGGCCCGTAACCAGGATTTTATGTGGGGGGTGCTAACGAGACCAAAGTGGACCAAACTACCGAAATGTATTTTTTATTGTCTGATCCGTTTATTTAGGAAAGTAGCAATACATGAGAAATTGTAATGGAAACGTACACGGTAGGAACTGAATATTACATTTGTCGAATACAACTGTTTGAATAAAGTTATAAAGGAGTAATTTTAACGATGTCAAATGATACATCAAAATACTGCGGAACTAATCCCTCAGAATAATCCCGAGCTCCAGCCTCCGTGGGTGTTTGGTGGCAAACAGATTTATCACCTCATCCAAAACAATTTTACCTCGATAATGTATGTGCATTAGTGCGAGGGATGACAGCCTTTCCTGGCCCATACATGCCCTGTTATATGTATGCAGCCGCCTTAAAGAACTCGCACTTCTTTCACATTCACAGCTCATTGCAGGGATAGATACGCTACCAAATTGCCTTGACCGAGATTGCGTGGGAAGACGCCGCACAGGGACTAGGCATGGCAATGTCTACCGTAGCATCAGAGAAAAACAGGGAATTGTTGTTTATCGACAACATGTTTTACAAACAGTGACATCTCTGCGTGTTGTTTCACAAGTATTTCGAGGGCATGACCTCCTGAAAATTAATCCCCTGCAAGAAGCCAGATTTTTGCTATGGAAAAAAAACTTGATTATTTGAGAGAGCGGCGGAAATGGAGCCTAGGTCTAGGTCAACACCTAAAAGGCGCTTGGCCTAACGTGCGTACGGAGTGAAAGGTAGCCGGGAAATAAAAAACGCAACCATAAGCGAGTTTAGCACCTTCCTTAAAATAAACAAATCTAGGAAAGAATTTCTTTTACGGTTAACTCTTTTTTACCCTATTTACGGCTAACGGTTAAAATTGTTCAATTTTTACGGCTATCGACTAAATTTTTGGCCGCTTTACGCCTATCCCTCTTCTAGACCCACTTTGGAAAGAGATCATCTTCGCACTCCTTAAGAGCTTTGGCTGCTGTATTTGGCCTGTGCAAAAGTGTGCGCACGTTAATTTCATTTTTCATATAGATACGCTGGGACATCTTTCGCGCTCATTGAAATGTTCTGAATGACTCGGGCTACTAGAGTGCAGCTGGTTTTATTTCCCAGTGAATACACTACTGCTTTTTCCATTCTTTGATTTTGTTTAAATATCACTGTTAAGTTTGAAACTTCAGTTTAACCGACTGCACTCCTTAACTTGGATATTGAGCATCAAAGTGCGGACCTTTGGGGCCTGTGGGGGGGTGCGAATGCACCCCGTGCACCCCCCCTGGTTACAGGCCTGATTTCTTGTTAAAGTCAGGTATTATTCGATTGCTTTGATTAATAAAGGCCTGTCTTTGTACTGAGTATTTGTTACATTGAAAGAGGAAATGAATCTCATCTTCTACCTGATTTGAGTTACATATTAAGGGACATAATCTATTTTCTCTCGGAAAATGATCGATTTGGTATCGACCATGTTCAATCATAAGTTTGTGATTACTTATTTTAAATTTAACAAAATTCTTTCGTTCGTCATAATGTCTTAGCTGGTAGAGATAATCAGATGTAGAATATTCAGAAGATGATAATAGCGATCCTACCGTTCGAGACCACTTAACCTCTCTGTCTAGAAATCTGTCGGGTTTTCATCTTGAAATTGACGAGATACCTAAAGATGGAGATTGCGCCTTTCGTAGTATTATTACGACATTAAGTTCCGCCTGCGGGGAAGATCATACAGATTTGTTGAGTCATCTCAAACACTTAGGTCTTATGAAATCCGAGGATGAAGACACCGCAGTGCTACGTGAGTGCTTTGTAGAAGAAATCCTTAAAGAGGACAACGAGTTACTAGCCTTTCTTCCAACTCAAGATAGGTACACGAAAACTCAAACGGCGCACCTGTTTAAAAGGCGAGGCGTGTTTGACACAGCCCTAGGTGACTTTGTCACGAAAGTCTGCGCAGAGATCCTTCGGATACCAATCGTGGTGGTTACATCATTGACATCCTTGCCGTACATTCCATTCCTTCCGAGCAGACCCCTGTCTAGTACGTTTATTCATGTGGCTTATCATTATTATGGAGCAGGTCACTATGATGCCACAAAACCACACGATTTAGGTAAAATTAACAATTAGCAGTTATTATATTAGATAAAGTACGATCTGAAAGCTAATCAAAAAGTAGGACAAGGTAGGCGAAATGGAGTAAGAGCGATGAAGACTGCAAAACCACAAATTCATTTTTTAAGAGAAGTTTTACCTGCCGTGGGTGTCCTTGTATCTTAAGGACCCTACTATGTTAGTTTTACGTAAGAAGATATCATGTTTTCGTGCGGAAAGCTCAGCTGGTATTTTATATAACAAATACTTAGGGCCTGTTTACATGGAGGTGGGGGACCCCAGGTACGTTAGGTAACTTGCTTAGGTGGGGTAAAAAATTAACCCTCCTTTACATGCAATCTTGCAACCACGTCATCCCGGGGTGCACTTTCTCAAGATTATTGAATGGTCGCTAAGCACTTAAACAAGAAATATGATGGAAAACCTCGTTTTTTGGCGATTAATACTCTTCTACACTCCCTTGTTGCTCTTGCTGCAACCTTCAGTGCTGAGGCTTTAATAATGATGCAAAGTCACCGCCAAAGTGAATTTTGCGCGAATTTGATGTATCACGAATCGGACCCCTGCTAGGCGGGTTACCCCACCTTGAACGTTTACATGGCAAAATTTGACTCCGGCTGAGAGGGTTACAAACCGGGCTATTCGCCTTGGCGGGTCACCCCAAATATCATGTAAACGTCATCAAATTAAAATGAGCGATTATATGGACAGGCGGGTTACCCCACCTAAGCTGGTTACCTCACCTACCTGGGGTCCCTCACCTCCATGTAAACAGGCCCTTATAGTGTAATTAAGCCGTCTCTCCTAGGGGAGAGGGCTTAAATCTAGTAATGGCTAGTACGCTCTCACTTTGGGGTCTCTAGAAACGACAAAACAAAAACAGAAACAAAAACTTTACACTTGCAGTACATTTTTTGGTGGTTGATTCGATTCTTTGCCGTCCCCGCACAACTATGACGTGAAAAGACCAAATGTTATAAAGTATACTTGAGAATGAGAGCAGCAAGGCGATAAATTTTACTGTCTCGGTCTGAACTTGGTTGCGATCCTATTCGAACTCGTTTACGTACATACATACATACTTTATTGACTTTCCTCATAGAGGCTTTTCAAAGACAATAATTCAATTAGTTACATACGACTAAAAAGATAAAAATTTATTACAATAAACACCTACTTCAAGGACGTTCAAAATATTTACAATAATATTTATCAGACGTATAATTTATTAATTAATTTTAAAAAACTTTTACTTAAAAACTCTAATAGAAATATTCACACCAAAGTTAAATGACATGATAAAAACTTACAAGCAGATACTGACTCAAAAGTTTTAAGAAGGTTATCCATGGAGTTCCAGATACTGACTATTCTATCATAAAAGGTCCTCTGACCACTGGCAGACTTACAAAGTGGAATGTTCAGTGTCTGTGAACTTCTCGTGGCACGCCCACCTATTTCTCCTCGCTTAATGAACTGGGAGAAAGGTACTCCGGCACGCTGGGAGTAAGACATTTAAAGGCCATAACTACCAGCAACTACTAGCAACTACTAGTAAATACCAATAACTACCGATAACTACTAGTAACTACTAGTAACTACCAGCAACTACTAGTAACTACCAGTAACTACCTGTAACTACCGATAACTACTAGGAACTACTAGTAACTACCAGCAACTACTAGTAACTACCAGTAACTACCTGTAACTACCGATAACTACGAGGAACTACTAGTAACTACCAGTAACTACTAGTAACTACCGATAACTACTAGTAACTACCAGTAACTACTAATAACTACCAGTAACTACCAGTAACTACTAGTAATTACCAATAAATACCACCAACTACCAGTAACTACTAGTAACTACCGATAACTACTAGTAACTACCGGGAACTACTAATAACTACCAGTAACTACCAGCAACTACCAGTAAATACCAATAACTACCGATAACTACTAGTAAATACCAATAACTACCATCAACTACTAGTAACTACCAATAACTACCATCAACTACCAGTAACTACTAGTAACTACCAGCAACTACTAGTAAATGCCAGTAACTACTAATAACTACCACTAAATACTAGTAACTTCCAATAAATACCACCAACTACCAGTAACTAAGTGTAACTACCGATAACTACTAGTAACTACCAGGAACTACCAGTAACTACTAGTAACTACCGATAACTACTAGTAACTATTAGGAACTACTTATAACTACCAGTAACTACTAGTAACTACCAGTAACTACTAGTAAATACCAATAACTACCAATAACTACCACTAAATACTAGTAACTACCAATAAATATCACCAACTACCAGTAACTACTAGTAACTACAGATAACTACTAGTAACTACCAGGAACTACTAATAACTACCAGTAACTACTAGTAACTACCAGCAACTACTAGTAAATACCAGGAACTACTAATAACTACCACTAAATACTAGTAACTACCAGTAACTACTAGTAACTACCAGCAACTACTAGTAACTACCAGCAACTACTAGTAACTACTAGTAAATACCAATAACTACCATCAACTACTAGTAACTACTAGTAACTACCAGCAACTACTATTAAATACCAGTAACTACTAATAACTACCAGTAACTTCTAGTAACTACCAGCAACTACTAGTAACTACTAGTAAATACCAATAACTACCATCAACTACTAGTAACTACTAGTAACTACCAGCAATTACTAGTAACTACCAGGAACTACTAATAACTACCAGTAACTACTAGTAACTACCATTAACTACTAGTAAATACCAGTAACTACCATCAACTACTAGTAACTACCAATAACTACCATCAACTACTAGTAACTACTAGTAACTACCAGCAACTACTAGTAAATACCAGTAACTACTAATAACTACCACAAAATACAAGTAAATACCAATAAATACCACCAACTACCAGTAACTACTAGTAACTACCAGCAACTACTAGTAACTACCAGTAGCTGCTAGTAAATACCAATAACTACCATCAACTACTAGTAACTACCAATAACTACCATCAACTACTAGTAACTACTAGTAACTACCAGCAACTACTATTAAATACCAGTAACTACTAATAACTACCAGTAACTACTAGTAACTACCAGCAACTACTAGTAACTACTAGGAAATACCAATAACTACCATCAACTACTAGTAACTACTAGTTACTACCAGCAACTACTATTAAATACCAGGAACTACTAATAACTACCGGTAACTACTAGTAACTACCAGTAACTACTAGTAACTACCAGCAACTACTAGTAACTACCAGCAACTACTAGTAACTACTAGTAAATACCAATAACTACCATCAACTACTAGTAACTACTAGTTACTACCAGCAACTACTATTAAATACCAGTAACTACTAATAACTACCAGTAACTTCTAGTAACTACCAGCAACTACTAGTAACTACTAGTAAATACCAATAACTACCATCAACTACTAGTAACTACCAGCAATTACTAGTAACTACCAGTAACTACTAATAAATACCAATAACTACCATCAACTACTAGTAAGTACTAATAACTACCACTAAATACTAGTAGCTACCAGTAACTACTAATAACTACCACTAACTACTAGTTAATACCAAGAACTACTAGTAACTACCGACAACTACTAGTAACTACCAGTAACTACTAATAACTACCACTAACTACTAGTAACTACTAGTAAATACAAGTAACTACTAGTAACTACTAGTAACTACCACTAGCTATTAGGGAGAAGACACAATACTACATACTACACAGAGTGTATATTACCGGTGCACTTGTGGCTTTCCACCATGAAGTATATACTTTGAACCGCCCTCAAACCGGTTTGCCTTGCGACCGCGCCTGTAATTCGAGCATGACTGCTGACCATTTTTACAGCGTGAGCGCTAAAAAACCAATCGAACTTTGATCGAGTAATCAACAGCCATGATTTTCAACTTCAAGGCGAGTTTTTGGGGAATTTACACTGCTGTAATAGCTTTACAAGGAAAAAGATCGTCAGCTCAAAGCGGAAGATGGACCAGTCTTTACAGTGAACAGTGAGGTACGATATGTAGCGAAGCATTTTAACAGATTAAAGCTAACAAGATACTTATACACTGTACGTGTAATATTTCCGTACAGCAATATTCAGATCATATTTTACGCATTTAAGCTTACATGTAAGCTTAAGTCTTATGTTTCGATTCCCTTCACATCAACTGCTTGTGTGAAATAGTATGAAAATGGCTCCTGCAAGCATAATGTATGAGTGGGGCCGTACGGAAATCCTAATAATTAGGATTTAGGATTTGATAATTTATCAAACTGGACCCTTCAGCGGCAAAGCTAAAAACAATTATCCACAAGGTACGGTTTTAATTTTCTTGTGATCCAAGAAACCTGAAGAAACGTAAGCTTACGTTTTATTCTTGTGTTTATTCTTGTGCTTCTGTTAAGGCCATCCCCACCAACGTTCATATAATCTCTTATGCTGATGCTTGCATCGCCAAAACTGCACTTGCATGTCCATTTTACACACTGTATACAATGTAATTCCTATGATTTAGTTCTGTTCTGGTTGATAAATATACAGCTTCATTTGAGAGTGGCTTATAAAATGGTTTGGCTCCTGGTAATGAAGATGAGTGGACTGCTTTAATACGTGCCAGTACTACATGTAAAAGAGACATTGATCACAACATTTCAACATGACATTAGTCCGTTGCAATGTATTATTGATATCAAAATTTAACTCTCCAATTTTTTTATTTACTTGACTGTTTTGTACAGCGATAACCACAATATGCATTTTCTTGATTATTATTTTTATTACTATATATCAACAAGCAACAAGTTTATGTAGTCACAATTTATACAAAAGCATTGGCTCATATATACAACTGTCCATGTGTTGACCTTTTCCCTTTTCTTTTGCAAAAGTAAGGATTAATAATTTTTTATTACTAATCATTAGTCTAACAGACCTTCATGTCCTCTAATTCAGTCAGTATTCATACAGTGTTGTACAGCTGTACTCGTGATTAAACAAATCAGACTCCTGCCACACAGTTGTCTGATTTTGTTAAACACTTGTACATGTATGATTGCAGACTAAATTGGACTCCACTCAGTCTTACTGAAATAGTGAACCTACGTCTTATTTGCAGAACCTCTAATTTAGAGCAAATTTTCAGTTGCTAATTGTGATATTAATCATTCTGTGACAGGTTCAGTTTTCAAACAGAAGGGAGATTTACTACCAAGGTTCAAGCAGTGCTATGGGAGGCAACAAATGCAGCTAAGAATTTACACATTTTAGCCTGTAAACTGGAGTTACTTCAATCTTCAACACTGCATTGTATATATATATACTTTTTTTTTTCATAAATGTCTTGCTAGCCTCCTAAGTGTATGTTTACAACAAGTACATGACTGTATTTCTACATGTTAAAATGGATTGAAAATTCAGGGTACTACCATAAACTATTAGTAATGTTCAAAATGTACAATACTCACTGTTGTTGCTAAATTTTGGTTACCTTTTTTCAATAAAATAGCATTGTTGGCCTTTGAAGATGCCTCTTTATTGAAACATTATTTGTAACCGTACTTCTTGTACTTAGAAATGTAGCATGCACTTTTCAACCCAGGCCAGCTCTTGCCTCTTGACTTGATAGCTTTAACATTATCATGAAAGCCAGGAAAAATCTTGTTTACATTTTGTGCTGTGTGTAATACATAAAACGGCCTGTGAACTCTGTATTTTTAATCAAGTAAGTTACACTTAAATCATCCAAATCATTTTCAACAAGAATTGATTACGTTACATAATTTGCAGAGTGTTAAAGATTTATCAGAATAATTTAGTTTTTATACTGGTGATTCAGTTTAACAAATAGAAAGTAGATGATCTGACCCCGTGATCGTATCTCGATTCAAGACTATTTTATGGGATATTTCTTTTTTGATACATGACCACACTCTGCCTCATTGAGGGTGCTTCAGTAGAACATTTGAAAAAGCATTCTCCAGAGGAAGTAAAGGTTGGTTTATTCCAAGATGCAGTAGATAGTGTATACCTCTACATGCATGGAAAGAATTTTGCTGGTATTTTTTTTATATACAGTGTATTCAGATGTGTTTATAATAAGTATACACATCTGAATGGTATTGTACATTGCATGTTTAATTCATATTGAGTAGCACATACATGTACAGTACAGTCAACTTTCTTTTAACAGGTACTTGGAGCCTGTTCATACATGTCTGTCTTTTTCTCTAACTATTGATACAATAGACAAAAACTTAGATGTTGTGCTAGCTGGTCTCAGAGTGGATCTGTCTCGTTGAAAGTTGACTGTTAATAGTGCAGCCCAAAGTACTAGTTTCGCTAGGGTATAGCTAATTCTAGTAAAACCCAAAACGTACTATTTCATTTATTGAATACATGTACATTTTGTAAATATTATGGAATGCAGTGTTCTTGCTGCAAAGTTGTTAAATATTTATTCAAGACATTAATTCACCATGGCACTGCTTTCCTCATCAGCATTTTCATGGGAAATTAATGAGCCATGAAATCATTCATACATTTTTCATGACACACAAATCAAATTCAGTATTTATTTCATGGCCCATTAAACGTTTTTTCATGGCTCCATCATTGAACTTTCTTGGTATGTTTCCATAATGTGATGTTTCATTGGAAATTCATGACCCATGAAAGTAGTCCAGTTTAATTCATGGGCCATGAAACACCTTTAACTTTTTTTCCACGAAAATTTCATGGCCACAGATGAGGTCATGAAAAATTATTTTGCAAGATTCATTGGCCATGAAATGATGTTCATGGTATTTTCAAGTGATTTTCATGGGATTTTCACAAATCTTAGTTTCATAGTGCAGTACACACTCAGGCTAGTGCTGTTAACAATCTTGGCCAATGTTCCAAAGCTCACAAATCTAGTGCCATTGATAGCATCATAAGTCCACCTAAACAGCAGCCTGTTTCTTTAACTGAGATAAAAGATCGGGCAGAAAGAATAAAGAAAAAACTTTTTATCACCAAAGAAGAAGTTGAATCAGTTGAAAGGGGCACCCGCGAGCAATCAAACTGTCAGTTGTGGTTTGATCATCGAGCTCCACGGATTACTGCATCAAAATGCAAGAGAGCTTTGGTGCAAAAAGGGACAAGTCCCAAAAAAGCTCTTTCTGACATCCTGCAATATAAGAACCAAGTATCAACAGACTTAATGAAGGATGGAATTGAATCAGAACCAGCTATTATTGAAAAATACTCTAAGGAAACAAATGTGGAAGTTCACAAGAGTGGCCTTTTTATTTCTAAAACCCATCCATTCCTTGCTGCTTCTCCAGATGGACTAATTGGGGATGATAAATTAGTTGAGGTGAAGAAAGTCCACCCAAAGGACAATGAAGGTTTATTGGCGTCTCTTGTTAGGAGGCGTATCTGCAAGAAGAATGGTAAAGGGCAGATGATACTAAATCCAACCCACTCCTATTATTACCAGGTACAACAACAACTTTTTTGTTCAGGAAGGAAAGTTGAAGACTTTGTGGCTTCAGATGGTGATTCCGTGTATATTGACACTGTGAAATATGATAAAGCTTTCTGGGAAAAGAACTTGCCTCGGCTGCAAGGTTTCTTTTATGATTGCATGCTGTTAGAAATGGCATATCCCAGGGTCAAGTATGGACTTGACCGTTTAGGAAAATTAGGCATCACTTACACATCTTTGAGCCAGATCTAACTTCAAATACTATGTAACGTGACTGTCCTTTGGCAGAAGTTGAGGCATAAAAGAGTCAGACTTCAGGCAACATCCACAAAATGTTCATTTAATATTACCAAACACTGAAATGTTACTGTTTTCACTAGATTCTCAATGAGGCTTGAAATTTGAAATACAAACCATTCATTTTTAACATGAGTAAAATTACAGTAATGTTGTTCTCTAAGTTTAAGGTATTTACATCCCCATTTTGAAGATGTTTGTGCCAAACGCCACTGTTTCTGGTAAACACTCTTAAAACCTTGATCCTATCTTACAATATCACTTGCCAATTTTTTTGTGGGAATAAATTAAATATTTGTTTTGTGTCATTCTTTCTTTGTACACCTACATATTTTTCAATAAGTGTTAATTGTCAATTATATAAACGAGAAGGGGACTGGGTACGAATATTCAATGTCGATTGATTTGACAAAAGGAGCCCGTCATCTGAAAGAGCATCCAAAAGTTAGTAAACTTGCCAAATTTGAGAGTTATTGGTTTAAACTCAAAGGCATGGTGGAGGGACAGCTGTGCCTTCAATCCATACCAAGCTCTCTTATGTTAGCGATTTTAAGAAGTGTACCATGCCTTTGCGTTTAAACCAATAACTCTCAAATTTAGTAAATTTACTAACTTTTGGATGTTCTTTCAGATGGCGAGCTCTATTTTTCAATTCAATCGATATTGAATATTTGTACCCAGTCCCCTGCTCATTTAGAATGGCTAATTAGACTAGGAGCATAAGTTTTCTATGAGCGAATAGTCAACAAGGCGCAGCCAAGTTGATAATCACTCAAAGAAAACTAGGGCAAGTAGTCTAATAGTTAATTAGTAAAAACTCCAAAGGATTGCATTCCAAAACCTTCAGTTTTATGTACTTTTATATAAAGCCACAAATCAACAAAAATTTTCCTATCAAAGAGCAGCATGCAGGCAGTTGTGTTCTATGAGCTAATAGTCAACAGTGGGAGAACCAATCAGATTTGTGGATTTCCAAAAGAAAAAAGCTGCGTTCCTACTTTAATATATTTTACGGTGGTCTATCACAGCATGGGGTTTGTTGACTTTTATAGATCTCCTAATGGCCCCCATTCTTTCTCTTTTCACATATTTATATTACGTATAAATATTTTTTCTTTTTTACTTGTATTTGAATTCTTGCCATTATATTGTAAAGAAAAATATAATGCTATAAGATCTGGAGAAATATTGCTCATCTACAGGAAATGTGCCCACAAAGTTCAATCTTACCTAAGAAATGGTGTTTGAAAGTTAACAAGATATGCACAAACAGTAAAAATTTGATCAGCTAATGATGCCATAGTTAAACGAAGTTCACGGTCTAAAATATGGTAGCATTTAATTCCCTGAATTGCACGCTCAACATGAATTCGAGCTTCAGCAATCTTTTCAGAACGCTTTCCTTCCGACTCGCTCAGCTGAGCTCTTCCCTGACCCTTGAAATCTGGAATGGTGAGCTTAACCCCAAGTGGAGTCAGTGTGCCTTCGATTTCAAAGCCTCTGTCGGCCATGACTTCATCATTTGGTTTCAGTTTGTCAAGCAAATCAGTACTTGTTTGAGTTATCCTTTTATCTGAGGCACGACCACCCCATGCCTTTGAAACATAGACCACAGCTGGATGGGGACTTATGCCAACCAAATACTTGAAAGTGGTATGGCTTTTGTAATTGCTGTAAACCTCCTTGTTTGCCTGTAGTGATGATGGCTTTTCACAAAAGATCTCAGTACAATCAAGTATAATTCGCAAATGAGGAAACTGAGAAAACTGTTTTGCATTCACAGTTTGATCCCATTCTGGCATTTGGCACAATTTCTTTAGCTCAAAGTACATCAAATTAATCCAAGCAGTGCATATCTTTGATACTGAGGACACAGAAAGTCCAAGTCGTTGGCTTAAATCCCTTAAAGGGAGTCCAGCCCTTAATCTCGTCATAACCATTAAAAATTCCTCTTCAGTGGAATTTTTGGAAGTTGGCCCAGGTTTTGACTTGTATGCTTCAGAAAAGTGCCTGCTTTGAACTGTGGCCTGTCCTCTCCAATTTGTTTTCAGCTGGGCAGCCTCATCAAGGAAGTCAAAAAGTGCTTTAAATGTACCATAATTCGGGAATCCAGTCCAAAACTGGCATGACTCAGACGATTGTTTTATTTGGTCCAATGAAATACAACTCTCTCTGAGTTTATAATTTTCTTCTTCGAGCTGTGCAATTTTGGTATAAAGTTCTTGTAATTCATTACATTCCGCTGGGTATAGCTCAGAAAATTGTTGTGATTGTGGATCCACCTGACATTTCAGATAATCAGGACCCTTCAGGGCACTGGATTCTGGCAAACACTCTGCCCAAACTGTTGATTCTACTGGTATTTCAAACTTTGTCTCTGGTCTACCCCTTTGTGATTGACCCTGAAACAGTAGAATAGAAAGGGAAAAAAAGTTAGCAAAAAGGACAATTATACAGCATTTTTCAACCTCAATTTACCTGCTGGTTTAACACAACACGATATGCAACATTCAAACTAGGAAGACATGGGCTTTAATAAATAAATAAATAAATAAATATCTTTAGGCAGGAGGCAACCTCACCCTCAGGTGGTTTTCAGGCTGGTCCTGAGTAGAAATTATAAAATATACAATAGCTAAAAAATTATTAAATCTAAAAAAAGTTAAAAAGTAGAGAGTTACAGTAAAATTAATAAAATATTAAAATTGAATAAAATAGTTTACAAAAGCTTCTTAAATAAATTGAGGCTATTAGAATTTCTTGTATTACTCTTGTGATAAAAATTCGAATTTTTTTTATGGCTTACGGGAACTTGTTAGTTGTGGATATTTCCCAGAAATCTGAATGAAAACTAACATGTTTAAATATCGATTACGGAAAAGATAAAACGAGAAATCATTATTATTCGTTGTTGTCATATCACGAAGCTCCCCAAAAAAATTTTTTGGCCAAGATAAAAAGATGATAATCGATTTTAAAAAAAATTAACCCTCGAAACACCATATAGTAATAAAATTGACATACCATCTTAAGCTTTCGTTTTACTTTCGGCTTGTGGTCACCTTCTTGATCATTTGGAATGGCACTTCGACTTCTTAGTGTGTTTCTTCCTCTATTGCTCTTGTTATGGCTATGGCAAAATACAGAGGGAAAGTAGGAAGCACTGCTCGGGTTCATTGATCGACGACCTCCAACAAAATGCTCTGAACACAAACGAGTGTTAGCAGTTGGTTTAAACTGTTTTCGTCTTATACGAAGCAGCCATATTTTCCGTAACTCTTTGTCTGTAGGAATTCGGTAGAACTGGATATTTTCTTTTCGATTCCTTCTATTAGAACACTTAGGCGCACAACAAAAGTCATTTTTACCCATGGCGCTCTCAGTTGTCCGCACAGCCAGCCATCTTAGATTTCTGCTTGCCCCCCAAGACGCAAAGCATTATGGGAATTGGAAAATAGAGAATGAGGTACAAGTTTCCTCCTATATTCGTTTCGTAGACATGGCAATTGGTCTTGTGTTTACATAACCCACACGGAATCAAGCATGACATTCCCTTAGCAACATAACAATTCAGCCATTCAGAATTCAGCTGAATGCATCAGAATAATTGTTCATCTTGTGCTGCTCACGCTTGTTCAAAGCAAAACAGATTAAAAACACTGTGTTAAACTCACGTTTGGGGGGAGTAATGAAATGTGAAATGGAATAATAAATGTCGGCATCTATCAGAAACAAAGTGTGAGTCATCGAGACACTGTTGCATTGCAAAGCAAAGATAATCACAGGAGTACACTGGAACAAAAAACCATTGACCCTCCATACTTGTTTGTATAGCCCAAAGATTGTTAATTGCTGCAGTTTATGTTGGTCTTTTCTGTCTATTCCACATATTGAAATAAAGGATTCCGTATTATAAGCAAGAGATTAATCCTTCAATCTCCACAGCATGGTACTAATGTTGTTGGAGATGTAAACTTTATTATTCTCCTAGTTGATCAGAGAATTAAACTGTTGGACCACAGGTAACCCAGGCTCTGTGATAGTACCACAGTACGGTTCCAGTAAAATTACAGTGTTTGTATGGGGTAAAAATACCATCCTAAAATTTCGAGGAAATACTAAATAAAGATCAATGAAACTTACTCTGCAGTTAATTGTTGTTGTCCTTATTGATCCAACGAAGTTTCGTGATAATTTGCAGTAATTTGTTCAAATTCACTCTATATACAATAATAATATACAAGGTAGGAAACACGAGGTGCCATTTTCGCCGACATGCTCTCATTCAACACAACTTTTTCCACGAAATTCGAACTCCAACGCAAAATAAACATGCCAGGATCGTAGAAATAGCATAGCAGCAGATACAGAAACCAATGAAGCTTTCCCAGATAGAGAAACGAATCCCACAGACTTTGACAAACTCGAAGAATATAATCCAAACATACCGAGAATACGCTCGCCGAAGCAGCCGGGCCAGATCAACGCGCGGCCAAGAAAATGAGGCCTGGGCACTGTACAAAAAAATTCCATCCCGGAGTCCTGGGGTGACCTTTCTAGGGACCGATAAATCATTTGCCCAAAGCCACCCTACCCTGCTGAAAAAATACTTAATAGAAGGCAATTGTTCTTCCTAGCCGTAACACCCTGGCCTGTTATAAAGAGATTATGTCCCTCTAGATCTCGAACTATATTCAGCGCCTGGCGCTGGTCCTCAGAAAGTTTATCAAACATCAATAGGGCAAGGTTATAAGGGCAAAGGAAAGAACAACGAAGGAGGATTTACAAAACTTAAAACGAGCAAAGATATAAGTGAATTTTGGCTCTTACCGAGGCATTTGTACAACAGGACCAAATTCAAAGAGAGGTGTATCACGATGATTCACATATTTAACCGATAGAGCGTTCACTTGTATTGACAAGAAGTCGGCGTGTTACTGCCGCATTAATCGCTAAATATGTTAATCGCGCTAGTTCTTTGTTTACTGGTGCACGTGCCTTTCACATTCGTCTCAGTTATCGCAATTCATATTCTGTCGCAATTTTCTGTATAATTTTTGACATTAGTTTGTAAGCTTCACAGTTTATTTACGATAGTTTCGCTCGAGAGTTCACGGCAACAGTATCTTAGTCATCATCCACCTTTTGTTCAACCTTGTTTTTAGCCCGCCTTGTAAGTATTTCGCGTTGTTATTTCATTAGTTTCATTACTGTTATTTGCATTCCTTAGTAAAAAAAATGGGACGCCTTGTAACTCCGCAGACTCTCCTGGTTATGTTAATTTTTTTTGAGCCATTTAAATTTAGGCGCGTGTGCAGGGTTTGCTCTGGCGAATTGTGATTGGCTAGGAAGAACAATTGCCTTCTATCAAATATTTTTCCAGCAGGGTAGGGTGGCTTTGGGCAAATGATTTATCGGTCCCTAGAAAGGTCACCCCAGGACTCCCGGGATGGAATTTTTTTGTACAGTGCCCAGGCCTCATTTTCTTGGCCGCGCGTTGATCTGGCCCGGCTGCTTCGGCGAGCGTATTCTCGGTGTGTTTGGATTATATTCTTCGAGTTTGTCAAAGTCTGTGGGATTCGTTTCTCTATCTGGGAAAGCTTCATTGGTTTCTGTATCTGCTGCTATGCTATTTCTACGATCCTGGCATGTTTATTTTGCGTTGGAGTTCGAATTTCGTGGAAAAAGTTGTGTTGAATGAGAGCATGTCGGCGAAAATGGCACCTCGTGTTTCCTACCTTGTATATTATTATTGTATATAGAATGAATTTGAACAAATTACTGCAAATTATCACGAAACTTCGTTGGAGCAATAAGGACAACAACAATTAACTGCAGAGTAAGTTTCATTGATCTTTATTTAGTATTTCCTCGAAATTTTAGGATGGTATTTTACCCCATACAAACACTGTAATTTTACTGGAACCATACTGTGGTACTATCACAGAGCCTGGGTTACCTGTGGCTAGAATCAGTTGTTTAAGTCCTCCAAAAGGCTTGAACGTAAGGATTTTCACGTCGTAGTCGTGCAGTGACGGCACTAAAATATACCGAAAACAGCGTGATGCAGGTGCAAAGGAGTTGTTTTGCTTATAGATCGTTTTCACATGACGTCACGGAGGCCATATTTGCGTACAAAACAATGAATCTGAATTTCAGCCGTCACGAGTTTACTTCTCGACAATTTCAATTTTAAATTGTCTGCTCCTGTTCTAGACCCCTATGAAGGTTACAGGCATTGTTTGATTTTAAAATATTCCAATCATACCAAGAAACATTTTATTAATGTATAAAGGATCATGAGTTTGGTAGTCGCCATCTTTGATTTGTTCGTGTTGGAGGTGAAACTATTCAGCCGTCCTCTTCTGTTCGTAATCTTGGAGTGATACTGGATCCCAGTGCTGATATAGAAGACCACATTAAAAAGATTTGCAAGGTATGTCATGTCATTTCCATTTAACTAATATTAGTAAGATAAGAACATATTTGGATTGTGAATCTACTGAAGCAATTCATTCTTTTGTGACTACCAACTTGGATTACTGTAATGCGATTCTATATGGACTACCTAAAGCTCTCTTAAACTGCCTACAGCTAGTTCAGAATAGAGCAGCGCGCATCGTAACATTCACCGAGAAGTATGAACATATAACACCCAGCTTAATAGACTTACATTGGTTGCCTGTTGAATACCGTATTATTTACAAAATCTTATTGTTAGTATATAAGGCTATCAATGGGCTTTCACAAAGTTATATATCCAATTTGCTCAGTTTTTGTAGCAGCTCCTACTCTTTGAGTTCTTACTCGAATAAGTTACCTCAAGTCCCGAGATCTAAACTTAAGTCTTACGGTGATCGAAGATTTTCTATTGCAGGACCTAAATTATGGAACAGCATACAGGCATCTTTAAGGAAGACCAATTCCTTGAATTCTTTCAAAAAACACTTAAAGACATATTTATTTCACCAAGCTTTTTCTTATTGTATAAATAGATTTTTATTCATTTTTCATACTTATATATGTAGTTGTCAGATTTTAGAGTTTTAATACATTTTTTGTAAAGCACCTAGAACAGTTAATGATATAGACGCTATATAAATAAAGTTTATTATTATTATTATTATTATTATTATTAAAAGCAGAGGAACATTGGCGAGAGTAAACAGTCCGATCAGTAGGGTGGTGGAAGGCCGTGTGTGTGTGCGTGTGTGTGTGTGTGTGTGTGTGGGGGGGGGGGGGGGG
>OZ037992.1:11186145-11214342 GCA_964035705.1 Porites rus | reverse complement strand
GAGATCTATTTGATATAATTAGTTAACTCCATTAACTGACAGGCTAAATTTACGTTGATTCTTCACAGCAAAACTTTTACGCCGAGTAAAGAGACTGCATGTTAGAAACGAAGCCAAAAGGCCATTAAGAACATTTAAAGTCCTTGTTATTTTTTGCAGTAAGTGGAGAAGTGTGTACAGATATGCTGTTTAGCTCTTTTAGAGAAATTCCCTATCGTTAGGTCTGTCAGTTGAGTTTCAATGACTCATGAACTGTATTAGTGAGTCTCCTGTATTTAACTTGTGGGAATAAGAAACTTCTTAAAGTAATTGCTTTGTATCATAGTCAGTTTTTTGTAGGTTCACCTGGACAAGTCCAAGGAACGATTGTTTAAATGTGAGGTAACTATTCCTAGCGGGGATCCCATAATCATGATATTGTAAAATTTCGTTAATAAACATTATATTATCGCTAGTGTCATAAGCTTCAAGCAAAAGTGAACGACCGAAATTAAATTAAAGTGATGAGTGTTTGAGGAATGCGTGCAATGGTGATATTGGAAGCTAATATCAGTTAATGGGACCCTGTTCCCAGGTGGGTTCAACCTTGTAAGGCAGGTTTTGGGTGAAAGGCCGGACGAATTGCAACGCCCAGCCCTCCAGACTGCATTGAGGGGAGTATATCTATATGTCGCGGATGCGGGTAAAGATCGCGGGTGCGGGTGCGGTTTAGAGTCGCAGGGTAACATAAATCACCAAATTTAACATTACATTATCCACATGTCAGAGCGGGAAAGTCTAGTGATTAAAAGCTAACTAAGGGCGATACAAACGACAAAGTCGTTAAAGAAAAATCTATACGATTAAAACTACATTGCCTAGTTACATTTGCACTAAGTAACTGAGACACCTGCGTTTGGAATTTGTAGGGGTGGAGGTTCAAGTTCTGATTGAGAAAAGGAAATCATATTGCGTTCACGATCTCAAGAAACCTTGAATTTGGTCATTTCAAGTAGCTGTTTTGCAGGCTGCATGACGTTTTCTGACCAAGAGGACCACCGATAAGCCATGAGTCAACGTGTAAATCTAATAGCCGCTTAGAGATCGATAATATTGGAAACAACAGGTCAGACAAGGCCATGTTTGCGATCAAAAAATTTATATCGGCTTTCTTAAGTTTGGTGTTCTGGAAACAACGATTCCGACGAGAGAGTTTCCAACCAGCGAAACAACGAAGATCAAACTGAAGGCAATGGTTTTTCCAATTTCTGCTGCAGCCGAATTTTTTAGACTAGAGCAGCTCCAGGAACTTAATCCATTAGTTGTTGTATTCATGTCTACCACTTTACAAGTCTCTCTACAGGTCTATATTCTCGTAAGGCTTTAACGCTTTTCAACAGCTGCTGTTCAAAACGTAAGGAGAGATTTTCCATGAAGTCTTTAATTTGCCTCGAATTTCATATCTAGCTTTCAAATATTCGCTTTGTTGACGTTGTTTTCAATAATTCATACTGAATTTGCATAGTGTTTTTTTAGCTCTGCAAAAAGACTCGCGCCATTTTATTGTCCTTTCTTTCAGCTGTTTTGTGTCAGGTAAGTAATAATTGTAGAAAAGCCAACAGTGTCCCTAAACAAAAAAAGCGCACTAATAAGTTTTTTATTCAACTGCGAGGATCATTTCCAATTTTCACCTCAATTTTTTAATATGGTAAACACTTTTTGTTTTGTTATTTATAGAAAGACCGGAAGATTTCCTTTTCTTTCTTTCTTTATTGACAATTAATTTTTGTCTGCACATGTCTGAAGATCTAAGGATGAAAGGAGGAGCCGTGCCAAACTCATTAATTTCACCGTTATTGTAGTATTATTATTATTATAATTTTTATTATTATCGCTAGCAAATAATTAAAAAACAACAACAACAATAATAATAATAGTAATGAAAATACATCATCCACACACAAGTCTACCTGCAGTGACATGTCAAAATTCACAGAAGGGAATTGGCAAACAATGAAAGAACAGTTCAAACTTTAAAGCCTTCTGCACAAAAAATCAGGAAATCATGATCCTCACAGCCAAAAATAAAACCTACTACATGTGGCTGTTCTTTCATTGTCACTGCAGGTAGACTCGTGTGTAGATGATGTATTTTCATTACTATTATTATTGTTGTTGTTGTTGTTTTTCAATTATTTGCTAGCGATAATAATAAAAAAAAAAAAAAAATAATAATAATAATAATAATAATAATAATACAATAACGGTGAAATTGGTGTTGGAGAGGTACTGAGGAGAATAGTGGGGAAAACGGTCAGCGGTTTCTTAAAGGAGGAAATAAAAGAAGCGGCGGGTCCCCTACAAGTTTGCGCTGGTCATAACGCAGGAGCGGAGGCTGCGATCCATGCAATGAGTCAAGTGTTTGTTGAAGAAGGAACAGATGGAATATTGCTAATTGATGCTAGTAACGCTTTTAACCAAATGAATAGGTGAGCGGCCTTACACAATATCCAGATCACGTACAAAGAAATGGCGCTCTATGTGATTAACACATATAGAAGCCCATCTAGACTGTTTGTTTGTGGGGGAGGTGAAATACTTTCTCGAGAAGGCACCACACAAGGAGATTCGCTAGCGATGCCATGGTATGCACTTAATACATCCATAATGATACAGAATTTGAGGGATCATTGCCCATTGGTTAAACAGGTGTGGCTTGCAGACGACTCAGCTGGAGGAGGGAGTATAGTACACTTATACAACTGGTACAGGCAATTGAGTAAGGAAGGACAAAAGTTTGGTTACCTTGTGAATGGGACAAAGAGCTGGCTTATTTTGAAGTCTAGGGAACTAGCGGAGGAAGCAAAGAGGGTGTTTGGAGAGGAAGTCAACATAACGACTGAAGGTCAGTGCCATTTGGGAGCAGTTATTGCGTCGCAAGAATACAAAGATCAGTATTGTGAGGAGAAGGTTCGTGCATGGAAAGAGGAAATCGAACGTCTCTCTGAAATAGCGAAGAGCCAGCCCCATGCGGCGTATATTGCTTTCACAAAAGGCTACAAGTCGAAGTTCACCTACTTCATGCGCACGATTGAATCGTTTGAAGATTATGTCGATCCAATCCAGGAAGTGATTGAAGATTTACTACTCCCTACTTTGTTCGGTCAATCAGAGCCTCTCCCTTACGAGGTGCGCAGACTTGCTACCTTAGCAACGGGTCAAGGGGGTCTAGGCATTCCTGATCTGAAATCCGAGGTACCGCAGCAGTTTGCTGCCTCGAGACTAATAACCACCGCCCACGTAGATTCTATTACATCACAGAGTTCCATCATGGTGCCAGGAGAAAGATCTACGGAGGAGCTAAAGAGGCATCAACAATCACTTAAGAGAGCAAGTGCCAAAGAGAAAATGGATAGCATTGATTCAAGCCTCTCCCCAGGCCTGCTGCGTCTGGTTAATCAATCGAGGGACAAGGGCGCAAGTTCGTGGCTGAATGCGATGCCTCTCGCAGACAAAGGTTTAGCCCTCAACAAGCAAGAGTTCAGAGACTCGCTACGCTTGCGTTATGACTTACCCTTAGTCGATTTACCAAGTCATTTTATATGTGGGGATAAATTCACCGTTAGTCACGCCCTCTCTTGTAAAAAGGGGGGGTTTGTAGCGCAGAGACATGATGGTGTACGGAACTTGTTAACGACATTCATCGACAAGATCTGCAATAATGTCGAAATCGAACCACGCCTTCAACTCCTGGACAACGAGCGATTTCATTTGAGGAGCGCTGTTACAAGTTCTGAGGCAAGGTTGGACATCAAAGCGGGAGGTTTCTGGGCAAGAGGAGTTACGGCATTTTTTGATGTTAGAGTTACGCACGTCAACTCCAAGTGTTACCAGAGCAAGCCAACATCGGAAGTTTTCAAAGAGCAAGAAGAAGAGAAGAAGCGCAAGTACCAGCAGCGGGTGTTAGATGTCGAAATGGGTTCGTTTACGCCTTTAGTAGTTATAGAAATGGTTTTTGTGGCTCACTTTTCTGGCTCACTTTTGAGGCACCCAAATTTTAATAAAATTAATAAAATTCCTGAATATACAAGTCAATTTCGGAAAGAATGGGATTGTATAAAAGATTATGATAATTTAACATTATCAATTAAACTCAAGGAATATATTGAAGAGGTTATCAAGATGGAAAAAAATATTGTTTATGATTATTTACTTAGTCTTGTAAATTTTATAAATAAATATTTTGTTAATCCAACAAAAAATAATCTTAATTTTGTTGATTGGTATTTTATTGATTTAATAATAAACAAAGATAAAATAATTGTTAGGGGATTATTTTACGAACTTGGTTTATTTATTGAAGATAAAATACTTATTGAGGGACTTCTTGAATTGGAATCAAGAATAAATGAAATGAATGAAAGTGATGGAATTGATAGTGATGAAATTGATGATTTGTTAAGTAGTGAAGATAGTGATGGAATTGGAAGTGATGATCTTGATGACTTATTAAATAGTGAAGATTCAGATTTTGATTAATTATAAGTTAAGTATTTACGTTTTATAATATAAGCTTAATATTATAAGACGTCATGTCTAACCAAGCAAATGGTTTTAAAGGTTCTCAACCTTTTATAACAGATAAACAATTTCAGAATTTGTCTTTGGATGAAATAAGACATTTAATACAAGAAGAAAGAGAAGAACTTAAGAAAGATTATAAGGAATTAGGAGAAAGAAGAAAATTAATTAAACAGTATAATAAATTAAAAGAAGCTAGAGAAAAAGTAAGAAAAGGAATTGACATAAAAAAAGAAAGGAAGAAAAAGTAAACAAAGAAAGTAAGAAGAAAAAGATAAAATCATTTGAAGAGTATTTTGAGGAATGTATAAAAAATAAAGAGATACCACCAGATACTCCCTCTTATTTACGTGAAGCTCTTGAGGGAGCTATTAAGGAATACGATCAAGGTCTTATTAAAGAAAAATCATCTTTGGAAAACTTTGCTAACAAATATGTTATTAAAGGAGAACCTGGATTAATTCCAGTTGATTTTTTAAATAAAATTCATAGTGTATTAGAAGAATTTTTTACATATCATAGAAACATAAAATTTAATATGCTTTTGGTTTGTTTAATGGAACAACAATTACTTAGTAAAGATAAAGGAGTCATAGGATTGAATCAAAGTAAGGCTTACTTTACATCAGGAATTCGAAAAAATTTAAAATCAACAGATGTAAATGAATTAATTAATCTTTGTTATAAAAATATTCTTAACGATATAGATGCTTATCAAGAAAATGGAAGTGGATGGTATTTTGTTGAAGTAGTTCAACTTGAAATTCATACTGTTGAGTTTAACCCATCTAAGGGATCATCTTACATTCCTCTTCCAGATTGGATATCAAACAAGAAAGCAATTGTTAATATTCAAAACAAAGATGAGAAATGCTTTCTTTGGTGTATACTTAGATATCTTCACCCAAGAGAAGATAATGATTCACGATTAAAAGATTTGAAAAAGTATGAAAATTCTCTTAATACTAAAGGAATTAGTTTTCCTATGAAATTAAAAGATATTTCTAAATTTGAAAAACTTAATCCAGAACTTCCAGGAATTAATGTTTTTTCAGCTGATAATTATATTTTTTATCCTTTGAGAATGGCAGAGAAAGATTGTTTGAATTCTACTGATTTATTTTTGTACGAAGAAGATGGTGTTTCACATTACACACTAATCAAAAATTTTCATCGTTTGATTAAGTCTCAAAAAACTAAGAGTAAGAATGGTTCAATATTTATTTGTAAAAGGTGTTTTACACATTTCACTAAAGAAGAATTATTACAAAAACATATCTTATACTGTTCAAATAATGAAACAGTTTCTGTAAAAATGCCAGAAGAAGGTACAATGCTATATTTCAAAAATTACGACAATCAACTTCCAATTCCTTTTGTAGTTTATGCAGATTTTGAATGTTTTACTAAACCAATAAATACTTGTATTCCTAATCCAAAAGAATCTTATAGTTACAACTATCAAAAGCATGAACCATCAGGATTTTGTTTTTACATTAAAGGGATAGACCCTAATATATCATTTAAACCAATTATTTACACAAAGACTAATGATAGTGATAATGTAGCTGAGATATTTGTTAACAAACTTGCAGAAGTAACAAATAGTATATATAATGATTTTTATCGCCGTCCAAAACCACTTAGATTAAATAAAGAGGAACAAAAATCATTTGATAAAGCGGAAATTTGTCATATTTGTAGTAAAGAATTAAAAAAAGATAAAGTAAGAGATCATTGTCATTTTACTGGAAAGTATCGTGGAGCAGCTCATAAAAAGTGTAATCTTATGTGTAAAAAACCAAGAATACTACCAGTTATATTTCACAATCTTCAAGGTTATGATGCTCATTTGTTTATTAAACAACTTGCTTGTTTACCAGGTGAGTTAAATTGTATTCCATCTACGGAAGAAAAATATATTTCCTTTTCAAAAAAGATTAAAGTTGGTGAGTATAAAGATAAATATACTGGAATAACTTTACCAATAAATTTTGAAATAAGATTTATAGATTCATTCAAGTTTCTTCAAACATCACTTGCCAATCTTGTTTCAAATCTACAACCAGATGATTTTCATAATACAAAAAAATATTTAAGAAGGATGTAAAATTATTAACTCGTAAGGGAGTTTATCCATATGACTATGTTTCATCACTCGAAAAATTATCTGAAACACAACTTCCACCAAAAGAAGAATTTTATTCAAAACTGAATGATGAAGATATAAGTGATGATGATTACCAACACGCTATTAATGTTTGGAATACTTTTGAGTGTAAAACAATTAGAGATTATCATGATCTTTACCTAAAGTCTGATGTTCTACTTTTGGCAGATGTATTTGAAAACTTTAGAAAAACTTGTCTCAAACATTACAACTTAGATCCAGCACATTATTACACATCTCCTGGACTAGCTTGGGATGCATGTCTCAAAGAGACAGGTCAAAAATTACAGTTATTACATGATTATGATAAGTTAATGATGTTTGAGCGTGGTATTCGTGGAGGAATATCCCATATTTCAAAAAGATATGCGGAAGCAAATAACAAATATATGAAAGATTATAATCCTGATAAAGAGTCTACTTATATTCAATATCTTGATGCAAACAATCTATACGGACGGGCAATGTCACAACAACTTCCTACACATGGATTCAGTTGGATGAGAAACCTAACAAAAGAAAAAGTAATGGATATTTTAGATAAGGCAAATCATAGTATGTCAAATCGTGGAAGAAAAGGATATATATTTGAAGTTGATTTGGAATATCCTAAAAAACTATGGGAAACACATAATGACTATCCACTTGCACCTGAGAAGATGAATGTTAATGGTGTTGAAAAACTAATATGTCATTTTAAACCCCGAAAAAACTATGTTGTACATTATCGAAATCTGAGACAATACCTTGAGATGGGAATGAGAATAACTGCTGTTCACAGAGGAATATCATTTTATCAAAGTTCTTAGATGGAGCCTTACATAAGAAAAAATACAGAACTTCGAAAAACAGCAGCTAACAGTTTTGAGAAGGACTTTTTCAAACTGATGAATAATTCAGTATTTGGAAAGACAATAGAAAACATAAGGAAAAGACAGAATATAATTCTTATTGATGATCGTAAAAAAGCTGTAAAATTAACAAGTAGACCAAACTTTGATAGAGCAACAATATTTGATCGTAATCTTATTGCAGTTCATATGAAAAAAACAGAAGTGTATTTTAACAAGCCAGTATATGTTGGTCAAGCAATTCTAGATTTATCAAAAACATTAATGTTTGATTTTCATTACAATTATATCAAAAAGAAATATCGAAACAAAGCTGAGTTAATGTTTACAGATACTGACTCACTTTTATACCAAATTTATACGGATGATTTTTATAAGGATATTTCATACGATATAGAAGACAAGTTTGACACTTCTGATTATTCTTCTGACCATCCATCTGGAATACTAACAGGAGTAAACAAAAAAGTAATAGGAATGTTTAAAGATGAAGTAGCTGGAAGACAGATTACAAAATTTGTTGGTCTTGGTCCGAAGCTTTATACCTTCAAGATAGAGGATGGAAGTTTAACCAAAAAGTGTAAAGGTGTGAAGAAAAATGTTGTAAAAAAGGGAATAGAATTTGAAAATTATATTGAGTGTTTATTTACAGGTGAAAAACAAATGAGAAAAATGAAAATTATAAGAAGTGAAAATCATGAAATTTACTCAAAGGAAGTAAATAAAATAGCTTTGAGTAATGAAGATGACAAGCGCGTTGTATTGGATGACAAAGTAAAAACCAAAGCTTTAAGCTAATAAGATAACAAATAATAAATGACATATACAGAAGATCAAATAAAAAAATATCTAGAAATATTACATAATTATAATAAAAAACCAGTGGATGTAAGTAGAAAAGTTAGATGTAGGAATTGTCAAAGTGATAGTTTTTTAGTTGAATCAGGTTATAATATTTGCGATTCCTGTGGAACAACTAATGGCCATGTTCTTGGTTATTTTGATTTGAAAGAATACGATCGATTTCATTTTCGAAAGAAGAGTATTTATCAGAGAAAGTATCACTATGAGAAAAAGGTTGATCAAGTTTCCAGAAGAATAAATCTAACTGAGGATGAAAAGTATGAATTATATAGTAAACTAATGGCAATAGACAATAATGTCATGGAAATACTAAACAAACAATTTTGTAGGAAAAGAATGATAAGCATTTTTTATTTAATCAAAAAACTTTTGGAAGAGATGGGTTGTGAAAAGAGCAGACTAGTTTATCTTAAGATTAGCCCCCAAACTTTAGAAAATTATGAAAAGTGGTGGAATAGTTATAAAGGCTTAAAAAAATAAATGGTTAAATAAAAATGAGTAAGCGAGTTGTTGGATCACCTAGATTTGAAGCAAAAAAATTGTTTGATTCAAGTGATGATGGAGATTTATTTGCATATTTTTTTGAAGAAGCTAGTCCACCAGATGGAATATCAAAAGAAGATTATCTTAAAGAATAAGAAAAAGAGTTTTACAAATTAAAAAGAGAAGAAGCTAGAAAATTGTTAGGTTTACCCAAGAAATAATTTCATATTTTTAAAAAAATATAAAATTTAATCTTCTAAATAAGTATATCCACTTTCAAATACTCTAAAGATATCTAAAAATGCTTTTGTTTTATAATATAAATTTTCATTTATTTCCATATCTAATTTTAATTTTTTAAGAGTTTGATATATTCCTTCTGTATCGATACCCTCATCTTCCATAGCACTTTTTACAAGTTTTGAATCATATTCAACTTTAATATTTTTTCAAGATTTGAACTATTTTCATCAATTTTCAATAAATCATCTATGAATGGTTTAATTAATACTTCTCTTTTTTCTTTTGTTATTTTATACTGTCTGTGTAACGTATTAATATGATTTAAAGCAAGATTTTCTAGGAATTCTTTTTGTACTTCTTTCGTTTCTTTAAATTCTTTGAGTATATACTCATCATGTAAAAATTCAAACATTTCATTTAGTAATGTACTAGCAAGACGTTTTACATCTTTTTGTCTAATAATAACAGCTGCCATTTTATTTATAGATTATATTATTTTAATCCTTTATGAAAAATCCAGTAACTTATTCCAGTTAGATATCCTAATACTTCACTATTTATTGGAGAGTCAAACGTGTATACACATCCTCTTCCAATTTTGTAATGTTTATGAAAAGATTTAAAAGCTCTGTAAAACATTAGATGATTATTTAGAATAGGATTATTATATTTAATAGATCTATCTTCTATTTTATAAAATATTCTTTCTATATCTATATTTTCTTTAAAAGTAAGTTCGTATAAATATCTATAAATGAGTGATGTTTTTATAAGATTTTCAGGATAGGAAAGATGTTTGTGTAAAGGACAATAATAGTTAACATAATGCACAATTGTGTTTAGCATTTTATATTATTACTTATAATAAAATTTTTTATTTAAATAGAAAAAATAATTAAAGGTATAGATAATATAAAATAATAGTAATGGGAACTAAACTTCTTTCTCTCAATGATTTTTTTATCTAATTTTTCTACGGAGGAAGAAAGAGAAGATATTATAAAAATATATAATCTCTATAAAATAAAATATGAAAATAATAAAGAAAAAGATAATTAATTTAGAGTAGGAAAAGTAAAGTATTTTAATCAATATAATATAAATTTAAATACTTTACTTTTTTTATTTATCTATGGTAAAAGAGGAAAAACAAATGAAGATGTGGTTTCTCGATTAAAAATAGAACCCGAAGGAGAAATGATTAAACTTATGTTAAAATTATTATAATTATATTTAATTTATTAGTAAAAAGTCTAAGATTTTTTTGGGGAAAACGTTATATCCTTGATTTAAAATATAAATGTTAGAAAAAGTTTTTATTAATAAACATCTTGGAATAAAATTCAACTCTGACATTGATCAAAAATGTAAGATATGGTTCAAAGCCAAAGATGTTGCTAAAATACTAGGTTACAAAAATACAGAAAAAGCTATAAAGAGCCATGTAAGTGAAAATCACAAAAGAAAAATTCTTTTGAACCAACCGTGTGAAACGCATGGTTGCTCTATGACTTATTTACAACATTTTCTATTTAAATTTAAATAGAAAATTAATTAAGGTTTAAAGAAAATAATTATAATATAAATGTCAAACATGTTGGAGAAAAGTTTTAAAAATAAAGATTTAGGAATTGAGTTAAAATCATTTATCGATAAAAAGCAAAATGTTTGGTTTCTTGGAAAAGATGTAGCTGATATACTTGGCTATAGTAATGTAAGAAAAGCTATCTTGAATCATGTTGATAGTGAAGATAAAAAACAAATATTTACTCATCATACCAGCGTACCCAAAACGGGTACGGTGGCTCCAAGTGGTAGTATGTGTACTTATATTAATGAATCAGGCTTCTACTCTATTGTTTTATCTTCAAAGTTAGAAAAAGCTAAAAAGTTCAAACATTGGATAAAATCACAAGTTCTTCCATCTATCCGTAAATATGGCTATTACAAAATGTTTGACAACCCGAATAACAAAATGTTCAAAATAGAAAATGAGACAGATTTAAATTATAAAGTTGTTCAACTAATTAGAAATTATTATCCAGATTCAATATTAGTAGCCGGACTGGGGGAGAATCAAGATACAGATGAAAAAAGACTAGATTCGTATAAAAAAGGATATACCCGTGGACAACCAGATCTAATGATTCTAGATTATCACAGGGAATATAAAGGTCTCTGTATAGAATTTAAATCACCAACTAACAATTACTGTGTAACAGAATCTCAACTAAAAATGAAAGAAAAGTACCGTAATAATGATTATGCATTTATTCTCAGTAATGATTATGATAAGATCAGCAAACTTGTACATAAATATATGGCTGGTGTTCGTATTCCTTGTAAATATTGCTCAAAAGCATTTCGTAATAAAAAAACTCTAAATAAACATTACAAAATTATTCATAGAATTGAGAAAAACATTTAATTTTGATATTATTTTTAATATCAAAATTTTAGACAAATCTTTTATAAATATACAATTAGGAATCAAAATAACTTTATATACTTGTTAGTAATTTAATCTTCTAAACTTTCTTTTTGATGTTTTCTTTCTTTAGATATATAATCCAAACAATTTTTAATAGATCTGAGATTTCTAGTATTATCAATAAATTGATTACATTTATTAATCAAATCTTTATTAAGAGAATCTTTTTTATATCTTAAACAAAAAATACAATAAGCTTGAGCTTTTTCTATTAAAAATTTATCATCATCTTTATTTAAAGATTCAACTTCTTTACAAATTTCTACTCCTTCTAAAGCTGAAGTTGATTCGTAAGAACTAATTAATTGATTTTCAAATTTTTCAAATTGATCCATTTTATTTCTGTATTTTAATCTTTAAACCTATATATTAAATTTTTCACTATACCTACTAGCAAATCTATCTGCTATAGGAGACTGATCAATTATCATTTCATCTACCAACTTCATTTGATCGACAAAATCTTGTTTATTCCACTCATCACCCCGAAGAGCTGCTCGAAGTTCAACGAGTACTTTTTCATAAGTAGTAAATGCAATTCTTGACATTTCTAGTTTTCTCTTATAATTCTTTTTCTTACCAATTCCTGCCACGACAACTCCAGCACCATTTACAACTCCTAGAACAATAGGGTTTAATGTTATCCCACCAGTAATAGTTCCTATTGCTACTAGGCATATTCCAGAAATTGTAAACACATCATCAAGAAATTTGTAACTTTTATAACACTTTTTAAAACACCAGTATTTCTTGTGATAATGTTTGTAAAAGTCTTTGAGAGTTGTGACGTCTGATTCTGACAGAGATTTATCAATGTGATTAAATTCAAATATATCCTTCATTTATTCTTTTGTTTACATTAGTGCGGTGTAGCTAAGGGAGGGGGTCATAGGGGGCCGTAGGTTCCCCTATACTATATAAGATCCATTTAACTTTTCCTGAAGCATTACTTTATGAAATCGAGTAGAGTCAGTGTCGTAAAAGATTGAAGCGTGCATTAATCTAATTAACACTCCATCTTCAGTTGTAAACTTCCAACGTTGATTAGTATCGTATTGAATGGTTGGTATAGTTAATGTTGAGATGTAGTTACTTATTGAAACTTTTGCGACATTTGAATTAAAATCTTCTGCCAACCATAAAACAATTATTTTTCCATTAAAACTACTTGGCATGGTAAAATTTCGAGTTGTTTTATTGACATTTAAAGTTACTTTATTGTTTGATTTATCATAACTTAATTTTAATAAAATATTATTGTTTGTTGATAAATATTTAGTTAGGGTAAAATTCCTATTTCTCCAATGAGTAAAAACAATACATAAAGTATTTATCGGATGATAATATAAAGGAGAAAAAGTAACATCATAACCATTAACATTTAATCCTTTTTCTACTATTTCACTTAGGTCTTTATTAGGAGGTAGTGTTATATTAGGCTTTAAAGAATTAATAATAACTCCAGATGAGCCTATATTTATTCCGTAACTATCCGCATCAGCAAAGTCATAGAACTCACTAAAGTATAATCTATACAAAGCATTTTTAGTAAAAGGAGCTAGTTCTTTTACTAATGCAACTGTTGCAGCACTATTGTTACTATTTCTATCGAGATTAATGTTTAATATTTTTTTTATTATTTGCATTAATATCAACATTATACACCACTTCTGTTGGTTTAATATCAAATGCGGTGTGATAGTCGTAAACTTTATCTGGGTCGATATTGCTAAATGTACCCTCAATACCATAAGTAATCATGTAAACCCCTTGAAAAATTCGCGGATATTTCGCAATGTTATATCCTCTGTTTGAAATATCAACAAGAATGTGAAGAAAGAACTTATTCCCAGATGACAACTTCCGAAAATTAACTATTATTCTATGGTAGTATATAGTTTGTGTTTTCCCTTTTGGATCAGTATACCTATGGGATAGTTTTCTTATACCTACATTTCCAATTGATAATCCTGTTGAGGTTCCTTTGTCAACACTTATTTGAGTTTTATCCCAAAGATTATAATCTGTGTTGAGTATTTCCAAACACAACGTGTAATCAGTATTTGCAGGTAGTCTGTAAAAATTAATTCCCATCTTATACTTATATTGACTTTGGTTATTTTTAACTATATACATGTAAATAACTTTGTGATTATAATCGTGAAAGTTGCCTTTGTTTGGTGTTAAGTCATCTATCCTATTTATAACAAAACTATTTCCACCATCTATTTCATCAGTCCATTGAGCCCCACTTGACATAAGATAAGCAAACTCATTTTTATGATGACTTGGTTGAACCGCAGTATGATGAACTAGTTTGTCAACATAATCTTTGTTTACCGCATCACTATTTTGGAGTGGTTGACCAATATTTATTATTTTATTACCACCAGCATTAAGTTCTCCAGTCATAGCGATGGAACCATCTTTTTCCAAGTAATCACTTAAATCTGGGGCAGCTGTGTTATCATCAACATACTTTTTGGTTGCAGCATCAGTATTTGATGTTGGAGTTGCGAGACCAACTATTTTATTATTACCAAGATTAAGATTACCAGTCATAGTGACGGTACCATCTTTTTCCAAGTAATCACTCAAATCTGGACTTCCAGCATTATCATCCACATATTTTTTGGTTGCAGCATCTGTATTTGATGTTGGAGTTGCGAGACCAATTTTTTTTTTGCTTCCAAGATTTAGGTTATTAGTCATTGATACACTTCCATCCTTTCTTATAAAAGAACTAGTATCGGGTATTGAGTCATCCACATATTTTTTGGTTGCGCCGTCTGTGGGGTTTGTTGGTGGTTTTAAATGAATTATGCCTTTGTTATCCATGTTTAGATTATTAGTCATTTTATTTGTTCCAGCAACGTGGAGATACTTCAAATCTGTGAAAGCTAATGGTGTTGGTTGTTTGGGACCCGCTGGAGCTGGTAGATTTAATATTTGATTATTGTCCATATTAAGATTACCTTTCATTGGGTAGGACCCATCTCTGTCAAGAAATGTGTTGTCTACGTAATATTTTGTTGCTGGATCTTTAGAATCCAGTGGTGTGATAAGATTTTGAATACGGTATGTATCTTTCATATCAATGTTTGAATCAACTGTTAGTCGTGATGTTGAGGGTGATCCACTGGAATTATCATCAACATATTTTTTTGTAGCAGCATCAGTATTAGCACTAGGTGCACCAACACTTCTTAGTTTTTTATTTATCATATCATAATCCCCGCTTGAAGTAAGATTAAATCCAACTCCTGGTGCTCCTTGTATTCCCTTAGCAAAGGGATGATCAAGAGATTGTTCGTTAAATATTCCCATTTTAATTATTGGTTAGATTACCAGTAAAGTTTTTTGCAATACGTTTTCTGGGTTTATCAACGTATAGAAATGAGTACGGTTTTTTAGTTGCTGCTTTATAATCTTCTTTACTAACACCCAACTCAGATGATATTCTGTTGGATTCCCTCGATGATGGAAATTCATATAAACAGTAATGAGAACAATTCAGCCGAATGTCCTTTGGTGTTTTATAAAACGATTGACTGAGGTACACCACCGAACAATTCTTATGTCGTCCTTGAATGAAATAATCAATCAGTTGTCTCTGGTTTTTATCACAAACATAGTCATCGAATATCACAAGTTTTTGATTGTCTTCGTAATCCATTTCTGTCACTGGGGTTATTTCATCATTACTCACATGAAGTATTTCATATCCCAGTTTACTACTCAACTCCCTCATTTTTTGAATTAGCTTTTGATACTTATCCTGTTCTAGATTACGCGCGTAAAGATAAATCTCATCATAGTACAGTAGTGGTTTAATTAACATGTGGTACAACAAATTAGTCTTACCACTTCCACTGTTTCCACAGATTAACATCCGAAATGTTTCTTTTGGCATGTAAGGAAATAACTGTTTATATTTTTTATCTGGGTTGTCACCACTATCATAGTTTGGTATTTCCATTTATCTAATGAATAGATAAATGGATATTGAAGAATACAAAAAACTTGCAAGAAATAAAATTGAAGCTGATGCTTTGACTCGACAGGTGAGAGATGTAATAAAAATAACAAAATGGCAAAAACAAGATGTTTGGGAAGGATTTAAAGAAACATTTAAACCACTTATTGAATCGCAGGATAGTGTTAAAAAAAGTATTGATAAACAGCAAGACTCACTAATAAAACAACTTCAAGCTAATCAACTCTAGCTTGCTCTTACACAAGGTCTTAATCAAAACAGACTTGCTATAACTGAAGGATTTGATAAAATGGATGAGGTAAAAAGATGGGAATTGTCGCAATTACCAGGTTTTGAAGCAATTGAAGAGCCTAAAGAAGATGATGGAGTTTTACCCTCTACATCAGATGAGGGACCAAAAATAGCAAAATTTAAAGCTGAAGACCTCGATAGATATTTAAATAGTAAAGATTCACAAGATATACTAAAAACTAACGAATATCACAAACTCCCTTCTGAGTATTTTAAAGATGTTTCTACCATTAATAAAGTAATTGATGATGTTAATGAAGATTTAGAAGAGTTGAGTGCAAGATTAAAAAATACTGCAGATTTTGTACGAGACGCAAACGGTTATGTTTTAGCTCAACCAAAAAGTAAAAAACCACGAGAAGAAACATTAGATTACATAAAAAATTATAACATATTAAGCATATATGCAACAAATTTAAGTAATCTTAAGTACTATAAAACAAAATCTGGCTCTGGGATTGTTTACTTTAACAAACCACAAGAACTACTAAAAAGACTTGAATTACTCGGTGGTTCAATTCTTGCTGGTAATAATGGTGTAATACCTGAGTTTTCTCAAATAGCACATCTTCTCAACCAAATGAAAGTAATCTCAAAAAAACAACTTAATGATTTACTAAAAAATTATATACCAATTATATAAAATGGAAGAACGAGCTATTCACATTTCCTCAATAAATAGAGAAAAAAGAGGAACAAGCAGACCTGGTGATTTTACTATAAAGTTTAATCCATCTTCGAAACTTGACCCTGATAAGAAACATGAACTTGCTCTTGATCGGCTGTCCATGACTTACTCTTGGTACAACATTAGAAGTGATTACGACAACAATAAAATCAAATATACACACGATGGTTCCACCTGGCAAACAATTACTTTTACAGATGGAATGTATTCCTACTCAGATATTAATGATTACATTCATCAATATATGACTCAAAAAAATCATCACTCAACAGACTCAAGTGGAAAAAAAACTTATTCAATCAATCTAACTTTTATACTATCTACCTATCGAATTTTAATTTCAGTTAGTAATAACTATCAACTTGATTTGAGAGGAACAAAATTTGGAAACCTAATTGGATTTGAAAAGAAACTTATTACAAAAACAGAGTATGGAACAAAACTACCAAATATCACAAATTCGATTGATGTATTGAATATCAACACAAGCGCAATAACTGATAGCATTGTAAATGGAATAAATACAAATACTATTGCTGTGGTACCAACTGATAATCTCACAAGGTCTTATCCATTTACGTTCGAGCCTAAAAGACCTTTGCATTGTCCTGTATCAACATTTCACATTGATGAAATGAGAATATATGTGACAGACTCACTTGGAAGACCAGTAAGTTTTAATGGTATAGATTGGTTTATGACTTTGATACTTCACACGATGTAATATAACTATTAAAATAAAATGAAGAGACAATCAGAGTTTAAAATGAAACTTGACCCTGAATTGGGTAGATATACAAGACAACATATTTATGGAGAAGGAATGATGGATGTGTTTAAATCGGTTGGTAAAAAAATATTTGGAAAGACAATGAAAAAAGCTGCTAAAAGGGGTGTTGAAAAAGCGGTAACAGCAACTGCAACAAAAACTGGTGAACATATAGGTAAAAAGGCTGGTGATAAGATAGTTCAAATGTTATCCAAAGGGGAGGTTAAATCCACCCGAAAACCCCCTGCTAAAAAAGTTAAAACAATGACACAACAAGAGATAAATCAAACATTGAATAACCTTCTTAGTGGAGGTTCAACACGTAAGAAAAAATTATATAATTATTAAAATAAAATGAAGTCATTTAGAAATCCAAAATATTTAGATAGATATGAGGATGTTGTTTTTGACCTGGAACAAACTTTAGATGCGGCTCCAGCAAATAACGCTCACCAAACTAAAACAGGTCTTAGATTTGTTGCTGATAATACAGGAGAAACTACTCCTTTTGATTGGTATAACGCCCGATTATCAATGGATTTTAAAGTAAATAAGCTGGAGGATGGAGGACCTATTGCAGCTGCTGACCATAATGGAATTGTAAATGGTAGTAACTCATTTATAGAAAAATTAAGTATCCTAGCAAATGGTAGAGAAGTTTATAGTTGTAATTATGCAAATCATGTTGTAAATATTAAAAATCTTCTTGAGTATAATCCTTCATATGCACAGAGTGTTGCTACAAACGAATTTTATTTTCTTGATACATCAAGTTCTGCAGAGGAAAGACCTGCTCAAGCAACTTATAATAAAGGTTTCCATGCAAGAAAAGTACTATTAGGTGCATCAGCCACAGTAAACTGTGAAATTCCTCTTAATAGATATTCTTTCTTTGAACCATTGGAAGATAAACTACTTCCAAATACAAAAATTGAGCTAAATATCGAAATTGAAAAAGATGCAAATTTAATTTTTCAAGCTGCTGATGATTGTAGAGTTATTATAACAAGACTACAACTTTTTATTCCGAAACTTACGTTTAATTCAGAAGGACAAAAGTTGTACATGGAAAATTATCTTAAACCTTACAAATGGGCATATTTGAATGAAGTAGTTGAAAGGTCAAATAATACACAGCAACAGACAGGGCATTTTAGAATTACAAATGCTATTTCAAAGCCAAGGCATGTATTTGTTTTTGGAATTAAAACAGCCAATATTGATGAACAAACAGCAAATCCATTTCTATACAACACTTTTGATCTACCAAATAATGCTAATATATCAAGATGTTACCTGGAAGTTGCAAATGGAAACGAATATCCTGATATTCACTTTAAACCTACAGATATGTCAAGAGTTTTTAGAAATGTAATGTCATACGTCTATGCAAATAATGATTATCAAGCTGGAACATTACTTAATATAAGTAATTTCAAATCTTTATTTCCTTTTGTTTATTTTGACCTAACAAAACAAAAAATGGATATCAAAGATGGTGTTACAAAATTAGCATTTCATTACGAATTATCCGCCAATCCAGACGCTGATTATAATATTTACGCATTAGTCTTACATGAATTGTAGCAGAAATATCACAACAAGATAGAAAACTATTGCTTCGTGCTTAGATTTAATATAATTCTATAAATAAATGACAACTTATATTGAATATGGTGTAAAACTTACAGATGGGCAAAAGTCAAAATTGGCTTCTGCAATATTAAATAAATCACCACTAACTCTTCGGTTAAAACATTCTCATCTTCGAGGTTCTGATGAGTTAATGTTGACAAAAAGACAAATTTCTAAAATAAAAAAATCTATTGCAAATGGCACAGGATCAGATATAAAGATAAGTAAAACTCAGATTAGACGTTCTGTAAAGCATGGTGGAAACTTATTTTCTTCACTCGCATCTCTTGGAGCAAAAGTACTACCATATGCAATGAAAGGAATTTCAAAAGCTGTTCCTGCATTGGCAACTGGTGCTGCTACTGCACTTGGAGAAATTGGATGAAATAAAATATTTGGAAAAGGAATTACAATTCCCCCTCAGTTTTTCCCAATGTTACCACCTCTTGTAAGAGAATTTACCAAATCACAAATAAATCAAATTAACAAAGCTTATCAATCAGGCGGGCGATTAGTTATAAAACCAACTCGTAGACAGATAGAAGGAGGATTTCTTGGAACTCTTGCATCAATTGCAATCCCAATGGCAATTAGTTTAGTATCTAAGATGTTTGGCTCTGGACTACAGGTTGATAGACGTGGATCATCTAATACAGCAAATGTTTACGTTCCACATCCTCCTCCTCCACCCACACATGGTGAAGGTTATCCTTATCACTTTCCACCACCTTTTTTAGGTACATGGAAAAACCCAATTGGAATGGGAGTAAAAAAAAAGTCCAAGTCCAAAGGAAAAGGACTACTACTAGGAAAAAACAGCCCATTCAACTCAATTCCATTAATAGGGGCCATTTTGTAATTAAACCATTATCCAACTTTGACCTTATGGATTGGGTAAAGAAACTTGGTATTAAACATTTCAGAGGTATTTACAGTAGGGATGGACTACCAAACAAAATCAAAAAAGAATGTGGAATAATTAATCTAGATGATATGAAAGGTCCTGGAACACATTGGGTTTGTTATAGAAATATAGACAATGTAGTTGAGTACTTCGATCCATTTGGTTTAATAATGTCAAATGAAGCATTAAGGTATTTTTATACTTCTGGAAAACGAATAGTTTACTCAATGGATGAAATACAAAATCGCAATACTGTTCTCTGTGGTTATTGGTGTTTATACTATCTGTTTGAGAGACAGCGGGATAATAGTATTCTAGATATAATACATAACCCACATTTTGATGATGACAACAGTGATTTTATAAAAGCTTATTTTTCTTAATTTCTTAAGATTAAATAAAATATTTTATTTAATCTATACTTTAAATAGTTTTACTATTTAGGGTAATACGATTTAAATTTATTTTCAATTTCGCTATAATTTTTTTCTAATTTCTTCAAATAATAATTAAGATCTAAAAGCCTAATAAATTCTTCAGAAGTTTTAAAATTTTTATCTTTAATATTTAAATTTAAATTATCCCAAAATTCTTCTTCTTTTTCATTAAAAAATAAACTTAAATCAGTATTTCCTTTTCGAAAATCATTTATATATTTTATAATTTCAATTCTAACCTTTGCTCTTTGCCTTGCTATATCATTATCATATAAACCTCTTAAAACATTTTTCATTTATCTTTATATTACTAATCTTTAAACTATTTTATTCACTATCCGTAGGTGTATCCTTTAGCTGTTTAACACTTTCAACTTTTTTATTTAAATCTTTAACACTATCAACTATTTCATCAAATTTCGAGTAAATATTAATAAGTCTAAAAAGTTTCTTCTTTTTATCACTACTTATTTTCAACCAAGAATAGTCCTCATCTCTGATATTCCCCCACATCTCACATTCACCAGCCATTAGTATTCTAGAAAGATCATCATTTTTCTTTCTAAGAGTCTCAAACTCATTATTTATTTGTGTCCGTACATCTTTCTAAAAATCTTTTAGTGTTTTAACATCCATCTTTTTTTCTATCTCAGAAAAGAATTTGGCTTCCATTTATTATATAAATAGATAATTACCTTTTACAACTTTGTTGAGAGTATTTGATTTCTCACTTATTTCCATAACCAACTCAAATACGTTTATAAATCTAGTGTCATTTTCCAATCTAGCAAAATCAGCATATTCATAACTCATGTTTAAATTATTATATATCTTTTGAAGTTCACTTTTTAAAAAATTAGATCTAGTAGACATATTTATCTAAACATTATATTAAATGAAAGAATCATATTGTATTGTAGATAAAAGAGTAACTCCTTGCACAGAGCCAAGTGGTTACCAAAAAGATAAAAGAGGTCGAACTCAATTCTTTTGTAGATGCGCAGTTTGTGGAAATAAAAAAGTTAGATATGTGAAAACTGGATCAGCTTCTCAAACTGGAAGTGGAAAAAAGAGAAAAAGAAAGTCAAAAAGCTAATCAGCCCGTCTGAAGGGGCGGGCGTCTTTGATACTGTTGTTGGTACTGCAGTTGATGGATTTGTTCATTACGGTTTACCTTGGATGGGTAAAAAAGCAGTTGAAATGGGACGATATGGAGCAAGCGAGTTAATGAGAAATAAAAATCTTCAGAAGAAAGCTGTAAATTATGGGATTAGTAAACTCACTCCATTTATTCAAGATTCTGTTGGAACAGCCATGGACCAGTTATCAACAAAAGTGAGACCAAAAAATAAATATAAAACTGATAGACCAGAATTAGATGGAAGAGGAATAGATATTCACAAGCAGATTGGTAAATTACCAAAACCAAAAGGTGGATGGACCTTACCAGGGCATAAATATACAGGTCCTTATAACGATCTCGAAAACCAAGTAAGATACAATCCGGAAACTGGTGAAATAATAGAAATTTATGATCAACCAACAGGACCAACTGATGCTGTGGCCATGCAACATGATGTTGATTATAGTGTTTGTGGTGATGACCGAAAATGTAAAAATAAAGCTGACAGAAAGATGGTTAAATCGTTAGATGCAATTCCTTGGAAAGAAAGACAATGGGGGCATACTTTAGCTAGAACAATAATTAATACTAAACAAAAACTTGGAATGGGAACAAAAAACGTAAAGCGGCGTTGAGTAGTGATTGGTCTCAACAATTAGCCGACAAACTTCACAAACCAATCACAGGAGACTTTCAGAAGAGATCAGTAATCTCAAACGGGATTGATGATATCTGGGCTGCTGATTTAGTTGAAATGCAAAAGTTTAGTAAGTGGAACAAAGGGATTAAATATCTTCTGATGGTTATTGATGTTTTTAGCAAGTATGGTTGGATTAGGGGTCTAAAAGACAAAAAAACTGAAACTGTTAGTAAAGCATTTGAGGACATATTCAAAAGTAAACGTAAACCAAAGATGTTATGGACAGATAAAGGTTCTGAGTTTATCGGTAAACATTTCAAAGATTTTCTTAAAAGAGAGGGAATTAGGTTGTATCACACTGAAAATGAGGAAAAATCAAGTGTTGTTGAGCGATGGAATAAAACAATGAAAAACAGAATGTGGAAGATGTTTACTGTGAATAACAACACTGTTTACTGGGATAAAGTAGATAAACTGGTTAATGAATACAATAATGCGAGACATTCTAGTATAAAAATGACTCCTGTTGAAGCAAGTAAAAAGAAAAATGAAGGTAAAGTTTGGTCTAATTTGTATGGTGATTCGATTTACTTGAAACCTGGTGAATCAAAGTTTGCAATTGGTCATCGTGTTAGAATTTCTAAGAATAAGAGGAAGGTATTTGATAAAGGTTACACACCAAACTGGACAGAGGAGATATTTGTAATTAATAAAGTTCTTCCAACAAAACCTGTTATGTATAACATCGTTGATTTGATGGGAGAAGAGATTAAGGGTTCTTTCTACAAGCAAGAATTACAAAAAGCAAAACAGCAAACATTTAGAATAGAAAAAATTATCAGGAGGGATAATAAAAAGAAAATTGCATTAGTAAAATGGAGTGGATATCCTGATAAATTTAACTCATGGGTTAGTTCTAAGGATTTGGTTGATTTTTAATACAAATAATGTATTAAAAATAAAATCCTATAATTTAATCACCTTCTTCAGCTTCTTTAAGAATTAAATCTTCAATATTAACATTCTCACTTTTACTATGTTCATCTTCCTCTTCAATTGTTAGTAACGACTCCCTAGGTTTTAATGGTTTGACAAAGCACTCGTGTACTTTTATTTGTAAAGATGTTACATTCTTACTAATAAAGATTCCTTCAACAATCAAAGCCATTTTAACATTGCAGTACTGATCAATATATTTGAAAGGATTTAAATCGTTCTTTCCTTTTGTTTTAGATAGTGAAAGAATTTTCTTTGATTTCTCAGAGTAAATAAGTTTTGCGTAAAGAACTGGTGCGGATGAGGGGTCTATTCTTGTTTTCTTCTTTCCTTTCTTATCTGTATATTCTTCCTGTTTGTAATAAAATGGTGAAGATAGAGTTGATGCTAGATCTGCACCGTATTCATTCTCTAGATATTGCTGAGAGATGGTTGTTATATTATTAATAACATCAAAAAATGCTTTTCTTTATTATTCGGCTCACTACCTTTAGCCCAAAGACATACTGGAATACTATAACCAACTAACTTATTTGTTTCTTGGTTTTTCTTTTCATTTACTCCAAAGCTAAAAAGAAATGGAGTTTCAATTACTAAAGCTCCTTACTTTCCATTTGGATATTTAACTTCCATTGGAATACGTTTGTGTTTGATTTTGCTATCTTTTACTTTGTACTCTTAAGGTTCATTAAAAATAATATTCTCTGGGGTTAAATTTTCGTAACTGGATAATTGCATTTTTTTATTACAATAATTTAATCTTTTAGCAATTATTTATTTTCAATTGTAACTTCTATAGAATATAATCTGTCTAAAATTTTTTTTAATCCTTCTTCTAAAACTTTTATAAGTTTTTCGTTAAAATTATCAACATAATTACTATTAACATATTTTTTACTAGCTAAATCAATATCATTAGATGGAATAGTAAAACCAACAATACCATTTGAACTCATTCTATTATATTTTATCAAATCTTTAATTCACTTTTTTTCTGGCCAGAGTAGATGTACACTCCAATAGTTACTCGATTCAGGATTAGTATAAGTTAACTCCCCCTGTTTATTTTTTATCTTTTTAGCTCTAGCGAGATATTTATCTCGTCTATCTTTGTCTTTGTGAATAGTGTAGTCTGGATAATTTGGTGATCCAAAATGAACTTTCTTTCCACTTGAAAGTGTTGCCATGTATTTATTATTTTTTCGTGTTGAATAATCAAGCGATTCAGCACCAAGTTTTTTAAACTTTTTTACTAGTTTTTTAAAATCTTTTCCGCTAACAATATTTTTTCATTAGGAACATAATCTGGATCCACATCATGTCTATAACCATCATCAACTATAAAATCTAAATCCTCTTTTGTAGGAGTAGTTTCTCTTGATCTTGGTTCCATTTTTATTATTTTGATTATATTATTTTCGTAGGTAAATTGGAATTTCCCTAATGTTTTAAAATCATCAATTATTAATAGACTTTAGATTATCATACCATTCATCCGTTTTTGTAATTGGAACAGGAATATCTAAAAACTCATATTCTTCATCTTCAAAAACAATTTTTTCTAAAGATAAAAATCTATTATTTCCTTGTGCATCACAACCTCCGCCGCAAAGAGCGTAATCATATACCAAACAATCAAGAACTTTTTTTACACGTTCTATATCAATCTTTTTTATATATATATAATTTTCAATAGTATTACAAAAAATTTGACCTACAAAAGAAAAAAATTTACTTATTTCAACAAATTCCTCACTATCATCATAATCTTTCATTTTTTCTATATTAAAAAAAATTGAATAAAGCCTACTAAAACCTTTCAAGATTCTTTCTCTTTCTAAATTATTTGTTTCTTTTGCCTCCTTAATTTCTTTAGCTAAATCTTCTATAATAAGATATTCAAACATTATAAATTTTAATTTTATAATTTTTAAACCATAAAATTCTTGTAACAAAAATTGTTATAAGAATGAAATATTATTCACTATCACTCTCGCTATCACTACTATAATCCCAAAAACTAATACCTTCTACATATTTTATTTTAAACTTACTAAAAAATAATTCAAAATCATCATATATATCATTCAAACCAGGATAAGGATCAATATAAGATTGATCATCATCAAAGCAAAATTTACAAAAATTTATATACTGACAAAAATTAAGAAAATTTTTTTTAATCTTAATTAAGTTACCAACATCATTACTACTAATCTCAAAATTGCTAGTATCTTGAAGACGACCTCGTTTTTGAGCTAACAAAAACTTTTTAATAAACTTTTTGATTCTAGCAACTCTATGATTTTTAAATAAACCACGAGTTGCATCATTTATATTATCAACAAAATACTTGAATTCTTTATTTATTCCTGTAATAAAAAGCCATTCTTTTTTGTAATTTTTTGCATATTCAGGAATTTTATTAATTTTATTAAAATTTGGGTGCCTCAAAAGTGAGCCAGAAAAGTGAGCCACAAAAACCATTTCTATAATTACTGCCTTTAGTGTTTGGAACCAATGGCGGAATGGGAAACGAGTGTCAGCGGTTCTTAAAGCATCTCGCAGACAAGATAGCTCAGAAAGACACCGAGCCTTATCATGTTGTAATCACTTGGCTCAGGACACAGATCTCGTTTGAACTCTTAAGATCGGTACATGCATGCGTCAGAGGTTCGCGTACGCCGTTTCGTAGCAAGCTAGAGCAATCATTAGACTGTAAAATAAATGTCGCTAGTGCGGATATCTGAAATACGTGTCTATATGCTTTTATACTTAGGGCTTTTTATGGACACTGGTTTAGCCGTCATTAGTATAATTCGATTGCAGGATCTTAATATCTCTGCATAATGGAATTCTTAATTTTATAGAATTTTGAACTTTTATTATTAATTATATCTATTTCCTCTTCTTTTATGTAAGGTTAAGTTACTTCTATTTTTCAGAATTTGAAAATGAATAGTTTTTTCTATCTTCACTCTAATGAAGGACGAGGGGTTTCTTTTGTAACAGATGGAATTGTAGATAGTGTTTTTGATGAATTAATTAGATTTTTTGCAACAGCAGGTTGATTGTAAATCGGATTTTAATTGAGGTTTTGTAATAAAGATTCTTTTCTTATTATAAATTAATGAGTTTGGCACGGCTCCTCTTTTCATCCTAAGATCTTCAGACATGTGCAGACAAAAATTAATTGTCAATAAAGAAAGAAAGAAAAGGAAATCTTCCGGTCTTTCTATAAATAACAAAACAAAAAGTGTTTACCATATTAAACAATTGAGGTGAAAATTGGAAATGATCCTCGCAGTTGAATAAAAAGCTTATTAGTGCGCTTTTTTTGTTTAGGAACACTGTTGGCTTTTCTACAATTATTACTTACCTGACACAAAACAGCTGAAACGAAGGACAATAAAATGGCACGAGTCTTTTTGCAGAGCTAAAAAACACAATATATGCAAATTCAGTATGAATTATTGAAAACAACGTCAACAAAGCGAATATTTGAAAGCTAGATATGAAATTCGAGGCAAATTAAAGACTTCATGGAAAATCTCTCCTTACGTTTTGAACAGCAGCTGTTGAAAAGCATTAAAGCCTTACGAGAATATAGACCTGCAGAGAGACTTGTAAAGTGGTAGACATGAATACAACAACTAATGGATTAAGTTCCTGGAGCTGCTCTAGTCTAAAAAATTCGGCTGCAGCAAAAATTGGAAACACCATTGCCTTCAGTTTGATCTTCGTTGTTTCGCTGGTTGGAAACTCTCTCGTCGGAATCATTGTTTACAAAACACCAAACTTAAGAAAGCCGATAAATTTTTTGATCGCAAACATGGCCCTATCTGACCTGTTGTTTCCAATATTCTCGATCTCTAAGCGGCTATCAGATTTACACGCTGACTCGTGGCTTATCGGTGGTCCTCTTGGTCAGATCTTGTGCAAGCTACCCGCTTTTCTTGCTGAGGTATCCTCCTTGGTGTCAGTTCAGAGTTTGGTTCTGATATCAGTTGATCGATTTGGAGCCGTCGTAGTTCCACTACGTTCGCCACTCATCAGTTGCAAGCTGTGTCCTTTCTTTATTCTGGCAACGTGGATTGTGGCGATAGCCGTGGCCTCGCCATATCTGTTTTCTTACAAACTTGTAGAAAATCAAGAAGAAGTAAAGTGCCAGAATCAGTGGGCGAAAACCTTCGGAGAAAAAAGCTTTGTCACTTACTTACTGGCAGGTGTTAGCGTGTTCTTTTACATCCCAATGATCCTGTTGGTTGCAGTTTATTCCATCATCCTGATCAAACTTAAAAAACAGCTACATCCAGGGGAACAGTCGGTCAATGCTGAAGAACAGCGAACAAAGAGAAATCGAAACGTGCTGAAAATGGCCATTGCTATCGTGTTAGCGTTTTTTCTTTGCTGGTTACCCGCTAACACCATCTTTCTGGTAATTAAGTTTTTGGAACCGACAAGTTCTATTCGATCCTCTTGTAGTTTTCGAGCGTTTTCTATTTTTACCTACTTTCTGGCTCTCGCAAACTGTGCCATAAATCCGACTATTTTGTTTATTTCAAGCAGTAATTATCGCCAAGGTCTTAAGAGACTTGTGAATTAATTTGGTCCAGTACCAGACTGTTGAAGTGGCTCAGTTGTGAGACTAGCACTGAGAACTGAAACATTTGAACTCAACCTTAAGAAACGGAAAGATTGTTAGCCTTGACAAAGAACAGTGGGCGAGTCATCCTTAAAAGCGGTCTTGTTCGTTGAAGAATTGAGATCTATTTGATATAATTAGTTAACTACTTTAACTGACTGGGCTATTGTTATATCGTCTAAGTTTATACGATTTTGATTGACTGACAGGCTAAATTTATGTTGATTCTTCAGAGCAAAGCTTTCACGCGGAGTAAAGAGACTGTTAGAAACGAAGCCGAAAGGCCATTGAGAACATTTAAAGTCCTTGTTATTTTTTGCAGTAAGTGGAGAAGTGTGTACAGATATGCTGTTTAGCTCTTTTAGAGAAATTCCCTATCGTTAGATCTGCCAGTTGAGTTTCAATGACTC
>OZ037992.1:11108645-11181145 GCA_964035705.1 Porites rus | reverse complement strand
TTTGTTTGTTTGTTCTTTAAGCCCTGCAAATGAATTCTTTGTAAGGGCCCTTTTTCTAGCTTAATCCACATAAAGAAACTAAAATGATAATAAAGTAAATAACGGATCCTTATTTTGCGCTTGGGCCATCAATCAAGAGAAAAACAAAAGCAAAAGAGGTGGAAAGAGTTATCTGGTTACAAATTTTAACAGTTTTATGAGAACGTCACTTCATAATATTAGGGTCTATTAGAGAGTCCTTTATGTAGTAAATTTGCCTCGTCAACAACAAGTAAAGAAAAGGGAACTAGAGCCGACATGACTGTGTCGCAATTGATTCTGGGGTCGTTACTGGAGACACGCCGGTCAGCTATTGGTCAGCTATTTTATCCCTGTGGACTAGTAACAGTACCAGAAGTCTTTGCGAAAGTTAACTAAGCTCAGTTTCCTTCTCGTTCCTAAAGTGGTGAATGTCATGCTAAGTTCACTTCCTTTTGATGGCACGTATGGTGTAGGAAGAAGGAAACTGGACAAGACCTGCTTTGGGTTTGGGGGGATATCCGTCCCCCGGAACAAAAGTAAAGCTCTGCAGCAACCACGAGGAAAACAAGAACAGCTCAACCTTGGCCAGGGATTCACCAGCGCAAGAGCGGCGACCAGCTCCAAAGGGATAGAAATTTCCTTGGTTGGTGATCAGCTTGCCTTCTGCGTCTACGTGGCGGTACGGATTGAACACGGTCGGGTTGTCCCAACATTTGGGATCAAGATGAACAGCTTCTGTGTTAGGATAGACAACTGTACCCTTCGGGACACGGTATCCGCCGAGAGTTGTGTCGTTGACCGCTACATGAGGAACTGCTAGAGGCAGAATGTTTCCAAGCCTCAGTACTTCCAAGATCGTTGCTTGAACGAGTGGCAATTTCGGGCCATCGTCCAACGAGGGTCTGCGACTCCCAAGCGCTTCATCTAACTGGTGTTGTATTTCTTCTTGGTATTTTGGATTATTGGCTAAGAAAGCGAGGGAAAATCTCAATATCGCTCAAAAGGGAGCCTGGTTCCAGCTGAAAATCAAGAGGAGGATAAAATTTAGACAAACAGATCTAGGAAATTTTCCACGCGTCCATTAGTATAAGATTCTGTGGGATTCTCTCCCCCCTGACCGAACATTTTGCCCCAGGTGAGAATTTGCATTAAATGCTGGTTTATTAATGGGGGAGGGCTGTTTCATGCTTCCTTGTGAACTTGCGCACCCACCCATAGGTATATTAAGGGAGGCCTTTGTATTGTAAAAGCGGTCTGTTTAGGCTATGACAAGATAGAGAGATAAACAAAATCGATTTTCCCAGTAAGGCTTGCTTAACTGGAATTTAGACTTGAATTGTTTGAAGGCTACGGAAATGAAAAATCGTCTTGAGCTTCTTCCATAACATACGCCTATGCCATGGCCTTTGCAAAGCACTTCTTAGATGGGAAGGTGACCACAGAAAAAGACACCATAATGATTAAAGTGGGGTGCTGGATAGCGTCATTCAGCTAGTGCTTTCCCTATCATTTAGGGAATTTTACCATATAACTGAGACGCTGCGCAGAGTGTTATTCTTCCTTTCTTTGATTAGTTTACTGGTAACAGCACAGGCCAATCGTTGCAATACCCAGGTGTTTGTTCTATCATATATTAAAAGGTTTTATGGATTTTGCAGATGAAAGTTAAAAGTAAAATCGTGAAATTTGATAATAAAGTTAATGATGTCGCTATAATGTTTAAAAGGCTGCCTGACCGGCGCAAACCCCATTTTCTGCACTCTAGAGACAAGTATTCAATATTCCTTTAGGATCTATGGGAGAAGGTGACAAATTTGTCCACGTCGTCTTCCACATTTTATATGCTGCATAACGGTTTGATATGCTTTCTTTGAGCACGTTCAATCCACATTTATTGAAGTGTTGATGTGTTCAGACATAAAATTATTAGCAATTAACGTTATTCGACTACGGAAACTACCTTAAATCAGACGTTAACAACTTAAATTTAGTTAAAGGAAACCTGCTTCCAACACCTTTTTGTGGAGTGTTCAGGTATTGCTTTAGGGAATGTGTACACTTCTTGAATTGAGGTATACATGTGTTGCATGCCAATAAACGCCATGTCCCTTACTTATAAGTGAGAACAAGAATTTTTATTGGAAGTTTTTTTTTGGAATTTTTACTGGAAGTTGTTTGTGCGACAAATATGTCAGCACTACGCTTTTACTACATTCCCACTCGTCAATTCATATAATGTGCCACTAATTGCATTTGGCACTAATGGCCACTAATTAATATAATAGGCCACTGATTTCCGAGTTCCCTTGGGCCTCTGTTTCAAAACGAGGGTAGGTGCTCAGCCTTTGATATGGAAATCATTTTTCCTTCTAGTCTCATGCAAATAAAACTCATTTTCACAAGAAAGGTTGTGCACCTAGCCTCACTTTGAAAGTGGGGGTTTTTGGAACTCGGACGTGGCCTATTGGTCTAGAGGATCCTTAGTGCTAAGTGTAAATTGGGACCTTATTGGATTTGGGATTTTAAGGTTCAAAATCCCGATTGGTGGTTTTCTCCCTTGCTTCGAGAGGTTTTTCTTACTAGTAAGAGCTCTCTGGTTTTCCTTTCTCCTCAAAAGCCAACACTTCCAAATTCCAATTCGATCTGGAACGCACCGAAACATATCAACAAGTGAGAAATATCCCAACTGTTTTCGTGCTTAGCAAACTACCTTTTTTAAGTGAGTCATCAGGAAAGAGCATAACCCGTTTTCTATAACCTGGAGCAACTGGGAATATTTCCTTTTTCTCTTAGAGGGAATGGCAGTCCATCGCAAAGTTACTCTCAGTGTTACATTCCCCTCTACTCATTTTATATACACAAGGTTGGAGGTGAGAATTAAGTCTTTCGCTCAGTGCCTTAACACAAAGACCCGGGCACTGCCTGAAAACCGGACCTTTTGATACGGATTCTAAAGTACTAACCACTCGGTCATCGCGCTTACCATTTCCAAGACTAATAACGATGCCTTAAATCTGGGTGGATTTCTTTCCGAAACATTGCAATTTTTGATATAACGTTAAATGGGAAATTATATACTGATCAACTTTGAACTGTCTTTTTTCTCATCCAATGCATGCTTTTACTCTCTTCACTTAATAACAAATAATGACCCACATTTTACTCAGATTCAACTAGAGTTCAAAAGTACAGAAATACAGAAATTCAAGGAGGAAATTGTATTCTACGTTTTATGCTATGTTAATTTGAATGCTAAACTTCGACATTTATCCCTTTGAAGGATAGTGCGTCTTTTATATGGACTCAGACTACCACTGTGTGTCTTCTATAGAATAACTTTAAGTTTATTATGTGGAGTGATTGGCTTGAACATTAAAGGAACTATCTCACGCTATTTGCTATCGCTTCAATAAAGCTTAATCTTTTTTGAGGCAATTGAACTCCAAAAAAATGGTCCAGTTTTCTTATTCGAGACTATATTAGGCATTTTAAATGTTTTCTGTCCTCTGTTGAAATAGATGGCAAGGATGGACAAGGATTGAGACTTGAAGAAGTTGGGCCAAACTACACAAGTTTTAAAGAATTTTCTTTGGTGTTATTACAAATAACCAGTTACATCTTTAGCCCTTGAAAAATGTTAAAAAGAATGCAATATTGTTTAAATTATTCTGGTACAAGGTTTTCGTCCACTGATAATTAGAATCACTCAATTTCCTGATGGATTCCATCTTAACCATTCAGAAATGTCCTCGTGACATACCTCATTTAATTGCCTGTTGGTAACGTTCGTTTAATCGCACGTATCTTGTATCGATCAGGAAATTGTACAAAAGCTCCCTTTAATTTCGGAAGATTCTCCTCCACTTGGATAAAGGTAAAGCTCTGAAGTAACCAAGAGACAAACAAGAACAGCTCGACTTTAGCCAGCGATTCACCAGCACAAACCCGGCGACCGGCTCCAAATGGATAAAAATTACCTTGATTGGTGATTAGCTTTCCATCTACATCAATATGGCGGTATGGATTAAAAGCGTCAGGGTCTTCCCAGCAGCTGGGATCTAGATGCACAGACTCTGTGTTAGCAAAGACAATGGTATCTTTGGGAACGCGGTAACCGCAAAGTGTCGTATCAGTAAGAGCGACATGAGATACTGCAAGAGGCAGGACGTTTCCAACTCTAAGTGCTTCTAAAATCGTGGCTTGGATGAGAGGCAGATTTGGACGGTCATCTAGAGACGGCTCTCGACTGCCAACAACTTCATCCAACTGGCGCTGAATGTCCTTCTGATAATCTGGAAATCTGACTAAGAAGGAAATGACGAACCTCAGTGTGGTGCTGGTGGTTTCATATCCAGCAAGGAACATATCCTCGATGGCGACCACGAAATGGTCTTCAGACAGGAGGGCCCGGCTTTCTTCTTCATAGCTCTCACACTGGAGGTCATGCTGGGCACTTAAAAGACTTGCCAGAAAATCTCCCACTTTTTCGGTTAGATCAAATGTGTCTTTTCTTTCTCTCACGAATTTACGAATAATAGAGTGTATTTCATCAAATACTTTAAAGATACGGTCATAAGACTTAACAGGTAGGTAACGTCCCCAAGGAAAGAAGTCCAGAATGGTAGCCTCCTGAATATCACCTGCATTTGCTATAAAGTTTGCGTCGAGTTTTAAAAGCCTTTCTAGATTGGTTCATGGTATCGCAACCTTCTTTGAATATTATTCCGCAAATAACATCAGCGACAGTTCGCATCAAGCACTCGGCTGGATCAAATGGTTTGCCATCCTGCTGTCTCATGAAGTTCACCATCTTTTTGGCCTGTGTGTTGACACGACTTTCTGTCAGAGGAGTATTTGAGAGGTACTGGCGCAAGGTTGTGGTGAAAATTTTGCGATGAAACCTCCAGGCAGGACTACAGTTACCCAAAATGATGTCTTTACCACCTAAATATAAAAAGGGACATCGATAGATTATTAAGGCGCGGTCTTACCTTGTGATCTTGTCCCAAGCATACAGGAACAACTAATAAGTACCTTTGCGCCTTCTAGTATCGCACCAAGTAAGGGAATCCGGATTCCGGAATCCGAAAATCCGACAATTTTTTGCTTGTGGAATCCGAAATCCTCGGATTTGGAATCCCGAGAACAGCTCAAAGGATCCGGAATCCCACTAACGACTGGAATGCGCAATCCAGTTTCCATTGATAAATAATCCAGAATCCAGAATCCAAGGTCTGGAGTCCAGAATCAGTGAGGTTGTTTTGGATTCCCTTAAATGTGCGCGAGTAATAGCTATTTAGAAAACTGTAATCCTGATATCTTTATCGTTAAGAAAAGAAAATGTAATATTTTGAAGGCTGATTACTACATTATTAACAAGGATACAGACTTCGGACGAGACAAGCGCTTTTGAGGCTAACCAAGTGATTACGGATTATACATAAAGTTAATTAACTAATCGGAGAAGAATATAAAATATTAAAATATTTTAATCTGATTTGCAAAAATGTGAGCGAGATATAATTTGCGTAATGCCCAAAGCTACAATCAGAGATAAAATTGAGGAGATACTGTCGATAGTCAAAAAATAGGGCAAGTCTTGAAAAAATACTGCATGAACACCCACTATGCCGCCAGCCCGAGTTGGCCTTTTTCCCACATCAAGTAACTTAAACAGTGGCAAAATATTGTTTGGCTATGAGTGTGGTAGGGGAAGGAGGGCTTGCTAAAATAACCCTTTTTATAATAAGATAATGACAAATCTAGCAAAAGACTGAAAGTGTCAGTACCTCAACTAATTTTGTATTCGACTGCGGGTCAACCTTAAGCTAAACACACCTAAGGTTTATGTGCAAAGTCCCCAGATTTCGTCACCAGCATTTCTTTAACAGCCTCAGAAGTTGCAGCCATGACGACCTTACAGCTTCCAAGTTTCAGGGAAAAGATTCCACCATAATTTTCCCTAAGGCTGCAATAGTAAATACAGTGATGGATGAACGAATTGTGTGACGATTTAATAATCATAAAGCTAAAAGTGAGAAATAAGCAAACACTGGCAACCAATGCCACAGAGGAAACGTTCCCCTTGACCCTCGGACGTACAAGGAGGGGGGTGGCTCCCTAACCCCCCCCCCTCATTTTTCTTAATTTTAATATCAGCACATGACGTTTTTCAGAAGCTGTTCGTTTATTCCTAGCGCGCATTTTGAGACAAGTTTAATGTGGCTAAATGTGATTTAGGCAAAGTTAAATTGCAAGCCAATGCGGTCAGCGGTCTCCTCCTCCAGCCTACGTGATCTGTGGGGTGACCGCAGGGGTCTTTTGCTTATCTTGTGACCTTTAGTGATAGTTATTATAGTTACGAGATATGACGTCATAAGTAGCAAGTGGCAAGCCATTTCTGTGAGAAAATGCATGTTTTCTCACCTTTTTTCTTCAAAAAGGTAAAGATTGTGGATAAATTATGCAAAGTGCTTATTTATGTGTTATTTCGTGTCAAGCGCAAGAAATTACTATTTCTTGCGGTTTTAACCTGACTTCTAATTCTTGGTAAAATCCAAGATGGAGGGTAAGATGGCAGCCATTGCTGGTGACGTCACATGCCTCTTGTGGCGCCACCACTAATAAGATATACCTTATATCGTTGTGAAGATCAACTTTAGGCTTTCCACTGAAGGCAAAACCGTTTTGAAATAGTGCAACATATCAAAAACTCTAGGGAGGGCTTCCATCACCCCCCTCCCCCCCCCCCCCCGCATCACTCGCGAGCGAGGCTGAGTATGGGCAACCCGCTTTTACACCTCAGGCCCCAATTAATCTAACGTTCAATTAGTTCTATCCACCGGATAAATCACTATACAGCGAATAAATATTAGGGATCAAACCAATTGCGTTATCCACTGTATAGAGATTAGACTGACAGTATTATCCGCCTATCGAACAATGGAGTCCGGATGTATGAATTAAGTCTTAAAAATGCTGATCTCTGGAGAAAGACTGACCTTTCTATTCACTACTATATACGTAACTTAAACCATCGTTGAAAAATTAACATCCTACGTTCTTCGGCATATTCGTTTGCGGTTCTTTGCATTCCTTTGTGGTTAATGTTTGTATTTTATAAATTTTTGGGCCATAGATCTTTTATAGATCCGATATGCTGCAATTCTTGCATGTTTTTTTCCATGTTTTTGAGGTTGGTTTTGGCAATTCTTTATTTTTTTCTCTGCGAGACATCAACTTGACACTTGGACTCTTGCCCCCCAGAAGACACGTGGTATGGCATGATTCTCTGGGTGTTGAGAGTTCTAGATCAGGGCTTAAAATCCGAGTGCGCGGATATTTTTCATCAGAGTTTTTTTCTGGTTTTTGAGCCATACTGACGAGCCCCCAAAAGGGCGAAACAGCTGTCTAGGCTACGATCCCGCTCTGTTTTGAGCTCTTTCGGTGTCGTGTTGATGTCTTGCAGAGTTAATTTTCACGTAGTACGATCAGCATCGCAGTCTTCTGCTTGCAGAATTTGATACGTCTACATCAATTTAGTGCTTATACTCTTATTCCAAAGGGGTGGTACTCACCCATAAAAGTGACGGGCGTACTTGTCGGAAAATTTCGAGAACACCCCTAAAAGGTACCAGAATCTTGTTTTACGGGTGTGTCCCAAATTCATTTTCACCCTTAAGGGACGGACCATTAGAAAACTTATGGGGGGGGGGGGGGGGGGCGCGAAGTACCAAAAAACTATTCGCGCAAGGGAAAATTAAATGAAAAAAAATTCTTACACGCCAATTAATCCTAAAAAATATTCATGCTATGGCCTAACATAAATTCATACAAGGAATTTGATGACGAAAAAAAATTCCTGCGGCTCGAAAATTCCCCCCCCCCCCCATAACTTTTCTAATGGTCCGTCCTTAAGAGGTACCAATTCAACAACAACAAATTATATAATTGGCACTCCAAATTTGAATAGTAATGAAAATAGCTTTCGAACACTTTCTTCTCAAAGACTATTTGGAAGTATTGTCATAAATCTTACCGAGACAACTCTGGCAGCAGTCATGTTAGATTTTAGCGCCCTAAGCGGTACCAATCCGCAAATTTCAACGACGAGCACACCCGTTACTTTTATAGGAGAGTATCCCCCCTGGGTAAATTTTATGCTACTTATCATGATGTAATAACTGGATTGCGGAGTCCTTGCCAGTGGAACATTGATTCTGGATTCCCTGAGCTGAATTGCAGATTCCAAAGCTCAAGATTCCACATTCAACAAAACACCTTGTTTTCTTTTATTCCGAAATCCGGGTTACTTTAGGTGGGGCGAAACGTTAGCAAATAGACTGTTCAGTGGCCATAAGCCGTGGCTATAAGTCACATAAAATATGCTAGTGAATAAAAATAGTTCGCACAACAATTTCCATTCTGTGATGTTACTGCAGTGAACACGGCAATTTTTCTATAACTGTATACCCAATTGAAATCAACTGAGGAATGGCTTTAATAAATGATCATTCGAATCATTTTATAGTGTCAACTGTGGCAAACGACTTCGATGATCGATTCATCATACTGACCTTCGGAAGGCGTCCGTTAGTTTGTCGGCATTAATTTCGAGGGAAAATATGTTCCCTAACACAGGAAGGGAGGATAAACGTGGACCCGGTGGCATGCTTCTGAACTCGTAGAGGACCATCAAGTAATGCAGAAGAAACAGAAGAAGTGACAGCAGAAAAACATTTCCAAGGCTGAGAGAATCGTGAATCGAGGCAAAGACAGACGACATGATAAGTCATAATCCTATTTATGCATGTAGGCTTAGAACTTACTCATGTGTGGTTAAAAATTCCATTAAAAATATCATAGTAATCAATGCAAACCTGTTAATTAGTATGCGTGAATTGCATTATGTAAGTCGCCCCGTGTAAGTGTTCGGGATTCCGGATTCCGGGAAATTCCGGAATCTAGCAATGTTTATTTACTTAATATTTATGTTTTAATTTTGGCAAAGGAATTTTGAACCCTAGCCTGATTTGAAAACCGGGATACTGCTCAAACAATCCCGAATCCCACTAACACTAACTCCGGAATCCACAAGGTGAAATCTAGAGCTCAAGAACATGGATTCCCTTAGGGTTCGCGGAGTAGCCTGAGTATTAGGCCTTCCTATGGGGCTAGGGGAGAAACGCCTGATACTCAGGCTACTCGCGGAGCGGATTTTCAATTGGGGGCGGGGGGGGGGGGGGGAGGAGCGCTTATGCGAACGCGTAAGCGTGAGGAAACAAGGGGGGTCCGGGGGCATGTTCCCCCTGAAAATTTTCAAATCTAAGTCTTCTGAAATGGCTATAAATGCATCTAAAACTGCCACTTGTAATAAAAATTTGTAATTATCACATCAGCACTCAAAACAGCAAATTACAACCTGGCCCCCGCGTTAGACCAAAATTTAAATGAAAAGACTTGTCATTAAGAGCTGCAAACTCATTGGCAACAGCTACAGGGCAAAGTTTGTATTTCTTCCGTTTGTGGGTGTTCAGTATTGTCAGATTACTAAACTCTATTTCTGTGGTAACTGACAGATCAGGGTACCCAAAGTAAAAAGAAATATATATATATATATATTTTACCATCCGAAAAAGTGGGGGTGCGAGGTCCCTGTGGCGACTGGTGAATCTATCAGCGGCCGCCAGTTTTAGTTCTCTTAAAGAAGACGCTTCCCTTTACGCCAACCTGTCCTGATCCTGGCTGGAAATTTTTTTTTTTTTAATTTTAATGCCCCCGGGGGAGGGGGGGGGGGGGCGGGTGGAGGGGGGGCTTTGATTTCTATACATTGTTTCCTTGGACAATCCATCATCCAAACATCAAAGTCCCAACGAACTCCCACAGAGTTTGGGCCGCCTGTGATTAGTCGTGCAAATGTTGTTTTGAATCGCTGAAATCAAGAATCGGCCGGAGTAGCTGCCCATCAGCCGGGCGTGTTTACTTCAACAAAGCTGATTTAAAACAACGTGTATTGTTTTTTATAACAATATTTCGGCTGGCCATACAACACTGATACCTGCCTTCTTCATTTTTAGTAACATCTGTAAACCTGAAGAAGGCCGGTATGGCCAGCCGAAATATTGTTATAAAAAACAATAAACGTTGTTTTAAATCAGCTTTGCAGTAGTCTTTGGACTTCTCGTTCTTGGTTGTTTATATTTTGGCTGATTTGATCTCTTTTCTAGAGATCCAACGTTTACAACTAGCAGGATCTTCGTCCACGGTTTTTGCAGTTAATTTAATCTTTTACTTCAACAGTTTTAGGGGGCAAACCCGCTCACAAGCCAGACACACCGCACATTCAAACGCTCCCGTGCGATCAGAGACAATCTATTTCCAGGGTTCCCCAGGACTCGTCCCCCCTGGCCGTCGCGCGCAGAAGAGCTCTGGGATCGAGATTGGGATTTGAAGTCAATTAGTACATTGCCCAACGTGAAGACAGAATTTGACCATAATAGTAAGTTGGCGATAATATATTTAAAGAAATTCCGTGAAAAATGCTTTTAAGCCGAGTCAGATTCTGGTCTTGTTAATTAAACACTGTTAAATGAGGCTGAATAGACTGAGTGATGTGACGAATATAATTATGTAGATCAGGGAAAGTGTTATGTGGTATCAGCCTTCGAGATCATCATATTTCTTCACAGGTGAAAGCTGAATTCAATACTAATTGTTTTATTATTCATTCAAACTATATGTGTAAGTTCTGCACAAGACTACCTTCTCCTTCTTCAAACCTTTGGCTTGAAGAATCTTTCCATATCTCTCAAATATGGTAAGCGACAGTAGGTTATGAAAAATAATTCAGGGGAGCCAATCAGAAACGGCAAAATGCGATTTTTTAATGCATAATAATAGCCTTTATACCATCGTTGAAAGCCTAAACGTTAGTTGTATTAAACTGTCGATTAAAATACTAAATACCACCGAAGAAGCGGTCGTAAGCCGATCAAAACAACCCTTTTTAAAATGTCCATTTGTATCGGCTAACAAGTTTCATTTTTATCAGGCGTCAAGCGCATCAATTATGTCGAATAGTTCATAAAACGTTTCACAAATTTCCAAATTCAAAGTGCACAACATTAAAAAGGTCATTCACTAATGTTACCTCATACCTAACAGCAGCTGTTTGAGGGATACTCAACCTACCGCGAACACTGAACTGTACAGACACGAACGCCACAACAAATGGTTCAAGTTCTTGGAGATGCAGCTCTAGTCTGATGAATTCGGCAGCAGCAAAAGCTGGAAAAACCATTGCCTTAAGTTTGATCCTTGTTGTTTCGCTGATTGGAAATTCTCTCTTCGGAATAATTATTTACAAAACACCAAACTTAAGAAAGCCGATATACTTTTTGATCGCAAACATGGCCTTGTCCGACCTGCTGTATCCTATATTCCTCTTCCCTTCTCGTCCTACACTTCTGCACCTTGACGGGTGGCTAATTGGTTTTCCCCTTGGTCAAGCCTTGTGTAAGCTACCAAGTTTCCTTGTAGACGCTTCCACTTTGGTGTCGGTTCAGAGCCTTATTCTGATAACAGTGGATCGATTTCAAGCTACTGTAGTTCAACTCCGCTCTCCGCTCATCAGTCGCAAGTTTTGTCCCTTCTTCATTCTTGCCACATGGATGGGGAGAGATTGCCGTTCATTCGCCATATTTTATTGCTTTCCAACTTGTTGAATACCCAAAGGGCATGAAGTGTAAGAAACGGTGGCCGGAAACCTTCGGAGAAACCGCATATGGTACCTACCTCCTTGCAGTTATTGCTATCATGTTTTTCTACATCCCATTTGTTCTGTTCTTGTTACTTTACTCCATCATCCTGTTCGGTCATCCTAGGGGAACATGAGTCTTTTCGAAATTTCAAGGGCTTCAGTATTATTTCCCGAAAATTTGTATAGGTAATAGCATGATTTGTAGTGACATTTGGCATAAATACCACGAGTGATATTTCAAAATTGTTATACGTAATTTCACGAGCCTTTAGGCGAGTGAAATTTCAGAGAAAATTTTGAAATTTCACGAGTGGTATTTATGCCAAATATCATGTACAAATCATGCTATTATTTGTTTATACTACTACCCTCAAAAGGTTTGTAATTTTCACATTTAGGTATTTCAAATTAAGCTGAAATACCACTGCTCTTAGCCAATCAAATTGCTAAAATTTGTCATGTAGTAGTATAATAGGTGCAATTTAACGTTTTACGAAAGTCAGAATTTTTCTGATTCTTCTGTCTATTACATTTAAAAATCCGAAAATTTTAGGTTTCCTTTTTCTAAGAAAAATATTGTAAGCTGGGTAGTAAAATGTGAAAAATTAAACTTCGGAAAATTGTAGGGAATTTATTAGATAACTTTCCAAAATTGAACATGAATGGAACGTTCATCTAGACATTTTTAGCTGTCCTCATACAAAAGAAAATTCTAGGCAACATGTGCTTCTCCGAACAGATATTTTACAGATACCGTATTTATTCGAATAAGCGCCTAACCTCGAATTAGCGCCCACCTCGAATAAGCGCCCATCCTAAAGGCAGAAAAAGTTAATAAGCGCCCAGCCTCGAATAAGCGCCCACCCCACCCCACCCCACCTCCCTGCCACTCCCACTTAAACTCAAATAAGCGACCACCCCCACCCCACCCCCCAAAAACTGAAAAGGACTAATAAGAGACTTCCCCGAAGACGGAGTTTTCTTCAAAGCATCTTACAGGAACCTTGCTTTGTTACATCTTCGCGTTTTGTCATTACCATTTATTGTTTTGTTGCAAAATAAACATACTACACTTGCTGAAAATGCTGAAAATTTAATAAGTACCCAGCCTCGAATAAGCGCCCACTCTCAAGGTCCAAACATTTAATAAGCGCCCATGAGGGCGGTTAATCGAATAAATACGGTAACAGTAGTTGGGTGCTCCTGATCCATTCTACGTATAAAGAACAACGTAGGTAGACTCGTTTTAATAATAAAAATAAAAACAATAATAATAATAATAATAATAACGGTGAAATGAGTTTGGCACGGCTCCTCCCTTTATCCTAAGATCTTCAGACATGTGCAGAGAAAAATTAACTGTCCACAAAGAGAGAAAGAAAAACGAAATCTTCGGGTCTTTATATGAATAACAAAAGAAAGTGTTTACCATAAATTGTTATGAAAAGTGGAAATGATCCTCGCAGTTGAATAAAAAGCTGATTAAATAAGCGGTTGAAAAAGCAGCTGAAAACATTCAGGCTTGACCGCCGTGAATCGAGCCCTGGCGCGTTTGCGATGTTTTGTTTCTTCAACTGCATGCGAGGATCATCCACTTTTTATATCTTTATTTGCAGTTCAAAATTGGTAATTAAAAGAAAAACTGTAGAAAACGTGAGAAAGAGTTTCTAGGTGGGTCAGACTTCTGTTTTATTGGAAAAGAGGGAAAAATAGTTACATAAAGTGAAAGAGTGATGACTGCACTGGTGTTTGCTTTTATGAATTTATTGCCTTCTATCAAATATTTTTCCAGCAGGGGAGGGTGGCTTTGGGCAAATGATGTATCGGTCCCTAGAAAGGTCACCCCAGGACTCCCGAGATGGAATTATTTTGTACAGTGCCCAGGCGTCATTTTCTTGGCCGAGTGTTGATCTGGCCCGGCTGCTTCGGCGAGCATATTCTCGGTCTGTTTGGATTATATTCTTCGAGTTTGTCAAAGTCTGTTGGATTCGTTTCTCTACCTAGGAAAGCTTCATTGGTTTCTATATCTGCTGCTATCCTATTTCTACGATCCTGGAATATTTATTTTCCCTTGGAGTTCGAATTTCGTGGAAAAAGTTGTGTTGAATGAGATTATGTCGGCGAAAATGGCATCTCGTGTTTCCTACCTTGTATATTATTATTGTAGATAGAGTGAATTTAAACAAATTACTGCAAATTATCACGAAACTTCGTTGGAGCAATAAGGACAACAACAATTAACTGCAGAGTAAGTTTTATTGATGTTTATTTACTATTTCCTAGAAATTTTAGGATGATATTTTTACCCCATACAAACACTGTAATTTTACTGGAACCGTACTGTGGCACTATCACAGAGCCTGGGTTACCTGTGGACAAAGAACAGTGGGCGAGTCATCCTTAAAAGCGGCCTTGTTCGTTAAAGAATTGAGATCTATTTGATATAATTAGTTAACTACATTAACTGACAAGCTAAATTTACGTTGATTCTTCACAGCAAAACTTTTACGCCGAGTAAAGAGACTGCATGTTAGAAACGAAGCCAAAAGGCCATTGAGAACATTTAAAGTCCTTGTTATTTTTTGCAGTAAGTGGAGAAGTGTGTACAGATATGCTGTTTAGCTCTTTTAGAGAAATTCCCTATCGTTAGGTCTGTCAGTTGAGTTTCAATGACTCATGAACTGTATTAGTGAGTCTCCTGTATTTAACTTGTGGGAATAAGAAACTTTAAAGTAATTGCTTTGTATCATAGTCAGTTTTTTGTAGGTTCACCTGGACAAGTCCAAAGAACGATTGTTTAAATGTGAGGTAACGATTCCTAGCGGGGATCCCATAATCATGATATTGTAAAATTTCGTTAATAAACATTATATTATCGCTAGTGTCATAAGCTTGAAGCAAAAGTGAACGACCGAAATTAAAGTGATGAGTGTTTGAGGAATGCGTGCAATGGTGATATTGGAAACTAATATCAGTTAATGGGACCCTGGTCCCAGGTGGGTTCAACCTTGTAAGGCAGGTTTTGGGTGAAAGGCCGGACGAATTGCAACGCCCAGCCCTCCAGACTGCGTTGAGGGGAGTATATCTATATGTCACGGATGCGGGTAAAGGTCGCGGGTGCGGGTGCGGTTTAGGGTCGCAGGGTAACATAAATCACCAAATTTAACATTACATTATCCACATGTCAGAGCGGGAAAGTCTAGTAAAATAATTAAAAAACAACAACAACAATAATAATAATAGTAATGAAAATACATCATCCACACACGAGTCTACCTGCAGTGACATGTCAAAATTCACAGAAGGGAATTGGCAAACAATGAAAGAACAGTTCAAATTTTAAAGCCTTCTTCTGCACAAAAAAATCAGGAAATCATGATCCTCACAGCCAAAAATAAAACCTACTACATGTGGGTGTTCTTTCATTGTCACTGCAGGTAGACTCGTGTGTAGATGATGTATTTTCATTACTATTATTATTGTTGTTGTTGTTGTTTTTCAATTATTTGCTAGCGATAATAATAAAAATAATAATAATAATAATAATAATAATAATAATAATAATAATAATAATAATAATACAATAACGGTGAAATTGGTGTTGGAGAGGTACTGAGGAGAATAGTGGGGAAAACGGTCAGCGGTTTCTTAAAGGAGGAAATAAAAGAAGCGGCAGGTCCCCTACAAGTTTGCGCTGGTCATATTGCAGGAGCGGAGGCTGCGATCCATGCAATGAGTCAAGTGTTTGTTGAAGAAGGAACAGATGGAATATTGCTAATTGATGCTAGTAACGCTTTTAACCAAATGAATAGGTCAGCGGCCTTACACAATATCCAGATCACGTGCAAAGAAATGGCGCTCTATGTGATTAACACATATAGAAGCCCATCTAGACTGTTTATTTGTGGGGGAGGTGAAATACTTTCTCGAGAAGGCACCACACAAGGAGATCCGCTAGCGATGCCATGGTATGCACTTAATACATCCATAATGATACAGAATTTGAGGGATCATTGCCCATTGGTTAAACAGGTGTGGCTTGCAGACGACTCAGCTGGAGGAGGGAGTATAGTACACTTATACAACTGGTACAGGCAATTGAGTAAGGAAGGACAAAAGTTTGGTTACCTTGTGAATGGGACAAAGAGCTGGCTTATTGTGAAGTCTAGGGAACTAGCGGAGGAAGCAAAGAGGGTGTTTGGAGAGGAAGTCAACATAACGACTGAAGGTCAGCGCCATCTGGGAGCAGTTATTGCGTCGCAAGAATACAAAGATCAGTATTGTGAGGAGAAGGTTCGTACATGGAAAGAGGAAATCGAACGTCTCTCTGAAATAGCGAAGAGCCAGCCCCATGCGGCGTATATTGCTTTCACAAAAGGCTACAAGTCGAAGTTCACCTACTTCATGCGCACCATTGAATCGTTTGAAGATTATGTCGATCCAATCCAGGAAGTGATTGAAGATTTACTACTCCCTACTTTGTTCGGTCAATCAGAGCCTCTCCCTTACGAGATGCGCAGACTTGCTACCTTAGCAACGGGTCAAGAGGGTCTAGGCATTCCTGATCTGAAATCCGAGGCACCGCAGCAGTTTGCTGCCTCGAGACTAATAACCACCGCCCACGTAGATTCTATTGCATCACAGAGTTCCATCATGGTGCCAGGAGAAAGATCTACGGAGGAGCTAAAGAGGCATCAACAATCACTTAAGAGAGCAAGTGCCAAAGAGAAAATGGATAGCATTGATTCAAGCCTCTCCCCAGGCCTGCTGCGTCTGGTTAATCAATCGAGGGACAAGGGCCCAAGTTCGTGACTGAATGCGATGCCTCTCGCAGACAAAGGTTTAGCCCTCAACAAGCAAGAGTTCAGAGACTCGCTACGCTTGCGTTATGACTTACCCTTAGTCGATTTACCAAGTCATTGCATATGTGGGGATAAATTCACCGTTAGTCACGCACTCTCTTGTAAAAAGGGGGGGTTTGTAGCGCAGAGACATGATGGCGTACGGAACTTGTTAACGACATTCATCGACAAGATCTGCAATAATGTCGAAATCGAACCACGCCTTCAACCCCTGGACAACGAGCGATTTCATTTGAGGAGCGCTGTTACAAGTTCTGAGGCAAGGTTGGACATCAAAGCGGGAGGTTTCTGGGCAAGAGGAGTTACGGCATTTTTTGATGTTAGAGTTACGCACGTCAACTCCAAGTGTTACCAGAGCAAGCCAACATCGCAAGTTTTCAAAGAGCAAGAGGAAGAGAAGAAGCGCAAGTACCAGCAGCGGGTGTTAGATGTCGAAATGGGTTCGTTTACGCCTTTAGTGTTTGGAACCAATGGCGGAATGGGAAACGAGTGCCAGCGGTTCTTAAAGCATCTCGCAGACAAGATAGCTCAGAAAGACACCGAGCCTTATCATGTTGTAATCACTTGGCTCAGGACACAGATCTCGTTTGAACTCTTACGATCGGTACATGCATGCGTCAGAGGTTCGCGTACGCCGTTTCGTAGCAAGCTAGAGCAATCATTAGACTGTAAACTAAATGTCGCTAGTGCGGATATCTGAAATACGTGTCTATATGCTTTTATACTTAGGGCTTTTTATGGACACTGGTTTAGCCGTCATTAGTATAATTCGATTGCAGGATCTTAATATCTCTGCATAATGGAATTCTTAATTTTATAGAATTTTGAACTTTTATTATTAATTATATCTATTTCCTCTTCTTTTATGTAAGGTTAAGTTACTTCTATTTTTTAGAATTTGAAAATGAATAGTTTTTTCTATCTTCACTTATAATATATAGGATTGTTTTTGTTCTCTAATGAAGGACGAGGGGTTTCTTTTGTAACAGATGGAATTGTAGATAGTGTTTTTGATGAATTAATTAGATTTTTTGTAACAGCAGGTTGATTGTAAATAGGATTTTAATTGAGGTTTTGTAATAAAGATTCTTTTCTTATTATAAATTAATGAGTTTGGTACGGCTCCTCCTTTCATCCTAAGATCTTCAGACATGTGCAGAAAAAATTAATTGTCAATAAAGAAAGAAAGAAAAGGAAATCTTCCGGTCTTTCTATAAATAACAAAACAAAAAGTGTTTACCATATTAAAAAATTGAGGTGAAAATTGGAAATGATCCTCGCAGTTGAATAAAAAGCTTATTAGTGCGCTTTTTTTGTTTAGGAACACTGTTGGCTTTTCTACAATTATTACTTACCTGACACAAAACAGCTGAAACAAAGGAAAATAAAATAGCACGAGTCTTTTTGCAGAGCTAAAAAACACTATATATGCAAATTCAGTATGAATTATTGAAAACAACAACAATATTTGAAAGCTAGATATGAAATTCGAGGCAAATTAAAGACTTCATGGAAAATCTCTCCTTACGTTTTCAACAACAGCTGTTGAAAAGCATTAAAGCCTTACGAGAATAGACCTGCAGAGAGACTTGTAAAGTGGTAGACATGAATACAACAACTAATGGATTAAGTTCCTGGAGCTGCTCCAGTCTAAAACATTCGGCTGAAGCAAAAATTGGAAAAACCATTGCCTTCAGTTTGATCTTCGTTGTTTCGCTGGTTGGAAACTCTCTCGTCGGAATCATTGTTTACAAAACACCAAACTTAAGAAAGCCGATAAATTTTTTGATCGCAAACATGGCCCTATCTGACCTGTTGTTTCCAATATTCTCGATCTCTAAGCGGCTATCAGATTTACACGCTGACTCGTGGCTTATCGGTGGTGCTCTTGGTCAGATCTTGTGCAAGCTACCCGCTTTTCTTCCTGAGGCATCCTCCTTGGTGTCAGTTCAGAGTTTGGTTCTGATAGCAGTTGATCGATTTGGAGCCGTCGTAGTTCCACTACGTTCGCCACTCATCAGTTGCAAGCTGTGTCCTTTCTTTATTCTGGCAACGTGGATTGTGGCGATAGCCGTGGCCTCGCCATATCTGTTTTCTTACAAACTTGTAGAAAATCAAGAAGAAGTAAAGTGCCAGAATCAGTGGGCGAAAACCTTCGGTGAAAAAAGCTTTGTCACTTACTTACTGGCAGGTGTTAGCGTGTTCTTTTACATCCCAATGATCCTGTTGGTTGCAGTTTATTCCATCATCCTGATCAAACTTAAGAAACAGGTACATCTAGGGGAACAGTCGGTCAATGCTGAAGAACAGCGAACAAAGAGAAATCGAAACGTGCTGAAAATGGCCATTGCTATCGTGTTAGCGTTTTTTCTTTGCTGGTTACCCGCTTACACCATCGTGCTGATAATTCAGTTTTTGGAACCGACAAGTTCTATTCTATCCTCTTGTAGTTTTCAAGCGTTTTCTATTTTTACCTACTTTCTGGCTCTCGCAAACTGTGCCATAAATCCGACTATTTTGTTTATTTCAAGCAGTAATTATCGCCAAGGTCTTAAGAGACTTGTGAATTAATTTGGTCCAGTACCAGACTGTTGAAGTGGCTCAGTTGTGAGACTAGCACTGAGAACTGAAACATTTGAACTCAACCTTAAGAAACGGAAAGATTGTTAGCCTTGACAAAGAACAGTGGGCGAGTCATCCTTAAAAGCGGTCTTGTTCGTTGAAGAATTGAGATCTATTTGATATAATTAGTTAACTACTTTAACTGACTGGGCTATTGTTATATCGTCTAAGTTTATACGATTTTGATTGACTGACAGGCTAAATTTATGTTGATTCTTCAGAGCAAAGCTTCCACGCGGAGTAAAGAGACTGTTAGAAACGAAGCCGAAAGGCCATTGAGAACATTTAAAGTCCTTGTTATTTTTTGCAGTAAGTGGAGAAGTGTGTACAGATATGCTGTTTAGCTCTTTTAGAGAAATTCCCTATCGTTAGATCTGCCAGTTGAGTTTCAATGTCTCATGAACTGTATTAGTGAGTCTCCTGTATTTAACTTGTGGGAATAAGAAACTTCTTAAAGTAATTGCTTTGTATCATAGTCAGTTTTTTGTAGGTTCACCTGGACAAGTCCAAAGAACGATTGTTTAAATGTGAGGTAACGATTCCTAACGGGGATCCCATAATCATGATATTGTAAAATTTCGTTAATAAACATTATATTATCGCTAGTGTCATAAGCTTCAAGCAAAAGTGAACGACCGAAATTAAATTAAAGTGATGAGTGTTTGAGGAATGCGTGCAATGGTGATATTGGAAGCTAATACCAGTTAATGGGACCCTGGTCCCAGGTGGGTTCAACCTTGTAAGGCAGGTTTTGGGTGAAAGGTCGGACGAATTGCAATGCCCAGCCCTCCAGATTGCATTGAGGGGAGTATATCTATATGTCGCGGATGCGGGTAAAGGTCGCCGGTGCGGGTGCGGGTGCGGGTTAGGGTTGCGGGTTAACATAGATCACCAAATTTAGCATGACATTATCCACATGTCAGAACGGGAAAGTCTACTGATTAAAAGCTAACTAAGGGCGATACAAACGACAAAGTCTTTAAAGAAAAATCTATATGATTAAAACTGCATTGGCTAGTTACATTTGTACTAAGTAACCGGGACACCTGCGTTTGGAATTTGTAGGGGTGGAGGTTCAAGTTCTGATTGAGAAAAGGAAATCATATTGCGTTCACGTTCTCCAGAAACCTTGAATTTGGTCATTTCAAGTAGCTGTTTTGCAGACTGTATTACGTTTTCAAAAGTCATTCTTTTTTTTTCTTTTTTTTTTTTAATTTAATGATTCTGGTATTGAGCACGAGCTCCCGCTCCGACGCCAAGTGTGGATATGTGATGACTTGTGACTTGTCTTGGTGGTTGATTCCAAAAAGACCTTCCGAGGATTGCACCCCAACCTCGTCCCCAGGGCGCTTTTCCCTGGCATTTGGAAAAAAAGCCAGGGAAAAGCGCCCTGGGGACGAGGTTGCGCACTCCCCTACTTTGTATGCCCGAGGGTTTAAGGGTACTTAAAGTTGCAGTATTACGAACAAAAGTAGTTGGCCTTTTGTAGCAGCGAAGTGGAGTGTAAAAATTCAGTGCCCACTTTAAACAGCCGAAACTCCGGACCGAAAAAGCGCACTGTGTAAAGCTGGTATCCTAATGCTACTTACTTTAACTAATACCTCTTTTTTTTCTTTTTCCTGCGACCCAAGACAAATAAAATTAATTTGGGGGGCAGAAATACGTAATCTCCCACCAGCGTTTTAATCATTACCATGTTGCAAGTGATCAGTCTTAACTCTTCTCTCCTCCATGCCTAGCACATTTCTCTCTTCACTTTTGAGGAAAAATGAAAAAATCAAAATTTCTTCAAGAACCCATCCCCCCCCCCCCTCCAAGACCTGAAAATGGTAAGTCAAACCAGGGTTTAGCGCTGTGTTAGGTTAGACATGGGGAACAGTTAGAAATAGCCTTTACATCAAAGAAGACCATATAATACTTCAATTAGAACTGATATTAATTTTTTAACTACGGGCCCTTGATATTCAACAAAAAGAAATGATTAACACCTCCAGCAAAATCTTACAAAGGTGGTGACTATTTCTTTGATAAAAAAGATCTCCCCTCCCCTTGAACCACATTCTTGACCACCCCCTATGTTTTCTCTCTCCATCTTGGCCCCTTCTTAATTCGGTATAAGGGTCCGCAGTGTCAGCTTATGTGACTTAAAAGAGGTGGTTTTTAGCCTATGTAAATATGAATACATAATTTGGTTCATCGAAAATACAGCTTTCACTTTTTTTGTAGTAAATGAGACTTGCGTACATACTTACTTCTTCAGCGAAAAGTATGTACCGTGAGTTGCCATTCGTCGTTCGTGCTCAATTTTAGTGCGGTTGCACGAAAGGATTTCCCATCCTGGTAAATCTAATTTTTCCCACGTTACTGGCGGCTTGATCAGTAAAATAGGAAAGAGTGGTCATGGCACGTGGGTAAAACTTTCATTCATATAGTTCTGGTTTCCCAGAGTGACAAAAAGGAAGAAGTTTACTTCAATCGATTGATTCTTTTTCCTGATGGAGTCCGACAGTTCCGTTGAGTCAGAGCCCAGTTCCAGTTATAATTCAATTTCGCTCTTTGCCGTGGACATAGGAATAACCGCTCGCTGAGTTCTTTAACCACATGCAACCCAGACTCTGTATGATAAGTAGGACTTCTTTAGAGTCAGGATTTAGGGAATGCATGGGATTATATAAAAAATTAAAAAAAAAAATGCTGTAAACGATGTATTTTAAACGGATTTGAAATACTGACTGTTTATTTGTGTCATTCAAGTTCTATTGTTTAGGATATTTTCTTTATTCCCAAACAAGGGTCATGAGTCTGGGCAGTTTCTGGTTTAACATGCGTAAAATACGTACGATTTTTTTTTGTCTCCCTGAGTTATTCATATCTAAATCGGGATTTCTCAATCGAACGCGAAATCCGAAAACGGATTTCACATCCGAGAAATCCGTCCTCAGGGTGGATTTCAATTAAGAAATCCAAATCCGGATTTCATGGATTTCCTTTTTACCGTTCGATTGGGAAATCCGAAAAAGGTTTTGCAAAACTATTCTCGTGAACAGTGGCCTTCTTTTTGCAAAGTATGCGTGCGCGTGCAAGACCGCTGTTCTTAAGGACAGTTTTTCAAATCCTTTTTCGGATTTTTCAATCGAACGGTAAAAATGACAATCCAAAATCAGATATCTCTGCGATGAAATCCGTTTTCAGATTTCGCGTTCGATTGCAAATCCGAAATCCGGATTTTAAAATCTAAATCCAGATTTCCCAATCGAACGCACCCTTAATTAAATTACATTCAACTGTAGTAATCTATAATTTTTTATAGATGCCAACCAAATTGCGTAACACACCAGTGGCATTTGGAAAACTTTGTCCTCTCGTTAAAACGGCAAACAATTGCCTCGATTACTAAAATATGGATTTGGTTGTTAACTCTCCTTGAAAAATATCGTAAATGCGAATTACTGATTAATTATATCACAGCTGAAAACTGGAAAAAAAGTAATTTAAAGTCTACTGTTGTTTTGTTTGTTTTTTAGATCCATGTTTAAAAATCCTGTCTAAAGCTGAATTCCTGGTCGAAATAAGTTTCTTTTATTACCCGTTGCCAATTTTTTTTTCTCGAGGCTCCGAAATGTTTGTTTTGTTGTTAACTTTATCTCTTAATTAAATTTGGTAATTTATGTACTAGCGACCTTTACCCACACCCGCACCCGCGACATTTAGGCATACTCCATTGAGGGTTGGCCGATGGGTTAATGACCCTTCCCCGAAAGAAGATATCATTACTGAAACCAGACAGGCTTTTCAAGACGGTAGTGGCGGAAAATTGTTGAGGCCTTATGCACAACGGAGCGCGAGGTATGGAAAGGTAGGCAACAGAATTTATAAGTCAGGCCGAAATTCATGTTAACTGGCCAGCCAAGGAGTGTATTTCGTTACAGTATATAGTTACTGTAGAGAAACTGAAAAGCAAGCGATTCTCTTTGCGATATTAATAAAACTGATCACTTGATCTTATTTCATCGCTGTCGACGACCAGGAGTTAATTTATTACTCGGACGTACCCGCCGCGGTACAAGTTGGAGGGATGGATAGACTACAGTTCGTTGAATACGATATTTTGATTCTTTTTTTTGTTTTGTTTTGGTTTTTTTACTTTTAATTAATTTTTTGTTAAGTTGCCTAGTACAATATGGTGTTTAAAAATATTGTGAGAAACATGTAAATGGCGCAGCTGGGGGCCAATGATGTCATCCGATACGGCAGAATTGTTTCGTAGTGGTCTTCCTACTAGAATACCGGTAGTCACTTTATAAGTGTGGCTATCTCAAGGAAAAAGCTATCAAATGTTTTTGTATAGTGCGGTTTCGATTGCTTTGTTTGTTTGTTTGTTCTTTAAGCCCTGCAAATGAATTCTTTGTAAGGGCCCTTTTTCTAGCTTAATCCACATAAAGAAACTAAAATGATAATAAAGTAAATAACGGATCCTTATTTTGCGCTTGGGCCATCAATCAAGAGAAAAACAAAAGCAAAAGAGGTGGAAAGAGTTATCTGGTTACAAATTTTAACAGTTTTATGAGAACGTCACTTCATAATATTAGGGTCTATTAGAGAGTCCTTTATGTAGTAAATTTGCCTCGTCAACAACAAGTAAAGAAAAGGGAACTAGAGCCGACATGACTGTGTCGCAATTGATTCTGGGGTCGTTACTGGAGCCACGCCGGTCAGCTATTGGTCAGCTATTTTATCCCTGTGGACTAGTAACAGTACCAGAAGTCTTTGCGAAAGTTAACTAAGCTCAGTTTCCTTCTCGTTCCTAAAGTGGTGAATGTCATGCTAAGTTCACTTCCTTTTGATGGCACGTATGGTGTAGGAAGAAGGAAACTGGACAAGACCTGCTTTGGGTTTGGGGGGATATCCGTCCCCCGGAACAAAAGTAAAGCTCTGCAGCAACCACGAGGAAAACAAGAACAGCTCAACCTTGGCCAGGGATTCACCAGCGCAAGAGCGGCGACCAGCTCCAAAGGGATAGAAATTTCCTTGGTTGGTGATCAGCTTGCCTTCTGCGTCTACGTGGCGGTACGGATTGAACACGGTCGGGTTGTCCCAACATTTGGGATCAAGATGAACAGCTTCTGTGTTAGGATAGACAACTGTACCCTTCGGGACACGGTATCCGCCGAGAGTTGTGTCGTTGACCGCTACATGAGGAACTGCTAGAGGCAGAATGTTTCCAAGCCTCAGTACTTCCAAGATCGTTGCTTGAACGAGTGGCAATTTCGGGCCATCGTCCAACGAGGGTCTGCGACTCCCAAGCGCTTCATCTAACTGGTGTTGTATTTCTTCTTGGTATTTTGGATTATTGGCTAAGAAAGCGAGGGAAAATCTCAATATCGCTCAAAAGGGAGCCTGGTTCCAGCTGAAAATCAAGAGGAGGATAAAATTTAGACAAACAGATCTAGGAAATTTTCCACGCGTCCATTAGTATAAGATTCTGTGGGATTCTCTCCCCCCTGACCGAACATTTTGCCCCAGGTGAGAATTTGCATTAAATGCTGGTTTATTAATGGGGGAGGGCTGTTTCATGCTTCCTTGTGAACTTGCGCACCCACCCATAGGTATATTAAGGGAGGCCTTTGTATTGTAAAAGCGGTCTGTTTAGGCTATGACAAGATAGAGAGATAAACAAAATCGATTTTCCCAGTAAGGCTTGCTTAACTGGAATTTAGACTTGAATTGTTTGAAGGCTACGGAAATGAAAAATCGTCTTGAGCTTCTTCCATAACATACGCCTATGCCATGGCCTTTGCAAAGCACTTCTTAGATGGGAAGGTGACCACAGAAAAAGACACCATAATGATTAAAGTGGGGTGCTGGATAGCGTCATTCAGCTGGTGCTTTCCCTATCATTTAGGGAATTTTACCATATAACTGAGACGCTGCGCAGAGTGTTATTCTTCCTTTCTTTGATTAGTTTACTGGTAACAGCACAGGCCAATCGTTGCAATACCCAGGTGTTTGTTCTATCATATATTAAAAGGTTTTATGGATTTTGCAGATGAAAGTTAAAAGTAAAATCGTGAAATTTGATAATAAAGTTAATGATGTCGCTATAATGTTTAAAAGGCTGCCTGACCGGCGCAAACCCCATTTTCTGCACTCTAGAGACAAGTATTCAATATTCCTTTAGGATCTATGGGCAAGGAGAAGGTGACAAATTTGTCCACGTCGTCTTCCACATTTTATATGCTGCATAACGGTTTGATATGCTTTCTTTGAGCACGTTCAATCCACATTTATTGAAGTGTTGATGTGTTCAGACATAAAATTATTAGCAATTAACGTTATTCGACTACGGAAACTACCTTAAATCAGACGTTAACAAGTTAAATTTAGTTAAAGGAAACCTGCTTCCAACACCTTTTTGTGGAGTGTTCAGGTATTGCTTTAGGGAATGTGTACACTTTTTGAATTGAGGTATACATGTGTTGCATGCCAATAAACGCCATGTCCCTTACTTATAAGTGAGAACAAGAATTTTTATTGGAAGTTTTTTTTTTTGGAATTTTTACTGGAAGTTGTTTGTGCGACAAATATGTCAGCACTACGCTTTTACTACATTCCCACTCGTCAATTCATATAATGTGCCACTAATTGCATTTGGCACTAATGGCCACTAATTAATATAATAGGCCACTGATTTCCGAGTTCCCTTGGGCCTCTGTTTCAAAACGAGGGTAGGTGCTCAGCCTTTGATATGGAAATCACTTTTCCTTCTCATGCAAATAAAACTCATTTTCACAAGAAAGGTTGTGCACCTAGCCTCACTTTGAAAGTGGGGGTTTTTGGAACTCGGACGTGGCCTATTGGTCTAGAGGATCCGTAGTGCTAAGTGTAAATTGGGACCTTATTGGATTTGGGATTTTAAGGTTCAAAATCCCGATTGGTGGTTTTCTCCCTTGCTTCGAGAGGTTTTTCTTACTAGTAAGGGCTCTCTGGTTTTCCTTTCTCCTCAAAAGCCAACACTTCCAAATTCCAATTCGATCTGGAACGCACCGAAACATATCAATAAGTGAGAAATATCCCAACTGTTTTCGTGCTTAGCAAACTACCTTTTTTAAGTGAGTCATCAGGAAAGAGCATAACCCGTTTTCTATAACCTGGAGCAACTGGGAATATTTTCCTTTTTCTCTTAGAGGGAATGGCAGTCCATCGCAAAGTTACTCTCAGTGTTACATTCCCCTCTACTCATTTTATATACACACAGTTGGAGGTGAGAATTAAGTCTTTCGCTCAGTGCCTTAACACAAAGACCCGGGCACTGCCTGAAAACCGGACCTTTTGATACGGATTCTAAAGTACTAACCACTCGGTCATCGCGCTTACCATTTCCAAGACTAATAACGATGCCTTAAATCTGGGTGGATTTCTTTCCGAAACATTGCAATTTTTGATATAACGTTAAATGGGAAATTATATACTGATCAACTTTGAACTGTCTTTTTTCTCATCCAATGCATGCTTTTACTCTCTTCACTTAATAACAAATAATGACCCACATTTTACTCAGATTCAACTAGAGTTCAAAAGTACAGAAATACAGAAATTCAAGGAGGAAATTGTATTCTACGTTTTATGCTATGTTAATTTGAATGCTAAACTTCGACATTTATCCCTTTGAAGGATAGTGCGTCTTTTATATGGACTCAGACTACCACTGTGTGTCTTCTATAGAATAACTTTAAGTTTATTATGTGGAGTGATTGGCTTGAACATTAAAGGAACTATCTCACGCTATTTGCTATCGCTTCAATAAAGCTTAATCTTTTTTGAGGCAATTGAACTCCAAAAAAATGGTCCAGTTTTCTTATTCGAGACTATATTAGGCATTTTAACTGTTTTCTGTCCTCTGTTGAAATAGATGGCAAGGATGGACAAGGATTGAGACTTGAAGAAGTTGGGCCAAACTACACAAGTTTTAAAGAATTTTCTTTGGTGTTATTACAAATAACCAGTTACATCTTTAGCCCTTGAAAAATGTTAAAAAGAATGCAATATTGTTTAAATTATTCTGGTACAAGGTTTTCGTCCACTGATAATTAGAATCACTCAATTTCCTGATGGATTCCATCTTGACCATTCAGAAATGTCCTCGTGACATACCTCATTTAATTGCCTGTTGGTAACGTTCGTTTAATCGCACGTATCTTGTATCGATCAGGAAATTGTACAAAAGCTCCCTTTAATTTCGGAAGATTCTCCTCCACTTGGATAAAGGTAAAGCTCTGAAGTAACCAAGAGACAAACAAGAACAGCTCGACTTTAGCCAGCGATTCACCAGCACAAACCCGGCGACCGGCTCCAAATGGATAAAAATTACCTTGATTGGTGATTAGCTTTCCATCTACATCAATATGGCGGTATGGATTAAAAACGTCAGGGTCTTCCCAGCAGCTGGGATCTAGATGCACAGACTCTGTGTTAGCAAAGACAATGGTATCTTTGGGAACGCGGTAACCGCAAAGTGTCGTATCAGTAAGAGCGACATGAGATACTGCAAGAGGCAGGACGTTTCCAACTCTAAGTGCTTCTAAAATCGTGGCTTGGATGAGAGGCAGATTTGGACGGTCATCTAGAGACAGCTCTCGACTGCCAACAACTTCATCCAACTGGCGCTGAATGTCCTTCTGATAATCTGGAAATCTGACTAAGAAGGAAATGACGAACCTCAGTGTGGTGCTGGTGGTTTCATATCCAGCAAGGAACATATCCTCGATGGCGACCACGAAATGGTCTTCAGACAGGAGGGCCCGGCTTTCTTCTTCATAGCTCTCACACTGGAGGTCATGCTGGGCACTTAAAAGACTTGCCAGAAAATCTCCCACTTTTTCGGTTGGATCAAATGTGTCTTTTCTTTCTCTCACGAATTTACGAATAATAGAGTGTATTTCATCAAATACTTTAAAGATACGGTCATAAGACTTAACAGGTAGGTAACGTCCCCAAGGAAAGAAGTCCAGAATGGTAGCCTCCTGAATATCACCTGCATTTGCTATAAAGTTTGCGTCGAGTTTTAAAAGCCTTTCTAGATTGGTTCATGGTATCGCAACCTTCTTTGAATATTATTCCGCAAATAACATCAGCGACAGTTCGCATCAAGCACTCGGCTGGATCAAATGGTTTGCCATCCTGCTGTCTCATGAAGTTCACCATCTTTTTGGCCTGTGTGTTGACACGACTTTCTGTCAGAGGAGTATTTGAGAGGTACTGGCGCAAGGTTGTGGTGAAAATTTTGCGATGAAACCTCCAGGCAGGACTACAGTTACCCAAAATGATGTCTTTACCACCTAAATATAAAAAGGGACATCGATAGATTATTAAGGCGCGGTCTTACCTTGTGATCTTGTCCCAAGCATACAGGAACAACTAATAAGTACCTTTGCGCCTTCTAGTATCGCACCAAGTAAGGGAATCCGGATTCCGGAATCCGAAAATCCGACAATTTTTTGCTTGTGGAATCCGAAATCCTCGGATTTGGAATCCCGAGAACAGCTCAAAGGATCCGGAATCCCACTAACGACTGGAATGCGCAATCCAGTTTCCATTGATAAATAATCCAGAATCCAGAATCCAAGGTCTGGAGTCCAGAATCAATGAGGTTGTTTTGGATTCCCTTAAATGTGCGCGAGTAATAGCTATTTAGAAAACTGTAATCCTGATACCTTTATCGTTAAGAAAAGAAAATGTAATATTTTGAAGGCTGATTACTACATTATTAACAAGGATACAGACTTCGGACGAGACAAGCGCTTTTGAGGCTAACCAAGTGATTATGGATTATACATAAAGTTAATTAACTAATCGGAGAAGAATATAAAATATTAAAATATTTTAATCTGATTTGCAAAAATGTGAGCGAGATATAATTTGCGTAATGCCCAAAGCTACAATCAGAGATAAAATTGAGGAGATACTGTCAATAGTCAAAAAATAGGGCAAGTCTTGAAAAAATACTGCATGAACACCCACTATGCCGCCAGCCCGAGTTGGCCTTTTTCCCACATCAAGTAACTTAAACAGTGGCAAAATATTGTTTGGCTATGAGTGTGGTAGGGGAAGGAGGGCTTGCTAAAATAACCCTTTTTATAATAAGATAATGACAAATCTAGCAAAAGACTGAAAGTGTCAGTACCTCAACTAATTTTGTATTCGACTGTGGGTCAACCTTAAGCTAAACACACCTAAGGTTTATGTGCAAAGTCCCCAGATTTCGTCACCAGCATTTCTTTAACAGCCTCAGAAGTTGCAGCCATGACGACCTTACAGCTTCCAAGTTTCAGGGAAAAGATTCCACCATAATTTTCCCTAAGGCTGCAATAGTAAATACAGTGATGGATGAACGAATTGTGTGACGATTTAATAATCATAAAGCTAAAAGTGAGAAATAAGCAAACACTGGCAACCAATGCCACAGAGGAAACGTTCCCCTTAACCCTCGGACGTACAAGGAGGGGGGTGGCTCCCTAACCCCCCCCCCCCCTCATTTTTCTTAATTTTAATATCAGCACATGACGTTTTTCAGAAGCTGTTCGTTTATTCCTAGCGCGCATTTTGAGACCAGTTTAATGTGGCTAAATGTGATTTAGGCAAAGTTAAATTGCAAGCCAATGCGGTCAGCGGTCTCCTCCTCCAGCCTACGTGATCTGTGGGGTGACCGCAGGGGCCTTTTGCTTATCTTGTGACCTTTAGTGATAGTTATTATAGTTACGAGATATGACGTCATAAGTAGCAAGTGGCAAGCCATTTCTGTGAGAAAATGCATGTTTTCTCACCTTCTTTCTTCAAAAAGGTAAAGATTGTGGATAAATTATGCAAAGTGCTTATTTATGTGTTATTTCGTATGTCAAGGGCAAGAAATTACTATTTCTTGCGGTTTTAACCTGACTTCTAATTCTTGGTAAAATCCAAGATGGAGGGTAAGATGGCAGCCATTGCTGGTGACGTCACATGCCTCTTGTGGCGCCACCACTAATAAGATATACCTTATATCGTTGTGAAGATCAACTTTAGGCTTTCCACTGAAGGCAAAACCGTTTTGAAATAGTGCAACATATCAAAAACTCTAGGGAGGGCTTCCATCACCCCCCTCCCCCCCCCCCCGCATCACTCGCGAGCGAGGCTGAGTATGGGCAACCCGCTTTTACACCTCAGGCCCCAATTAATCTAACGTTCAATTAGTTCTATCCACCGGATAAATCACTATACAGCGAATAAATATTAGGGATCAAACCAATTGCGTTATCCACTGTATAGAGATTAGACTGACAGTATTATCCGCCTATCGAACAATGGAGTCCGGATGTATGAATTAAGTCTTAAAAATGCTGATCTCTGGAGAAAGACTGACCTTTCTATTCACTACTATATACGTTACCTAAACCATCGTTGAAAAATTAACATCCTACGTTCTTCGGCATATTCGTTTGCGGTTCTTTGCATTCCTTTGTGGTTAATGTTTGTATTTTATAAATTTTTGGGCCATAGATCTTTTATAGATCCGATATGCTGCAATTCTTGCATGTTTTTTTCCATGTTTTTGAGGTTGGTTTTGGCAATTCTTTATTTTTTTCTCTGCGAGACATCAACTTGACACTTGGACTCTTGCCCCCCAGAAGACACGTGGTATGGCGTGATTCTGTGGGTGTTCAGAGTTCTAGATCAGGGCTTAAAATCCGAGTGCGCGGATATTTTTCATCAGAGTTTTTTTCTGGTTTTTGAGCCATACTGACGAGCCCCCAAAAGGGCGAAACAGCTGTCTAGGCTACAATCCCGCTCTGTTTTGAGCTCTTTCGGTGTCGTGTTGATGTCTTGCAGAGTTAATTTTCTCGTAGTACGATCAGCATCGCAGTCTTCTGCTTGCAGAATTTGATACGTCTACATCAATTTAGTGCTTATACTCTTATTCCAAAGGGGTGGTACTCACCCATAAAAGTGACGGGCGTACTTGTCGGAAAATTTCGAGAACACCCCTAAAAGGTACCAGAATCTTGTTTTACGGGTGTGTCCCAAATTCATTTTCACCCTTAAGGGACGGACCATTAGAAAACTTATGGGGGGGGGGGGGGGGGCGCGAAGTACCAAAAAAATATTCGCGCAAGGGAAAATTAAATGAAAAAAAATTCTTACACGCCAATTAATCCTAAAAAATATTCATGCTATGGCCTAACATAAATTCATACAAGGAATTTGATGACGAAAAAAAATTCCTGCGGCTCGAAAATCCCCCCCCCCCCATAACTTTTCTAATGGTCCGTCCCTAAGAGGTACCAATTCAACAACAACAAATTATATAATTGGCACTCCAAATTTGAATAGTAATGAAAATAGCTTTCGAACACTTTCTTCTCAAAGACTATTTGGAAGTATTGTCATAAATCTTACCGAGACAACTCTGGCAGCAGTCATGTTAGATTTTAGCGCCCTAAGCGGTACCAATCCGCAAATTTCAACGACGAGCACACCCGTTACTTTTATAGGAGAGTATCCCCCCCGGGTAAATTTTATGCTACTTATCATGATGTAATAACTGGATTGCGGAGTCCTTGCCAGTGGAACATTGATTCTGGATTCCCTGATATATTAGTAAAAAGTACTTTCTGCCGAAAAAATCTCAAAAAATAAAAAAAAGTACTAAAAAACACGGGAGATTAACAGTCTACCAAACAGACTAAAAAACAAAAAAAAAGTACAAAAAAACACGGAAAATAATCAGGTTAACAAAAATGTCAGAAAAAATAAAATTGATTTAAGGAAAAGAATATAATTAAAAAATAAAATAGTCATGTCAAGTCAATCTTATGATAAAATGCCTTTGGCGGAGTTAAAAAAGATATTGAAAAGGAAGAGAAAAAAGAATAAGGAAGATTTTAGTAAACTTAGGGAAAAGTTACTTGAAGATATTTTGAGAGAAGATAAGATTAGTGATAAAATAAGTAAAAAAGTAGCAAAGGTAAATAAACCCAAACCCAAACCCAAACCCAAACCCAAACCCAAACCCAAACCCAAACCCAAACCCAAACCCAAACCCAAACCCAAACCCAAACCCAAACCCAAACCCAAACCCAAACCCAAACCCAAAAAGAAAAGACTGGATTATGAAGAGTATTTTGAAGAGTGTATCCGAAATAAGAAAATTCCAGAAGATGCTCCGCTATATTTAAAACAAGCACTCAGGAGAGCTATAAAAGAGCGTGATCAAGGCCTAATCAGAGAAAAATCTGCGATAAGAGGATTTGTAAATTTGTATAAAGTTAAGGGCGAACCTGGTCTTACTCCTTTTGAGTTCTTTTCAAAACATAAGCAGTTACTTAAGGATTTTTTCTATTATCACCGTAATATTAAATTTACTTTGGTTTTAGTCTGTATGATGGAGTATAAATCTGGCGATTTTAAATTACAGGTTGTTCAACAAGATAAGACTTATTTTCGTTCAGAAACTTATACTAATCTTAAGTCAACTGAAGAGAGAAAAGTAGTTACTGATGCTATTCGTGATATTTTAAATAAGTTAAGTTTTTATCAGTTGCATGGAAGTGGTTGGTATTTTAAGGAAGTTTTATATTTAGAGATACATACTTATGAATTTAATCCAATTAGGGGTTCTTCTTATATTCCCCTTCCAGATTGGATAATGAGGAAAAAAGCCATTACCAGTATTAGAAATAAAGATAATAAGTGTTTTATCTGGTCTATATTACGTTATCTTCATCCCTTACCAAAGTATGATTCTAGTTTGAAAGATCTTAGGCCTTATGAGAAAGAACTTAAAATACCAAGTGGGTTTAAATTTCCTGTTAAAGTTTCTGATATTACTAAATTTGAGAATGTTAATCCCCATCTTCCAGGAATAAATGTATTTTCTGTGAATGATAGAAATGTAATTTACCCTTTGAGAATGGCTTTTAAAGATCCAAATAAAACAATAGATTTATTCCTTTATGAGGAGAATGGTAAATGTCATTATTCACTAATTAAAAATTTTTCGCGATTAGTACGGTCTCAGATAACTAAATGTACAAGTCAACCTTTAAAAATATGTAAGAGATGCTTTAATCATTTTGTATCAGAAGAGAAGTTTAGAACTCATATAAAATATTGTATGAATAATGAAGTAGCTATAGCAACAATGCCAAAAGAAGGAAAAGATGATATAATAAAATTTAGAAATACTCATAAACAATTTCCCCTTCCTTTTGTGGCTTATGCTGATTTTGAGTGTTTTACAAAGCCAATGAATAGTTGTTCTCCAAACCCAGAAGAATCATATAATTATAATTATCAAAAACATGAACCATCAGGATTTTGTATTTATTTTCAGGGAGTAGTTGATACTAAATTTGAACCAATATTATACACAAAGCAAAATGAAGATGAAAATTTAGCTAAAATATTTGTAAATAAACTTGTAACTACAATTCAAAATATTTATAAAGATTATTATCGTAGGCCAAAGAGAATGTGCTTAACAAAAGAAGAACATTTAAATTTTGTTGAAGAAAAAACTTGCCATATTTGCCAAGGAGAAATAAAAGAAGATGAGGTAAAAGTAAGAGATCATTGTCATTTTACAGGAAAATACCGAGGAGCTGCCCACGGTCGTTGTAATGTGAAAGTTAGAAAACCTTTACTACTTCCAGTTATATTACATAATCTTCAGGGATATGATGCTCATTTATTCATTAAACAACTTGCGAGTCTACCGGGTAAATTTAGTTGTATACCTTCAACTGAGGAGAAGTATATATCATTTTCTGAGGAGTTTGTGTTTGACAAATATTATTGTGTTAAAAATGGAAAAATGAGGAATTTAAAGTTTGAAATACGTTTTATAGATTCATTTAAGTTTCTTCAAACATCACTTGCTAATCTTGTATCAAATTTGCAACCAGAAGATTTTATCAATACGAGGCAAATATTTAACCAGCATACAGATTTAATCACTAGAAAAGGTGTATTTCCATATGATTATGTTTCATCACTTGAAAAACTAGATCAGCAGTATCTTCCGCCCAAAGAAGAATTTTATTCTAAATTAAACGATGAGGATATATCGGATGAAGATTATCAGCATGCGTTGAATGTATGGGATACTTTTGAATGTAAAACATTAAGAGATTATCACGATCTTTATCTTAAGTCTGATGTGCTGCTTCTTTCCGATGTATTTGAGAATTTCCGTAAAACTTGCCTCAAACATTATAAGTTAGATCCTGCTCATTATTATACATCTCCTGGTCTTGCTTGGGATGCATGTCTTAAAGAAACGCGACAGGAATTAGAGTTACTGACTGATTATGATATGCTAATGATGGTTGAGAGAGGAATCCGGGGTGGAATTTCGCATATATCAAAGCGATATGCAGTGGCAAACAACAAATATATGAAAGATTATAATCCAGTTAAGGAGTCAGTTTATATTCAGTATTTAGATGCTAATAATCTTTATGGATGGGCAATGTCTCAACCACTTCCAACACATGGATTTAAGTGGATGAAAAATCTAACAAAGGAAAAAGTCCTTCGTATATTAGAGGAGGATGAGCAGGGGGGTTTTGGGGGGACAAGGTTCCCCCAGGGTTATGTTTTTGAAGTAGATTTAAATTACCATAAATATTTGTGGCATGAGCATAATGACTATCCTTTAGCTCCAGAGAAGAAAAAGAAAGCTAATGTTGAAAAACTGTTTTGTGATTTTTATAATAAGAAAAATTATGTTGTACATTATAAGAATCTGCAACAGTATCTTAAAATGGGATTAGAATTAACAGCTGTTCATCGTGGTATAAATTTTTTTCAATCTGCTTGGATGGAACCTTATATCCGAAAGAATACAGAATTACGGAAAAAAGCTGCAAACTCTTTTGAGAAAGATTTTTTCAAACTAATGAATAACTCAGTTTTTGGCAAAACAATAGAAAACATCAGAAAAAGACAAAACATAGAATTAGTTGATAATCCCAAAAGAGCGCTAAAATTAGTGGCGCAGCCTAATTTTCAACGTGCTACAATATTTGATAAAAATTTTATAGCAGTACATATGAAAAAGCAAGATATAAAGTTTGATAAACCTGTCTATGTAGGCCAAGCTATTTTAGATTTGTCTAAAACTTTAATGTTTGATTTTCATTATAATTACATCAGAAAGAAATACCAAAACAAGGCGGAGTTGTTGTTTACTGATACAGATTCTCTTATGTATGAGATAAGAACAGACGATTTTTATAAAGATATAGCACAGGATATAGAGTCTAAGTTTGATACTTCAGATTACCCCAAGGAACATCCTTCTGGGATATTGACAGGTGTAAATAAAAAAGTAATAGGAATGTTCAAGGATGAAGTAGCAGGTAAACAAATTACACATTTTATTGGCCTTCTTTCTAAACTTTACTCTTTCAAAGTAGAAGAGGATAAAACAACCAAAAAATGCAAGGGAATGAAAAAGAATGTAATAAAGAAGGGTATACAATTTGAAGATTATGAAAAGTGCTTATTTTCAGGTGAAAAACAGATGAGAAAGATGAATATTATCAAAAGTGAAAATCATAATATATATTCAAAGGAAGTTAATAAAATTGCTTTGAGTTGTTTGGATGATAAACGCAGGGTCTTAAAGGACAAAATACATACAAAGGCCCTAAGACCTTCCAAAAATAGTATAAACTAAAAAGTAAATGGTATACACTCAAGAAGAGATTTATAAATACTTGAGTATAATGGAAGATAATATTAAAAAAAATTTAGATTTGCCTTTTATTAATGATGTAATTGAAAAAAGAAGGGAGTGTTGTTCAGATCCTAAATTTATTATCTGGAGTGGTTATCGTCTTTGTGAAAATTGTTCTACAACTTCTGGCCATGTTTTAGGTTATTTTGATGCTAAAGAATATGATAGATTCCATTTTCAAAAAAAGAGTGTATATCAGCCTAAATATTATTATGAGAAGAAAGTTTCTAACATTTCAGATATAATTGATCTTTCTGATGAGGAAAAGTCTTTGGTTTATGATAAACTTATTAAATTAGATGAAAAAATAAAGAAAAAAATAAATGAGGATTTAGGCCGTAAGAGGCTGGTAAATGTATTCTATTTAATAAAAAAAATATTAGAGGAAATGGGATCTGATAAGAGTGAAGAAATTACTTTAAAAATAGGTAAAAAAACTTTAAATAATTATGATAAATGGTGGGAAAATTATCAAAGGGTGAAAACCTACGGTTTTCCCCCTTAACCCCCTTTCCCTTGGGTAATTCTATATTAAATTTAATATAGAATTTTTATACCACCCCTTCCCGAAATACCCAATGTATAATTCCTAGTAAATATCCTAGTACTTCTGATTCTTTGAATGGTGAATTCATGACATAAACACTTCCTCTACCTAATCTATATTTTTTATAGAAAGCTTTGAATGCTAAATTGAATATCAAGTGATTAGCTATTACAGGCGAATTTGCCATTAGAGAGTATCTATCTCCAGATAGATTATATATAATTTGGCTTAGATCAAGTTTATTACTAAAATTTTCAGCATATAAATACTGGTAAACTAGACAAGCTTTAATGAAGTTATCAGGGTAAAACTGTGTTTTACAGGCTGGAAAATGAGTATTAACGTAATCAACAATTTCTTGTATCATTTTATTTATTGTTTATATACTTCTTAGAGTATCTACTAGAAAATCTATCAGCGATTGGTGATTGATCAATTATCATTTCATCTATCAGTTTCATTCTATCTACGAATTCATCTTTATTAAAATCATCTCCCCTTAAAGCCGCTCTCAGTTCAACAAGTGTTTTTTCATAAGTTGTATAAGCTATCCGGGATAACTCTATTTTCTTTTTATAATTTTTATTTTTCCCCACTCCAGCCATCACTACTCCGGCTCCATTTACTACCCCTAGAATAACTGGGTTCAAAGTTATACCTCCAGCCACAGTTCCTATAGCAACTAAGCATATCCCAGAAATTGTAAATACATCGTCAAGAAATTTGTAACTCTTATAACATTTCTTAAAACACCAAAATTTCTTGTGGTAGTGTCTATAAAAATCTTTTATAGTTTCTATTTCTGTTTGAGAAAGAGATTTATCTATGTGATTAAATTCAAAGATATCCTTCATTTTATTCTTAAGTGTATATTAGAAGCAGGGGGGTTTTGGGGGGATGCAATCCCCCCACTATAAAATGTAACTACCATTTAACTTTTCTTGAAGCATTACTTTATGATATTGCTCAGAGTCAGTGTCGTAAAAGTTTGGAGAAAACATTATATTACTTAACACTCCGTCTTCTGTCGTAAATACAAAGCTTTGATCGATGTTGTAACGGGCTAATGGTAAGCTTAATATTGAGTTGTAGTTACTTATTTTAACTTTTGTAATATTTTGGTTACGATCTTCTGTCAACCATATAACAATTTTTTTCCCACTAAAATCACTTAGCATAGTTAATTCGCTATTTCTATTATTAACAGTTAAAGTTACTTTGTTATTTGTTTTATTGTAGTATAAATGTACTAACCTTCCACCATTTGAATCTTCTTTTGTTAGTCTAAAATTTCTATTTCTCCAATGATAAAAAATAACACAAAGAGTATATTTTTCTATACCATTAGTAGGATTAAAACTAACTTTATATTTTTTGATATTTAAACCTTCTTTTCTTATATCATCTATGGTTCTATTAGGTATACCCATATCTTTTGTAGTATTACCAGTAATAGATTTTAAATAATTAAAAACAACGCCAGATACACCTCTACTTAATTTGTAATTATTTGCAACAGTAAAATCAAAAACTTCTTCGAAATATTCTCTGTACAAATTATTTACAGTGAAGGGAGCTAATTCCTTTACCATTGCAACTGTTGCAGCGCTATTATCACTGTTTCGGTCAAGTTTAATATTTTTGATTGTTTTTTGATTTGCATTTATATCAACGTTGTACACTACTTCTGTTGGTTTAATATCAAATGCGGTGTGATAGTCGTAAACTTTATCTGGGTCGATATTGCTAAATGTACCCACAATGCCATAAGCAATGATGTAAACTCCTGAAAACAGTGATGGATACGTAGAGATATTATATCCGCCCTGAAGAAAATCAACCGAAATGTGAAGAAAGAACTTATTCCCAGATGACAATTTTCGGAAATTAACTATTATTCTGTGGTAGTACATAGTTTTTGTTGATCCTGTTGAATCAGTATACCTATGGGATAGTTTTTTTACAATTACATTTCCAATTGATAATCCTTTTGAAGTTCCTTTGTCAACACTTATTTGAGTATTATTCCAAAGATTATAATCAGTGTTGAGTATTTCCAAACACAACGTGTATTCGGTATTTGCAGTTAGTCTGTAAAAATTAATTCCCATTTTATAATTAAATGTATTCTTATGCGTAGTTCCATCATATCTCTTTCGTATAGACGCGTAAATTACTTTGTGATTATAGTCGTGAAAGTTTCCTTTGTTTGGTGCTAAATCTCCTATTTTTGATATAACAAAACTATTCCCCCCATCCGTTTCATCAGTCAATTGAGCCCCACTTGACATGAGATAAGCAAACTCATCTTTATAATGGCTTGGTTGAACTGCAGTAAGATGAACTAGATTGTCAACATAACCTTTGGTTACTGCTTCATTGTCTTGGGTTGGTACACCTAGATTCTTTATTTTATTACCATCAAGGTTGACATCAGCTTTTACAACCCCACTTATTACAATTTTAGGTGTGTTGATTTCTATTCTCTTAAGTGGTTTGGTTATTGCTTTTGGTAGATCAGTGAATAGCCGACAAGTGATAGCTGTGTGATTTGAATTGTTATGGGTTCTTAGTTTTACTCCTGACATATTAAAATTCCAAGACTTGTGAATATTTAATGACCAAGTGCCAGTGCGATTTCCACTTACCCAAAAATTAGAATTGGAATGAGAGTCATCTCTAGGAATAAACCACAAAAAGTCAACGTTTATATTTCGCGAACCAAATTGAAATTCTATTTTGTTAATGTATGTGTTAGCAGTTGGTGTCCACCCTACAAGAGGTTGACCAGGTGCTGATGTTGTAAAAACAAAATCATCAAATGATGAACCTGAGATATATTGTAGATACAAAGTCGTGGGCGAAGCTGGATCTGTTATAGTAAACACACCACTTGTTCCATCTCCAGAATGATGATCAAATCTTTCTATTTGTTTACGAACCCATCCGCGATTAGCAGCTTGTTGATCTGTGGTGGGGTCACTGAGGTTAACTATTTTATTATTACCAACATTAAGGTTACCAGTCATTGCAACAGTACCATCTTTTTCCAAATAATCACTTAAATCTGGACTTCCAGCATTATCATCCACATACTTTTTGGTTGCAGCATCTGTGTTTGATGTTGGAGTTGCAAGACCAACTATTTTTTTATTTCCAAGATTTAGGTTACCAGTCATTGTTACACTTCCATCCTTTTTTATAATAGAATTTGTATCAGGTATTGAGTCATCCACATACTTTTTGGTTGCGCCGTCTGTGGGGGCTGTTGGTGTTTTTAAATGAATTATTCCTTTGTTATCCATGTTTAGATTATTAGTCATTTTATTTGTTCCAGCAACATGGAGATACTTCATATCTGTGAAAGCTAATGGTGTTGGTTGTTTGGCACCCGTTGGATTTGGTAGATTATATATTCGATTGTTGTCCATATTAAGATTTCCTTTCATTGGGTAAGATCCATCTCTGTCAAGAAATGTGTTGTCTACGTAATATTTTGTTGCTGGATCTTTTAAATCCTGTGGTGTGATAAGATTTGTAATTCGGTATCTATCCTTCATATCAATGTTTGAATTAACTGTTAGTCGTGATGTTGAGGGTGAACCACTAGAATTATCATCAACATACTTTTTTGTAGCAGCATCAGTATTAACACTAGGTGCACCAACATTTCTTAGTTTTTTATTTACCATATCATAATCCCCGCTTGAAGTAAGATTAAATCCAACTCCTGGTGCTCCTTGTATTCCCCTTGCAAAGGGATTATCAAGAGATTGTTCGTTAAATATTCCCATTTTTTATTATTAGGATATATTACTGGTGAAGTTTTTAGCAATACGTTTTTTTGGTTTATCAACGTATAGAAATGAAAAGGGTTTTTTTGTTGCTGATTTATACGCCTCTTTGTCAACTCCTAATTCGGATGATATTCTGTTTGCTTCCCTCGATGATGGAAATTCATACAGACAATAGTGAGAACAATTCAACCGGATATCCTTTGGTGTTTTATAAAACGATTGACTGAGGTACACCACCGAACAATTCTTATGTCGACCTTGAATGAAATAATCAATCAGTTGTCTCTGGTTTTTATCACAAACGTAGTCATCAAATATCACAAGTTTTTGGTTGTCTTCGTAATCCATTTCTGTAACCGGGGTTATTTCGTCGTTACTCACATGAAGTATTTCATATCCAATTTTACTACTCAACTCCCTCATTTTTTTAATGAGTTTTTGATACTTATCCTGTTCAAGATTACGTGCGTAAAGATAAATCTCATCGTAATGCAACAGTGGTTTGATTAACATATGATACAGCAGATTAGTTTTACCACTTCCACTGTTTCCGCAGATTAACATTCGAAACGTATCCGCCGGCATAAAAGGAAATAGCTGTTTATATTTTTTATTAATGTCAACGGAACTATCATAGTTTGGTATTTCCATTTATCTATTGATTAAATAAAAATATAAGGGGAACCTACGGTTCCCCTAACACCCCTCCCTTTTAATTTTTATTTAATCAATAGATAAAATGGATATAGAAGAAGCCAAGAAATTTGCGAGAGATAAGATTGCAGCAGATGATATGTTACTGCAAGTAAGAAATGTTATAAAAGAAACAAAATGGCAAAAACAAGATATGAGAGAGGGATTTAAAGAAACATTTAAACCACTTATTAAATCTCAAGATAGCATTAAAAAAAGTATCGATGAGCAACAAAACGCAACTATAGAACAACTTAAAGCTAATCAACTTGCTCTTACACAAGGTCTTAATCAAAACAGACTTGCTATAACTGAAGGATTTGATAAACTTGACGAAGTAAAAAAATGGGATTTGGCTCAATTACCTGGTTTTGAGGCGATTGAAGAGTCTAAAGAAGATGATGGTGTTTTACCCTCTACATCAGAGGGTAAAATAGCAAAATTTACACCTGAAGACCTCGATAGAAATTTAATGACTAAAGAAACACAAGATATACTCAAAGTTAATGAATACTACAAACTCCCTTCTGAGTATTTTGAAGAGGATGTTTCTACTATTGAAAAAGTAATCGAAGATGTTAATGAAGATTTAGGAGAGACTAGTAAAGCAATAAAAAATACTGCAATTTTTGAACGTGATTCAAACGGTTATTTATTAGCTAAACCACTAAATAAAAAGCCACATAAAAACACATTAGATTTAATAAATAAATACAACGTATTAAGCATATATGCAACAAATTTAAGTAATCTTAGGTATTACAAAACAAAATCTGGCTCTGGAATGATTTACTTTAAAAACCCTCAGCAACTTCTTCACAGACTTGAACTACTCGGTGGATCAATTCTAGCTGGTAATAACGGTGTGGTAAATGAGTTTTCTCAAATAGCTCATCTTCTCAACAAAATGAAAGTGATCTCAAATAAACAGTTGAACAATTTACTACAAAGTTATGTAGGCTTTAAATAAAATGGAAGAACGAGCTATTCATATTTCTTCAATAAATAGGGAAAAAAGAGGAACAAGCAGACCTGGTGATTTTACTATTAAGTTTAACCCATCTCTGAAACTTGATCCTGATAAAAAACATCAACTTGCTCTTGATCGATTGTCAATGACTTACTCATGGTACAACATTAGAAGTGATTATAAAAACAATAAAATCAAATACACTCATGATGGATCCGCCTGGCAAACAATTACTTTTGTAGATGGAATGTATTCCTACTCAGATATCAATGATTACATTCATCAGTACATGGATCAAAAGTCTCACCATACAACAGATTCTAAAGGAGTAAAAAAGTATTCAATCAATCTAACTTTTATACTATCTACCTATCGTGTGTTAGTATCACTTGATGGTGATTATCAACTTGATTTGAGAGGAACAGAATTTGGAGACCTGATTGGATTTGAAAAGAAAGTTATTACAAAAACAGAGTATGGATCAAAATTACCAAATATCACAAATTCGATTGATGTGTTAAATATCAACACAACGGCGATAACTGATAGTATTGTAAATGGAATAAATACTAATACCATTGCTGTGATACCAACTGATAACCTCACAAGGTCTTATCCATTTACTTTCGAACCTAAAAGACCTTTGTATTGTGATGTCTCTTCATTTTACATTGATGAAATGAGAATCTATGTGACAGACTCACTTGGAAGACCAGTAAATTTTAATGGTATAGATTGGTTTATGACTTTAATACTCCACTCGATGTAATGGGTGGGGGAACCCCCCAAAACCCCCTCCCTTGGCTACGACGCATTAGTATATAAACATTATATAAAAATGATGCGACAATCAGAGTATAAAAAGAGATTTGACCCTGAATTGGGTAGTTTTACAAAACAACATATTTATGGTGAAGGAATAACAGATGTTTTTAAATCGTTTGGTAAAAAAATATTTGGAAAGACAATGAAAAAAGCTGCTAAAAAAAGTGGTGAAAAAGTACTAACAATGGCTGCAACAAAAACTGGTGAACATGCTGGTAAAAAGGCTGGTGATAAGATAGTGCAAATGTTATCAAAAGAAAAAGCAAAACCTGCAAAAAAAGTTACTTTTAATAAAAATGTTGAAACAATATCTCAAAAAGAGATAGATCAAATGTTGAATAACCTTCTTAGTGGAGGATCAACACGTAAGAGAAAATTATATAATTATTAAAATAAAATGAAGTCATTTAGAAATCCAAAATATTTAGATAGATATGAAGATGTTGTTTATGACCTGGAACAGTCTTTAGATACTGCTCCAGCAAATGCAGCTCACCAAACTAAAACAGGTCTTAGATTTGTAGCTGATAATACAGGAGAATCCACTCCTTTTGATTGGTATAACGCCCGATTATCAATGGATTTTAAAGTAAATAAGCTGGCAGATGGAGGAAACATTGCCATTGCAGACCATAACGGAATTGTAAATGGTAGTAACTCCTTTATAGAAAAATTAAGTATCCTAGCAAATGGAAGAGAAGTTTATAGTTGTAATTATGCAAATCATGTTGTAAATATTAAAAATCTTCTTGAGTATAATCCTTCATATGCTGAGAGTGTAGCTACAAACGAATTTTACTATCTTGATACATCAAGAGCTGCAGAGGAAAGACCTGCTCAAGCAACTTATAATAAAGGTTTTCATAAAAGGAAATTACTATTAGGTGTATCAGCCACAGTAAGTTGTGAAATTCCTCTTAATAGATATTCTTTCTTTGAAGCATTGGAAGACAAATTACTTCCAAATACAAAAATTGAGCTAAATATCGAGATTGAAAAAGATGCGAATTTAATTTTTAAAGCTGCTGATGATTGTAGAGTTATTATAACAAGACTACAACTTTTTATCCCAAAACTTACGTTTAATTCAGAAGGACAAAAGTTGTACATGGATAATTATCTTAAACCTTACAAATGGACATATTTGAATGAAGTAGTAGAGCGATCAAATAATACACAACAACAGACAGGTCATTTTAGAATTACAAATGCTATTTCAAAACCACGTCATGTATTTATTTTTGGAATTGATACAGCCAATATTGATTCACAAACAGCAAATCCATTTTTATACGACACTTTTGAACTACCAAATAATGCTAATATATCAAGATGTTACCTGGAAGTTGCAAATGGAAACGAATACCCTGATATTCACTTTAAACCTTCTACAGATATGACAAGAGTTTTTAGAAATGTAATGTCATACGTCTATGCAAATAATGATTATCAAGGTGGAACCTTACTCAATAGAAGTAATTTCAAAACTTTATTTCCTTTTATTTATTTTGATTTGACTAAACAGAAAATGGATATAAAAGATGGAGTCACAAAACTAGCATTTCATTACGAATTAACTGCTAATCCAGACGCTGATTATAATATTTACGCGCTAGTCTTACATGAAAGAATAGCAGAAATATCACAACAAGATGGAAAACTATTGCTTAGAGCGTAGGGGAACCTACGGTTCCCCCTACGACCCCCTCCCTTGGCTAAACCGCATATAATAAGGTACAAATGTTGATTACATAACAACTAAAAATAGAATAAAAAATGCCAAGTCACTGAGAAGAGTCAATTTACATTACTTGTTTTTCTTCCATTTCTTCCGTTTCTTCATCTTTAGCATCGGTAAGACTTTTTAAATAAAGAGACAGATCAAATTTTAAAGTCCCAAGTTCTTCCGCTCCAGCAGTTAATGCTTCTTCCTTTAATTCCTGTATCCTTTGAACACATTTCTTCTCTCGGCTTTCCAATATACGTAACGAGGGAGGCATTTTTACCAACTTGGTAGCAAACGTGGTAACTATTACCAACTTGGTAGCAAACGTGGTAACTATTACCACCTTGGTAGTAAACTTGGTAACTATTACCACCTTTATAAGCGCGACGAACAAAATGTTGTGAAATTAGTGAAAACGGTGGAAGCCTATTTCTTTTATATGCTATGTATGATGTAATAATCACGAGATTATCGTGTGGGGGGATTGCATTCCCCCAAAACCCCCCTGCTGCTACGCCGCGTGAGTTTACACGTGATTTTAAAAAGTGCGTGTTATGTAACACAGGAAAAAACCCCTCACTTGACTGCGCCGAGTGAGGTTACACGTAAAGCATTTTTTTAAAAAATTAGATTTTACATTCAAAATCTAATTACATAGAAAAAGGGAAGGGGTTTTGGGGGAACCTTGGTTTCCCCATAATTTAATATAAACATTAAAATAAAATGTCTAATTATATGGAATACGGAGTAACACTTACAGATGGACAGAAGTCAAAACTGGCTTCCGCAATAATAAATCAGTCACCTTTGACTCTTCGGTTAAAACATTCGCATCTTAGAGGAAATGATGAGTTAATGTTGACAAAAAGACAGATTGCTAAAATAAATAAATCTATTGCAAATGGCACAGGATCTGATATAAAGATAAGTAAAACTCAGATTAGAAAATCTGTAAAACATGGAGGAAACTTATTTTCATCACTTGCTTCTATTGGAGCAAAAGTTCTTCCTTACGCTATAAAAGGATTAAGTAAAGCTGTTCCCGCATTAGCTACAGGAGCTGCCACTGCACTTGGAGAACTTGGTATAAATAAAATATTTGGAAAAGGACAAAGAGGAGGAGCAATGGATTTAGCCAGCTTATATGAAATAGCGAGAAAAGGAATACCAATTCCAGCAGCTGCATTAACTTTGCTTCCAAGTATAAGTAATGCTTTTAACAAATCACAGTTGAACCAAATTAGCAGAGCTATGCAAACGGGAAGAGGATTTACTATAAAACCAACTAGAAAACAAATAGAAGGAGGATTTTTAGGTACTCTTGCTTCTATTGGGATACCAATAGCAGTTAGTTTAGTATCTAAGATGCTTGGTGGGGGGCTTCAGGTTGATAGACGAGGGTCATCTAATACAGCAAATGTTTACGTGCCACACACACATGGTACAGGTTACCCTTACCAACCTCCTCCCTTTATTGGCACATGGTCCAACCCTATAGGAATGGGAGTTAAAAAAAAAAACTCCAAAGGAAAAGGGCTACTACTAGGAAAAGACAGCCCATTCAACTCAATTCCCATTCTAGGAGCACTCCTATAAGGGGAACCTACGGTTCCCCTAACACCCCTCCCTTGGCTACGCCCCCTAGTCATTCTAAACTCCATTTTGTAATTAAACCTCTTTCAAACTTTGACCTAAAAAAATGGATAAAAAAACTAGGAATAAAACATTTTAGAGGAATATATAGTAGAGATGCTTTACCAGGGAAAATTAGAAAAGAATGTGGTATAATTAATCTAGATGATATTACTGGACCTGGAACTCATTGGGTATGTTATAGAAACATAAACGGATTATATGAATACTTTGATCCTTTTGGTTTAATAATGCCCTATGAAGTAACAGATTACTTTAAAACAGGAAAAATTCAAAAAATAGTTTACTCTATGGATGAAATTCAAAATAGAAGTACAGTATTATGCGGATATTGGTGTTTATATTACCTGTTAGAAAGACAAAGAGGTAATACTATTTTAGATATTATACACAATCCTCACTTTGATAATGACAACAGCGATTTCATAAAAGCTTACTTTATGGGAGGATTGCATCCCCCCAAAACCCCCATGCTGCAGGGAATATAAAAATAACATTTTTTTATTTAAGATTAAATAAAATAATTTATTTAATCTATAAAGGTTTTTTAATTGGATTTAATTTTTTTCAAATCATATAAAATTCCAGAAACTCTTTCACTAAAATCACAAAGATTATTATATCGGAGAACAATTTTACTTAACCTCTTAAATTTTTCTTCTTTCCTAATATAAAGACTAATTTTATTTATAAATTCTAACCAAAATTTAGCCTCTTCTCTTTTTAATTCTGAATAAAAAAACTATTTTCTTTTTCGATATCATCAAAAAGACTTTTAATTTCATTTCGAATTTCAATCTCGTAATCAGCTAGTAACTGATTATCAAAAGATAAATCAAAATCTTTAACAAACCTGTCTTCCATTTTTAAAAAATAACTAAAACCTTTAACCCATTTTTAAAACACTATTCATCTTCTTCCTCTTCAATTGGAGCATCGTCTGGAGCATTCTTTAGCTGTTTAAGTCTATCAACTTTTCTATTTAAAAATTTAACACTTTCTACCACATCATCAAATTCTGCGTAAATATCTATAAGGCGACTAAGTTTTTTATTTTTATCTAAATTTAACTTTAACCAAGAGTATTCCCCATTTTTAATTTTTTCCCACATCTCTCTTTCGCCAGCCATAAGAATTCTAGAAAGATCATCATTTTTTGCTCTTAGAGACTCAAACTCATAATTTATTTTTGTTCTTAATTCTTTCTCAAAATCCTTGAGAGTTTTAACATTCATCTTTTTTTTAATCTCGGTAAAGAATTTAGCTTCCATTTTTTTTTATTATAAGATCATATAATTATTTCTTACTACATTTTTAAGTGTATTTGATTTTTCACTTATTTCCATAAGCAACTCAAATACTTTTACAAATTTTTCCCCATTTTCCAATCTTGCTAAATCAGCGTACTCATAACTTAGATTAAGGTTATCGTATATCTTTCGGAGTTCACTTTTGAAAAAATTAGATCTAGTAGACATTTTTTATCTATACTATATATAAAATGAAAGAATCATATTGTATTGTAGATAAAAGAGTAACTCCTTGTATAGAACCAAGTGGTTACCAAAAAGATAAACGAGGGCGTACTCAATTCTTTTGTAAATGCGCTGTTTGCGGAAATAAAAAAGTTAGATATGTAAAAATGGGTAAAGTTACCCTACCGGGAAACTGGTAAGCCCGTCTGAAGGGGCGGGCGTTTTTGATACTGTTGTTGGTACGGCAGTTGATGGATTTGTTCATCACGGTTTACCTTGGATGGGTAAAAAAGCAGTTGAAATGGGAAGGTATTATGGGTCTGAAGCACTAAGAAACCCTAAATTACAAAAAAAGGCAATAAATTACGCTTTGGACAAATTAAATCCAATGATACAAAACGTGGGTTCACAAGCTTTAGACCAATTATCAACCAAAATACGGCCAAAGAAAAAATACAAAACAAACAGAAAAGATCTTGATGGTGGGGGTATAGATATCCATAAACAGATTGGTAAATTGCCAAAACCAAAAGCAGGATGGACTCTGCCAGGGCATAAATATACCGGTCCTTATAATGATCTAGAAAACCAAGTAAGATACGACCCAGTAACTGGAGAAATATTAGAAATTTATGATCAGCCAACTGGAGCAACTGATGCTGTGGCTATGCAACATGATGTTGATTATAGTGTTTGTGGAGATGACCGAAAGTGTAAAAATAAAGCTGATAGAAAGATGGTAAAATCTTTAGATGCTATTCCTTGGAAAGAAAGACAATGGGGGCATACTTTAGCTAGAACAATAATAAATACCAAACAAAAACTTGGAATGGGGGCAAAAAACGTAAAACGGCGTTGAGTGGTGATTGGTCTCAACAATTAGCCGACGAACTTCACAAACCAATCACAAGAAACTTTCAAAAGAGGCGAGTAATCTCAAATGGAATTGATGATATCTGGGCTGCTGATTTAGTTGAAATGCAAAAGTTTAGTAAGTGGAACAAAGGAATAAGGTATCTTTTGATGGTTATTGATGTGTTTAGCAAGTATGGATGGATTAGGGAGTTGAAAGATAAGAAAACTGAAACAGTAACTAAAGCGTTTGGGGATATATTAAAAAGTAAACGTAAACCTGAAATGTTATGGACTGATAAAGGTTCCGAGTTTATAAGCAAACATTTCAAGGATTTTCTGAAAAGAAATGGAATAAGTTTGTATCACACTCAAAACGAAGAAAAATCTAGTATTGTTGAGAGATGGAATAGAACAATAAAAGAAAGGATGTGGAAGATGTTTACTGTAAATAACAACACTGTTTACTGGGATAAGTTAGATAAACTAGTTGATGATTACAATAATTCGAGGCATTCTAGTATAAAAATGACTCCTGTTGAAGCAAGTAAAAAGAAAAATGAAATGAAAGTTTGGTCTAATTTATACGGTGATTTAATCTACTTGAAACCTGGTAAACCAAAGTTTGCAATTGGAGATAAAGTTAGAATTTCTAAGTATAAGAGAAATGTATTTGATAAAGGCTACACTCCAAACTGGACTGAGGAGATATTTGTTATTGATAAAGTTAATGTAACAAAACCTATTACTTATAAAATTGTTGATCTTATGGGCGAAGAAATTAAGGGTTCTTTTTACGAGCAAGAATTACAAAAAGCAAAACAAGAGACTTTTAGAATAGAAAAAATTTTAAAGAGGGATAATAAGAAAAAAATAGCATTAGTAAAATGGAAAGGTTATCCAGATAAATTTAACTCATGGATAAGTTTTAAGGATTTGGAAATTTTTTAATACAAAATTTGTATTAAAAAAATGAACGACTAGAAAAATATTACATCCTACTTATTCTATAAGCGCTTCTTCCAATTCTTTTAGTTCTTTTGCATCTTCTTCCTCAGAAGAATAATCATAATCTTTTACTTCTTCTTCCTCATCTTCCTCGTCATCATCAAATGGAAGTAAAGATTCTCGCGGTTTCAATGGTTTAATGCGGCATTCATGAACTTTAATTTGAAGAGAGGTTACAGATTTACTCATAAAAATTCCTTCAACAATTAGAGCTAACTTTACTGTAAAATATTGATCTAAGTATTTGAATGGATTAAGATCTTTTCCTTTATTATCTTTGAATAGAGATAAAATTTTTTTAGATCTTTCAGAATATATAAGTTTGGCATAAAGAACTGGAGCAGCTGATTTTGATTTTCTTGTTTTTTTCTTTCCCTTTTTATCTGTATACTCCTCCTCTTTGTAGTAAAGGGGATCTGTTAAATGAGAAGCCGCATCAGCGCCAAAATCAGATTCCAAATACTGTTGAGCAAGAGATGTTAAAGTAGTTATAGCTTCATAAAATTCTTTCTCTTTTTTGTTTGGTTCTTCATCCTTTGACCAAAGGCAAACCGGTATTGAATAACCAACTAATTTTTTTGAATCTTGGCTTCTCCTTTCTGTTACACCAAAAGAAAACAAAAACGGAGTTTCAATGACTAGCGGTCCTTTTTTATTATTTGGGTAAGTTACTTCTATTGGAATTCGCTGATATTTAAGATTACTATCCTTTACTTTAAAAGACTTGGGTTCCTTGAATTTTATGTTGTCGTTGAGATTTTCTAAACTTGTGAGCTGCATTACTAATTCTAGAAAAATAAAATCTTTAAACTGGTTTACCACAAAAGCTTCGAAGACCAATAATTAGGTGATTCTATTAATTCATGAGTAAGATCTCCCTGTCTATTTTTAATTTTAGTAGCGCGAGATAAATATTTATCTCTCCTTTCTTGATCTTTATGATAAAGATAATCTGGATATTTTGGGGAACCAAAATGCACTTTCTTTCCCTCTGGTAAAGTAACCATATATTTATTATTCGTTCGAGTAGAGTAATCAAGAGTTTCAGCTCCAAGTAGCTGAGCTTTTTTTGTTAACTTTCTGAATTCTTTTCCTGTTACTACATACTTCTGGTTATTTGGAACGTAATCAGGATCTTCATGATGTTTATAACCATCATCAACTATAAAACTATCTTCAAAATCGGGAGTAGATTCTCTTGATCTAGAAGAACACCTACTTGAAACAGACGAACTTCTTGAACTAGAAGAACTGGGACTAGATACTGGACTATTGCCACACGACCTTGGATCATTCATTTTATATAATGATTGGATAATCTTATAACAAAAAATGTTATAGGATTTAATCAACAAAATGCTCTAAATCAATTAAATCATAAAAACGTCTAGCAAAATCTACCTCAATAGAATGAGGATCGTATTCTTTTCTGAAATACATCCTTGCTATATCATCAAAATGAATATATAATTCATCAAACGCATCTTCATATGTTTCCTTGACTTTGACTTTTTGAAATTGACTGAAATACTGATCCATATCAATTTCGCCATCTTTTATCATTTTAACAATATCAAAAGCGTTATTATCCATAAACCAAAAAATACCATAAGCTTCTTCGCTTTCAAAAATTAAGCCGCCGCTTTGGTAAGTTTGTTGTCTTTGCGTATTATTTGCTTTACTTTTCGATTTGATACCCATTTTTATAATTGTTTTTATTCCTTTAACCCATTTTATTTTTTCTGCCACACTTTTTTGAATTCTGACCAAATTTTATGACTTCAATCCTATCAAAAAAATCCTTACCTAAATCAAAATGAGCAGTCAAAGACAAATTACTCATACTATGAAATAATGCATGAATATCAACTGAAACATAAGGTACAGCCTCTTTTACTTTTATTTTTTTATTCAATAATTTAAAAACTTTTTTTATAAGATCACCCTCCTCTGATAATTCTATCTTCTTTTCCCCCTTCTCTAATAAATCAGTATTACCCCCATCTAATTCTATCATAAATTCAATAAGATCATTAATATATTTTAAAATTTTATAGTCCTTGCTACTATAAAAAATATAATCGCGTATAAATGCATGTTTTCCATCTTCTTCTTCAGCTATTTTTTTTATTTTTCTAATTATTTTCTTCTTTGCTTTCTCTTTCTCTTCTTTCAATATTTTTTTTAACTCCGCCAAAGGCATTTTATCATAAGATTGACTTGACATGACTATTTTATTTTTTAATTATATTCTTTTCCTTAAATCAATTTTATTTTTTCTGACATTTTTGTTAACCTGATTATTTTCCGTGTTTTTTTGTACTTTTTTTTTGTTTTTTAGTCTGTTTGGTAGACTGTTAATCTCCCGTGTTTTTTAGTACTTTTTTTTATTTTTTGAGATTTTTTCGGCAGAAAGTACTTTTTACTAATATATTCCCTGAGCTGAATTGCAGATTCCAAAGCTCAAGATTCCACATTCAACAAAACACCTTGTTTTCTTTTATTCCGAAATCCGGGTTACTTTAGGTGGGGCGAAACGTTAGCAAATAGACTGTTCAGTGGCCATAAGCCGTGGCTATAAGTCACATAAAATATGCTAGTGAATAAAAATAGTTCGCACAACAATTTCCATTCTGTGATGTTACTGCAGTGAACACGGCAATTTTTCTATAACTGTATACCCAATTGAAATCAACTGAGGAATGGCTTTAATAAATGATCATTCGAATCATTTTATAGTGTCAACTGTGGCAAACGACTTCGATGATCGATTCATCATACTGACCTTCGGAAGGCGTCCGTTAGTTTGTCGGCATTAATTTCGAGGGAAAATATGTTCCCTAACACAGGAAGGGAGGATAAACGTGGACCCGGAGGCATGCTTCTGAACTCGTAGAGGACCATCAAGTAATGCAGAAGAAACAGAAGAAGTGACAGCAGAAAAACATTTCCAAGGCTGAGAGAATCGTGAATCGAGGCAAAGACAGACGACATGATAAGTCATAATCCTATTTATGCATGTAGGCTTAGAACTTACTCATGTGTGGTTAAAAATTCCATTAAAAATATCATAGTAATCAATGCAAACCTGTTAATTAGTATGCGTGAATTGCATTATGTAAGTCGCCCCGTGTAAGTGTTCGGGATTCCGGATTCCGGGAAATTCCGGAATCTAGCAATGTTTACTTACTTAATATTTATGTTTTAATTTTGGCAAAGGAATTTTGAACCCTAGCCTGATTTGAAAACTGGGATACTGCTCAAACAATCCCGAATCCCACTAACACTAACTCCGGAATCCACAACGTGAAATCTAGAGCTCAAGAACGTGGATTCCCTTAGGGTTCGCGGAGTAGCCTGAGTATTAGGCCTTCCTATGGGGCTAGGGGAGAAACGCCTGATACTCAGGCTACTCGCGGAGCGGATTTTCAATTGGGGGCGGGGGGGGGGGAGGAGCGCTTATGCGAACGCGTAAGCGTGAGGAAACAAGGGGGGTCCGGGGGCATGTTCCCCCTGAAAATTTTCAAATCTAAGTCTTCTGAAATGGCTATAAATGCATCTAAAACTGCCACTAGTAATATAAATTTGTAATTATCACATCAGCACTCAAAACAGCAAATTACAACCTGGCCGCCGCGTTAGACCAAAATTTAAATGAAAAGACTTGTCATTAAGAGCTGCAAACTCATTGGCAACAGCTACAGGACAAAGTTTGTATTTCTTCCGTTTGTGGGTGTTCAGTATTGTCAGATTACTAAACTCTATTTCTGTGGTAACTGACAGATCAGGGTACCCAAAGTAAAAAGAAATATATATATATATATATATATATATATATATATATATATTTTACCATCCGAAAAAGTGGGGGTGCGAGGTCCCTGTGGCGACTGGTGAATCTATCAGCGGCCGCCAGTTTTAGTTCTCTTAAAGAAGACGCTTCCCTTTACGCCAACCTGTCCTGATCCTGGCTGGAAATTTTTTTTTTTTTAATTTTAATGCCCCCGGGGGAGGGGGGGGGGGCGGGTGGAGGGGGGGCTTTGATTTCTATACATTGTTTCCTTGGACAATCCATCATCCAAACATCAAAGTCCCAACGAACTCCCACAGAGTTTGGGCCGCCTGTGATTAGTCGTGCAAATGTTGTTTTGAATCGCTGAAATCAAGAATCGGCCGGAGTAGCTGCCCATCAGCCGGGCGTGTTTACTTCAACAAAGCTGATTTAAAACAACGTGTATTGTTTTTTATAACAATATTTCGGCTGGCCATACAACACTGATACCTGCCTTCTTCATTTTTAGTAACATCTGTAAACCTGAAGAAGGCCGGTATGGCCAGCCGAAATATTGTTATAAAAAACAATAAACGTTGTTTTAAATCAGCTTTGCAGTAGTCTTTGGACTTCTCGTTCTTGGTTGTTTATATTTTGGCTGATTTGATCTCTTTTCTAGAGATCCAACGTTTACAACTAGCAGGATCTTCGTCCACGGTTTTTGCAGTTAATTTAATCTTTTACTTCAACAGTTTTAGGGGGCAAACCCGCTCACAAGCCAGACACACCGCACATTCAAACGCTCCCGTGCGATCAGAGACAATCTATTTCTAGGGTTCCCCAGGACTCGTCCCCCCTGGCCGTCGCGCGCAGAAGAGCTATGGGATCGAGATTGGGATTTGAAGTCAATTAGTACATTGCCCAACGTGAAGACAGAATTTGACCATAATAGTAAGTTGGCGATAATATATTTAAAGAAATTCCGTGAAAAATGCTTTTAAGCCGAGTCAGATTCTGGTCTTGTTAATTAAACACTGTTAAATGAGGCTGAATAGACTGAGTGATGTGACGAATATAATTATGTAGATCAGGGAAAGTGTTATGTGGTATCAGCCTTCGAGATCATCATATTTCTTCACAGGTGAAAGCTGAATTCAATACTAATTGTTTTATTATTCATTCAAACTATATGTGTAAGTTCTGCACAAGACTACCTTCTCCTTCTTCAAACCTTTGGCTTGAAGAATCTTTCCATATCTCTCAAATATGGTAAGCGACAGTAGGTTATGAAAAATAATTCAGGGGAGCCAATCAGAAACGGCAAAATGCGATTTTTAATGCATAATAATAGCCTTTATACCATCGTTGAAAGCCTAAACGTTAGTTGTATTAAACTGTCGATTAAAATACTAAATACCACCGAAGAAGCGGTCGTAAGCCGATCAAAACAACCCTTTTTAAAATGTCCATTTGTATCGGCTAACAAGTTTCATTTTTATCCGGCGTCAAGCGCATCAATTATGTCGAATAGTTCATAAAACGTTTCACAAATTTCCAAATTCAAAGTGTACAACATTAAAAAGGTCATTCACTAATGTTACCTCATACCTAACAGCAGCTGTTTGAGGGATACTCAACCTACCGCGAACACTGAACTGTACAGACACGAACGCCACAACAAATGGTTCAAGTTCTTGGAGATGCAGCTCTAGTCTGATGAATTCGGCAGCAGCAAAAGCTGGAAAAACCATTGCCTTAAGTTTGATCCTTGTTGTTTCGCTGATTGGAAATTCTCTCTTCGGAATAATTATTTACAAAACACCAAACTTAAGAAAGCCGATATACTTTTTGATCGCAAACATGGCCTTGTCCGACCTGCTGTATCCTATATTCCTCTTCCCTTCTCGTCCTACACTTCTGCACCTTGACGGGTGGTTAATTGGTTTTCCCCTTGGTCAAGCCTTGTGTAAGCTACCAAGTTTCCTTGTAGACGCTTCCACTTTGGTGTCGGTTCAGAGCCTTATTCTGATAACAGTGGATCGATTTCAAGCTACTGTAGTTCAACTCCGCTCTCCGCTCATCAGTCGCAAGTTTTGTCCCTTCTTCATTCTTGCCACATGGATGGGGAGAGATTGCCGTTCATTCGCCATATTTTATTGCTTTCCAACTTGTTGAATACCCAAAGGGCATGAAGTGTAAGAAACGGTGGCCGGAAACCTTCGGAGAAACCGCATATGGTACCTACCTCCTTGCAGTTATTGCTATCATGTTTTTCTACATCCCATTTGTTCTGTTCTTGTTACTTTACTCCATCATCCTGTTCGGTCATCCTAGGGGAACATGAGTCTTTTCGAAATTTCAAGGGCTTCAGTATTATTTCCCGAAAATTTGTATAGGTAATAGCATGATTTGTAGTGACATTTGGCATAAATACCACGAGTGATATTTCAAAATTGTTATACGTAATTTCACGAGCCTTTAGGCGAGTGAAATTTCAGAGAAAATTTTGAAATTTCACGAGAGGTATTTATGCCAAATATCATGTACAAATCATGCTATTATTTGTTTATACTACTACCCTCAAAAGGTTTGTAATTTTCACATGTAGGTATTTCAAATTAAGCTGAAATACCACTGCTCTTAGCCAATCAAATTGCAGAAATTTGTCATGTAGTAGTATAATAGGTGCAATTTAACGTTTTACGAAAGTCAGAATTTTTCTGATTCTTCTGTCTATTACATTTAAAAATCCGAAAATTTTAGGTTTCCTTTTTCTAAGAAAAATATTGTAAGCTGGGTAGTAAAATGTGAAAAATTAAACTTCAGAAAATTGTAGGGAATTTATTAGATAACTTTCCAAAATTGAACATGAATGGAACGTTCATCTAGACATTTTTAGCTGTCCTCATACAAAAGAAAATTCTAGGCAACATGTGCTTCTCCGAACAGATATTTTACAGATACCGTATTTATTCGAATAAGCGCCTAACCTCGAATTAGCGCCCACCTCGAATAAGCGCCCATCCTAAAGGCAGAAAAAGTTAATAAGCGCCCAGCCTCGAATAAGCGCCCACCCCACCCCACCCCACCTCCCTGCCACTCCCACTTAAACTCAAATAAGCGACCACCCCCACCCCACCCCCCAAAAACTGAAAAGGACTAATAAGAGACTTCCCCGAAGACGGAGTTTTCTTCAAAGCATCTTACAGGAACCTTGCTTTGTTACATCTTCGCGTTTTGTCATTACCATTTATTGTTTTGTTGCAAAATAAACACACTACACTTGCTGAAAATGCTGAAAATTTAATAAGTACCCAGCCTCGAATAAGCGCCCACTCTCAAGGTCCAAACATTTAATAAGCGCCCATGAGGGCGGTTAATCGAATAAATACGGTAACAGTAGTTGGGTGCTCCTGATCCATTCTACGTATAAAGAACAACGTAGGTAGACTCGTTTTAATAATAAAAATAAAAATAATAATAATAATAATAACGGTGAAATGAGTTTGGCACGGCTCCTCCCTTTATCCTAAGATCTTCAGACATGTGCAGAGAAAAATTAACTGTCCACAAAGAGAGAAAGAAAAACGAAATCTTCGGGTCTTTATATGAATAACAAAAGAAAGTGTTTACCATAAATTTTTATGAAAAGTGGAAATGATCCTCGCAGTTGAATAAAAAGCTGATTAAATAAGCGGTTGAAAAAGCAGCTGAAAACATTCAGGCTTGACCGCCGTGAATCGAGCCCTGGCGCGTTTGCCATGTTTTGTTTCTTCAACTGCATGCGAGGATCATTCACTTTTTATATCTTTATTTGCAGTTCAAAATTGGTAATTAAAAGAAAAACTGTAGAAAACGTGAGAAAGAGTTTCTAGGTGGGTCAGACTTCTGTTTTATTGGAAAAGAGGGAAAAATAGTTACATAAAGTGAAAGAGTGATGACTGCACTGGTGTTTGCTTTTATGAATTTATTGCCTTCTATCAAATATTTTTCCAGCAGGGGAGGGTGGCTTTGGGCAAATGATGTATCGGTCCCTAGAAAGGTCACCCCAGGACTCCCGAGATGGAATTATTTTGTACAGTGCCCAGGCGTCATTTTCTTGGCCGAGTGTTGATCTGGCCCGGCTGCTTCGGCGAGCATATTCTCGGTCTGTTTGGATTATATTCTTCGAGTTTGTCAAAGTCTGTTGGATTCGTTTCTCTACCTAGGAAAGCTTCATTGGTTTCTATATCTGCTGCTATCCTATTTCTACGATCCTGGAATATTTATTTTCCCTTGGAGTTCGAATTTCGTGGAAAAAGTTGTGTTGAATGAGATTATGTCGGCGAAAATGGCACCTCGTGTTTCCTACCTTGTATATTATTATTGTAGATAGAGTGAATTTAAACAAATTACTGCAAATTATCACGAAACTTCGTTGGAGCAATAAGGACAACAACAATTTACTGCAGAGTAAGTTTTATTGATGTTTATTTACTATTTCCTAGAAATTTTAGGATGATATTTTTACCCCATACAAACACTGTAATTTTACTGGAACCGTACTGTGGCACTATCACAGAGCCTGGGTTACCTGTGGACAAAGAACAGTGGGCGAGTCATCCTTAAAAGCGGCCTTGTTCGTTAAAGAATTGAGATCTATTTGATATAATTAGTTAACTACATTAACTGACAGGCTAAATTTACGTTGATTCTTCACAGCAACACTTTTACGCCGAGTAAAGAGACTGCATGTTAGAAACGAAGCCAAAAGGCCATTGAGAACATTTAAAGTCCTTGCTATTTTTTGCAGTAAGTGGAGAAGTGTGTACAGATATGCTGTTTAGCTCTTTTAGAGAAATTCCCTATCGTTAGGTCTGTCAGTTGAGTTTCAATGACTCATGAACTGTATTAGTGAGTCTCCTGTATTTAACTTGTGGGAATAAGAAACTTTAAAGTAATTGCTTTGTATCATAGTCAGTTTTTTGTAGGTTCACCTGGAAAAGTCCAAAGAACGATTGTTTAAATGTGAGGTAACGATTCCTAGCGGGGATCCCATAATCATGATATTGTAAAATTTCGTTAATAAACATTATATTATCGCTAATGTCATAAGCTTCAAGCAAAAGTGAACGACCGAAATTAAAGTGATGAGTGTTTGAGGAATGCGTGCAATGGTGATATTGGAAACTAATATCAGTTAATGGGACCCTGGTCCCAGGTGGGTTCAACCTTGTAAGGCAGGTTTTGGGTAAAAGGCCGGACGAATTGCAATGCCCAGCCCTCCAGACTGCATTGAGGGGAGTATATCTATATGTCACGGATGCGGGTAAAGGTCGCGGGTGCGGGTGCGGATTAGGGTCGCAGGGTAACATAAATCACCAAATTTAACATTACATTATCCACATGTCAGAGCGGGAAAGTCTAGTGATTAAAAGCTAACTAAGGGCGATACAAACGACAAAGTCGTTAAAGAAAAATCTATATGATTAAAACTGCATTGGCTAGTTACATTTGCACTAAGTAACTGAGCCACCTGCGTTTGGAATTTGTAGGGGTGGAGGTTCAAGTTCTGATTGAGAAAAGGAAATCATATTGCGTTCACGATCTCAAAAAACCTTGAATTTGGTCATTTCAAGTAGCTGTTTTGCAGGCTGCATGACGTTTTCTGACCAAGAGGACCACCGATAAGCCATGAGTCAACGTGTAAATCTAATAGCCGCTTAGAGATCGATAATATTGGAAACAACAGGTCAGACAAGGCCATGTTTGCGATCAAAAAATTTATATCGGCTTTCTTAAGTTTGGTGTTCTGGAACAACGATTCCGACGAGAGAGTTTCCAACCAGCGAAACAACGAAGATCAAACTGAAGGCAATGGTTTTTCCAATTTTTGCTGCAGCCGAATTTTTTAGACTAGAGCAGCTCCAGGAACTTAATCCATTAGTTGTTGTATTCATGTCTACCACTTTACAAGTCTCTCTGCAGGTCTATATTCTCGTAAGGCTTTAATGCTTTTCAACAGCTGCTGTTCAAAACGTAAGGAGAGATTTTCCATGAAGTCTTTAATTTGCCTCGAATTTCATATCTAGCTTTCAAATATTCGCTTTGTTGACGTTGTTTTCAATAATTCATACTGAATTTGCATAGTGTTTTTTTAGCTCTGCAAAAAGACTCGTGCCATTTTATTGTCCTTTGTTTCAGCTGTTTTGTGTCAGGTAAGTAATAATTGTAGAAAAGCCAACAATGTTCCTAAACAAAAAAAGCGCACTAATAAGTTTTTTATTCAACTGCGAGGATCATTTCCAATTTTCACCTCAATTTTTTAATATGGTAAACACTTTTTGTTTTGTTATTTATAGAAAGACCGGAAGATTTCCTTTTCTTTCTTTCTTTATTGACAATTAATTTTTGTCTGCACATGTCTGAAGATCTTAGGATGAAAGGAGGAGCCGTGCCAAACTCATTAATTTCACCGTTATTGTAGTATTATTATTATTATAATTTTTATTATTATCGCTAGCAAATAAGTAAAAAACAACAACAACAATAATAATAATAGTAATGAAAATTCATCATCCACACACAAGTCTACCTGCAGTGACATGTCAAAATTCACAGAAGGGAATTGGCAAACAATGAAAGAACAGTTCAAACTTTAAAGCCTTCTTCTGCACAAAAAATCAGGAAATCATGATCTTCACAGCCAAAAATAAAACCTACTACATGTGGCTGTTCTTTCATTGTCACTGCAGGTAGACTCGTGTGTAGATGATGTATTTTCATTACTATTATTATTGTTGTTGTTGTTGTTTTTCAATTATTTGCTAGCGATAATAATAAAAATAATAATAATAATAATAATAATAATAATAATAATAATAATAATAATAATACAATAACGGTGAAATTGGTGTTGGAGAGGTACTGAGGAGAATAGTGGGGAAAACGGTCAGTGGTTTCTTAAAGGAGGAAATAAAAGAAGCGGCGGGTCCCCTAGAAGTTTGCGCTGGTCATAACGCAGGAGCGGAGGCTGCGATCCATGCAATGAGTCAAGTGTTTGTTGAAGAAGGAACAGATGGAATATTGCTAATTGATGCTAGTAACGCTTTTAACCAAATGAATAGGTCAGCGGCCTTACACAATATCCAGATCACGTGCAAAGAAATGGCGCTCTATGTGATTAACACATATAGAAGCCCATCTAGACTGTTTATTTGTGGGGGAGGTGAAATACTTTCTCGAGAAGGCACCACACAAGGAGATCCGCTAGCGATGCCATGGTATGCACTTAATACATCCATAATGATACAGAATTTGAGGGATCATTGCCCATTGGTTAAACAGGTGTGGCTTGCAGACGACTCAGCTGGAGGAGGGAGTATAGTACACTTATACAACTGGTACAGGCAATTGAGTAAGGAAGGACAAAAGTTTGGTTACCTTGTGAATGGGACAAAGAGCTGGCTTATTGTGAAGTCTAGGGAACTAGCGGAGGAAGCAAAGAGGGTGTTTGGAGAGGAAGTCAACATAACGACTGAAGGTCAGTGCCATCTGGGAGCAGTTATTGCGTCGCAAGAATACAAAGATCAGTATTGTGAGGAGAAGGTTCGTGCATGGAAAGAGGAAATCGAACGTCTCTCTGAAATAGGGAAGAGCCAGCCCCATGCGGCGTATATTGCTTTCACAAAAGGCTACAAGTCGAAGTTCACCTACTTCATGCGCACGATTGAATCGTTTGAAGATTATGTCGATCCAATCCAGGAAGTGATTGAAGATTTACTACTCCCTACTTTGTTCGGTCAATCAGAGCCTCTCCCTTACGAGGTGCGCAGACTTGCTACCTTAGCAACGGGTCAAGGGGGTCTAGGCATTCCTGATCTGAAATCCGAGGTACCGCGGCAGTTTGCTGCCTCGAGACTAATAACCACCGCCCACGTAGATTCTATTACATCACAGAGTTCCATCATGGTGCCAGGAGAAAGATCTACGGAGGAGCTAAAGAGGCATCAACAATCACTTAAGAGAGCAAGTGCCAAAGAGAAAATGGATAGCATTGATTCAAGCCTCTCCCCAGGCCTGCTGCGTCTGGTTAATCAATCGAGGGACAACGGCGCAAGTTCGTGGCTGAATGCGATGCCTCTCGCAGACAAAGGTTTAGCCCTCAACAAGCAAGAGTTCAGAGACTCGCTACGCTTGCGTTATGACTTACCCTTAGTCGATTTACCAAGTCATTTTATACGTGGGGATAAATTCACCGTTAGTCACGCCCTCTCTTGTAAAAAGGGGGGGTTTGTAGCGCAGAGACATGATGGTGTACGGAACTTGTTAACGACATTCATCGACAAGATCTGCAATAATGTCGAAATCGAACCACGCCTTCAACCCCTGGACAACGAGCGATTTCATTTGAGGAGCGCTGTTACAAGTTCTGAGGCAAGGTTGGACATCAAAGCGGGAGGTTTCTGGGCAAGAGGAGTTACGGCATTTTTTGATGTTAGAGTTACGCACGTCAACTCCAAGTGTTACCAGAGCAAGCCAACATCGGAAGTTTTCAAAGAGCAAGAAGAAGAGAAGAAGCGCAAGTACCAGCAGCGGGTGTTAGATGTCGAAATGGGTTCGTTTATGCCTTTAGTAGTTATAGAAATGGTTTTTGTGGCTCACTTTTCTGGCTCACTTTTGAGGCACCCAAATTTTAATAAAATTAATAAAATTCCTGAATATACAAGTCAATTTCGGAAAGAATGGGATTGTATAAAAGATTATGATAATTTAACATTATCAATTAAACTCAAGGAATATATTGAAGAGGTTATCAATATGGAAAAAAATATTGTTTATGATTATTTACTTAGTCTTGTAAATTTTATAAATAAATATTTTGTTAATCCAACAAAAAATAATCTTAATATTGTTGATTGGTATTTTATTGATTTAATAATAAACAAAGATAAAATAATTGTTAGGGGATTATTTTACGAACTTGGTTTATTTATTGAAGATAAAATACTTATTGAGGGACTTCTTGAATTGGAATCAAGAATAAATGAAATGAATGAAAGTGATGGAATTGATAGTGATGAAATTGATGATTTGTTAAGTAGTGAAGATAGTGATGGAATTGGAAGTGATGATCTTGATGACTTATTAAATAGTGAAGATTCAGATTTTGATTAATTATAAGTTAAGTATTTACGTTTTATAATATGAGCTTAATATTATAAGACGTCATGTCTAACCAAGCAAATGGTTTTAAAGGTTCTCAACCTTTTATAACAGATAAACAATTTCAGAATTTGTCTTTGGATGAAATAAGACATTTAATACAAGAAGAAAGAGAAGAACTTAAGAAAGATTATGAGGAATTAGGAGAAAGAAGAAAATTAATTAAACAGTATAATAAATTAAAAGAAGCTAGAGAAAAAGTAAGAAAAGGAATTGACATAAAAAAAGAAAGGAAGAAAAAAGTAAAAAAAGAAAGTAAGAAGAAAAAGATAAAATCATTTGAAGAGTATTTTGAGGAATGTATAAAAAATAAAGAGATACCACCAGATACTCCTTCTTATTTACGTGAAGCTCTTGAGTGAGCTATTAAGGAATACGATCAAGGTCTTATTAAAGAAAAATCATCTTTGGAAAACTTTGCTAACAAATATGTTATTAAAGGAGAACCTGGATTAATTCCAGTTGATTTTTTAAATAAAATTCATAGTGTATTAGAAGAATTTTTTACATATCATAGAAACATAAAATTTAATATGCTTTTGGTTTGTTTAATGGAACAACAATTACTTAGTAAAGATAAAGGAGTCATAGGATTGAATCAAAGTAAGGCTTACTTTACATCAGGAATTCGAAAAAATTTAAAATCAACAGATGTAAATGAATTAATTAATCTTTGTTATAAAAATATTCTTAACGATATAGATGCTTATCAAGAAAATGGAAGTGGATGGTATTTTGTTGAAGTAGTTCAACTTGAAATTCATACTGTTGAGTTTAACCCATCTAAGGGATCATCTTACATTCCTCTTCCAGATTGGATATCAAACAAAAAAGCAATTGTTAATATTCAAAACAAAGATGAGAAATGCTTTCTTTGGTGTATACTTAGATATCTTCACCCAAGAGAAGATAATGATTCACGATTAAAAGATTTGAAAAAGTATGAAAATTCTCTTAATACTAAAGGAATTAGTTTTCCTATGAAATTAAAAGATATTTCTAAATTTGAAAAACTTAATCCAGAACTTCCAGGAATTAATGTTTTTTCAGCTGATAATTATATTTTTTATCCTTTGAGAATGGCAGAGAAAGATTGTTTGAATTCTATTGATTTATTTTTGTACGAAGAAGATGGTGTTTCACATTACACACTAATCAAAAATTTTCATGGTTTGATTAAGTCTCAAAAAACTAAGAGTAAGAATGGTTCAATATTTATTTGTAAAAGGTGTTTTACACATTTCACTAAAGAAGAATTATTACAAAAACATATCTTATACTGTTCAAATAATGAAACAGTTTCTGTAAAAATGCCAGAAGAAGGTACAATGCTATATTTCAAAAATTACGACAATCAACTTCCAATTCCTTTTGTAGTTTATGCAGATTTTGAATGTTTTACTAAACCTATAAATACTTGTATTCCTAATCCAAAAGAATCTTATAGTTACAACTATCAAAACCATGAACCATCAGGATTTTGTTTTTACATTAAAGGGATAGACCCTAATATATCATTTAAACCAATTATTTACACAAAGACTAATGATAGTGATAATGTAGCTGAGATATTTGTTAACAAACTCGCAGAAGTAACAAATAGTATATGTAATGATTTTTATCGCCGTCCAAAACCACTTAGATTAAATAAAGAGGAACAAAAATCATTTGATAAAGCGGAAATTTGTCATATTTGTAGTAAAGAATTAAAAAAAGATAAAGTAAGAGATCATTGTCATTTTACTGGAAAGTATCGTGGAGCAGCTCATAACAAGTGTAATCTTATGTGTAAAAAACCAAGAATACTACCAGTTATATTTCACAATCTTCAAGGTTATGATGCTCATTTGTTTATTAAACAACTTGCTTGTTTACCAGGTGAGTTAAATTGTATTCCATCTACGGAAGAAAAATATATTTCCTTTTCAAAAAAGATTAAAGTTGGTGAGTATAAAGATAAATATACTGGAATAACTTTACCAATAAATTTTGAAATAAGATTTATAGATTCATTCAAGTTTCTTCAAACATCACTTGCCAATCTTGTTTCAAATCTACAACCAGATGATTTTCATAATACAAAAAAAATATTTAAGAAGGATGTAAAATTATTAACTCGTAAGGGAGTTTATCCATATGACTATGTTTCATCACTCGAAAAATTATCTGAAACACAACTTCCACCAAAAGAAGAATTTTATTCAAAACTGGATGATGAAGATATAAGTGATGATGATTACCAACACGCTATTAATGTTTGGAATACTTTTGAGTGTAAAACAATTAGAGATTATCATGATCTTTACCTAAAGTCTGATGTTCTACTTTTGGCAGATGTATTTGAAAACTTTAGAAAAACTTGTCTCAAACATTACAACTTAGATCCAGCACATTATTACACATCTCCTGGACTAGCTTGGGATGCATGTCTCAAAGAGACAGGTCAAAAATTACAGTTATTACATGATTATGATAAGTTAATGATGTTTGAGCGTGGTATTCGTGGAGGAATATCCCATATTTCAAAAAGATATGCGGAAGCAAATAACAAATATATGAAAGATTATAATCCTGATAAAGAGTCTACTTATATTCAATATCTTGATGCAAAAAATCTATACGGATGGGCAATGTCACAACAACTTCCTACACATGGATTCAGTTGGATGAGAGACCTAACAAAAGAAAAAGTAATAGATATTTTAGATAAGGCAAATCATAGTATGTCAAATCGTGGAAGAAAAGGATATATATTTGAAGTTGATTTGGAATATCCTAAAAAACTATGGGAAACACGTAATGACTATCCACTTGCACCTGAGAAGATGAATGTTAATGGTGTGGAAAAACTAATATGTCATTTTAAACCCCGAAAAAACTATGTTGTACATTATCGAAATCTGAGACAATACCTTGAGATGGGAATGAGAATAACTGCTGTTCACAGAGGAATATCATTTTATCAAAGTTCTTGGATGGAGCCTTACATAAGAAAAAATACAGAACTTCGAAAAACAGCAGCTAACAGTTTTGAGAAGGACTTTTTCAAACTGATGAATAATTCAGTATTTGGAAAGACAATAGAAAACATAAGGAAAAGACAGAATATAATTCTTATTGATGATCGTAAAAAAGCTGTAAAATTAACAAGTAGACCAAACTTTGATAGAGCAACAATATTTGATCGTAATCTTATTGCAGTTCATATGAAAAAAACAGAAGTGTATTTTAACAAACCAGTATATGTTGGTCAAGCAATTCTAGATTTATCAAAAACATTAATGTTTGATTTTCATTACAATTATATCAAAAAGAAATATCGAAACAAAGCTGAGTTAATGTTTACAGATACTGGCTCACTTTTATAACAAATTTATACGGATGATTTTTATAAGGATATTTCATACGATATAGAAGACAAGTTTGACACTTCTGATTATTCTTCTGACCATCCATCTGGAATACTAACAGGAGTAAACAAAAAAGTAATAGCGGAGCTCCACGCGCGCGCGAAGCGCGCGTGTGGGCGGAGCCCCATTGCTAAGTAACTCTACCCATCCCAGAAAATTTGGTAATCACGTGACCGTACACCGACCGCCGACCGACCGTCCGTCCGCACCACAGGAAAACCAATGTTTACTCTCACATTTTAACTAGTTTGGGAGCCCAAGAGAAAACTAACTTCACATCAATGTTGTGATCAATTGACAGCTGTCAAAACAGGACATCCGCTGACCAGTATCACCTGACCGTACCGCGGGCTCAAGTGTTGACCCATTGAGGTCGAGTATTTTTTTGAAGTTATCCGCTGATTAATTACCAGTTTGAAATGATCGCAGGCTCAAGTTTATTTTTTCCAAGGATTCATATCAAATATTTTGTGTTTATGGCACTATGGCCCCGCACTATGAGAATTTTGATTTCAAACTGACTTCGGAAGCGAAAATTCAGCCAGTTTTTTTAAAAGTGCAGGGGGGAAGACCTTATCTTACCATGGTCACGCGTTGGTCACGCTCTACGTCCAATTTTTATACTCTGATTGGTCTAAATTGGACAGGTGAGTTCATGCGAAAAAATTATGCAGCATCTTGAAAATTGTTTACTTTGACAGCTGAAGCTGAAGAGTTTTGTGTCAACTTGTGATGTTTTTAACTGTCTTTTTCTTCTGGATGTACAAAATGAAATACAGCTGCTATCAAGAGTCTTCTGTTATTCATGGCTGGTTTGTTTACTAGGTTTTTTCTTGAGGAACGCGTCGCTTGTCAAAATTTGGTAATTCGATTTCGGATGGCATCGTTTTCGTTTTTCACCTTGCTTAATGCGTATTAAAGAGGGTTTAAAAGTCTCAAGCAACTGTGGCCTTCCTTGATAGCTTTCAGGAACTGAATCTCGAATGGTAAGCCTGAGTAACTATTGTATTTGATGTTTGTTTTTGTTATAGATCGATCTAATTTCATGAAGTCTTGTACATTCACGCTGACAGTTTATGCGGCAAGTTTATGCACGTTTGTAGCCGTAGTTTGAGTCAATGATCTGACCTAGTATCAGGTTTGAACGGTTTGATATAAGCTTACAGAACTTTAAAAAGCCTTCAGATATATTTGCTCACCACAGATAGAAAGAAAACGTTCCGAAGAATATTAAGTTATAAATTTGGCTGTAAAAAGAAAACTTTGAGCGATTTTCTTGCTTCGAGGAGTTCGCCTTGGAAAACAGTAAACACCCGCGCCGTTAAGCCGGCTTATAAAGCTTCACGCCGAGACTCAGGATTTTTAGAGACACTTTAATACTTGTCTTCATGAATGAAAATTGTTATCTCTGTAAATGTTTCACCGAATTATATTTCTTTTTTTGATTGTTAGTAGTCTCTCTTGCAATTTTAATCGCTTGTCTGTGCCGTTTGTTTTCATTGTTCATGAACATCGCTTGCAGGAGTACTCAAAAATGTCGCGCGTATCAAACGCTTTATAAGATTACACATCGTTATAACTGAAACCATTAAATAACAAAAAAATAATAATAAATTCGCTATTATGTTGAAGCTTAACTCTATTAAAGTTCATTCAAACACTCGACCACACTGACAGTTCGCACTATAGAAACGAGAACCGGCTGCCCATATGGGTGATGTTGGAAATTTTTGAACGGTTTCGCTTTACGATTGATCGTCCTGAATATTGACTGAGTGCAATTTGTCTTGAAAAATTGTGAAATACTGCATTCTGTCCGAGGTCTGTATGATAAATAGTACTCGGTTTCACCTCAAAGGTGATGTATAAAAATTATAAAAGGTTGGTTTAAACACCCCCAGATTTGTTGGCAAGAATTTGTAAAGTAAACCTGTCGAACGCAAAAAAATTCGGCGTGATTTGTTTTCCAAGAATTTGTTTTCGAGGCCTAATCTACTGTGATCTTGAATGTGATCGAAGATGTTTGCCATTTTTTGGGTGTACATATAAGGTTATCAATTCGATGTAAGATGTTTCACTCTAAAATAATTTAGCCTTTCCCTCAAACGTCACATGAATGTGCCCTTAAGTGAAATGATTTGTAGATTAAAAGTTTATTTTTTGATTTAAATTATAAATTTATTAATTGGAGCTTCGCTTTTAGCCCTGGCTAAATCTATATATTAGGAATGTTTAAAGATGAAGTAGCTGGAAGACAGATTACAAAATTTGTTGGTCTTGGTCCGAAGCTTTATACCTTCAAGATAGAGGATGGAAGTTTAACCAAAAAGTGTAAAGGTGTGAAGAAAAATGTTGTAAAAAAGGGAATAGAATTTGAAAATTATACTGAGTGTTTATTTACAGGTGAAAAACAAATGAGAAAAATGAAAATTATAAGAAGTGAAAATCATGAAATTTACTCAAAGGAAGTAAATAAAATAGCTTTGAGTAATGAAGATGACAAGCGCGTTGTATTGGATGACAAAGTAAAAACCAAAGCTTTAAGATAATAAGATAACAAATAATAAATGACATATACAGAAGATCAAATAAAAAAATATCTAGAAATATTACATAATTATAATAAAAAACCAGTGGATGTAAGTAGAAAAGTTAGATGTAGGAATTGTCAAAGTGATAGTTTTTTAGTTGAATCAGGTTATAATATTTGCGATTCCTGTGGAACAACTAATGGCCATGTTCTTGGTTATTTTGATTTGAAAAAATACGATCGACTTCATTTTCGAAAGAAGAGTATTTATCAGAGAAAGTATCACTATGAGAAAAAGGTTGATCAAGTTTCCAGAAGAATAAATCTAACTGAGGATGAAAAGTATGAATTATATAGTAAACTAATGGCAATAGACAATAATGTCATGGAAATACTAAACAAACAATTTTGTAGGAAAAGAATGATAAGCATTTTTTATTTAATCAAAACTTTTGGAAGAGATGGGTTGTGAAAAGAGCAGACTAGTTTATCTTAAGATTAGCCCCCAAACTTTAGAAAATTATGAAAAGTGGTGGAATAGTTATAAAGGCTTAAAAAAATAAATGTTTAAATAAAAATGAGTAAGCGAGTTGTTGGATCACCTAGATTTGAAGCAAAAAAATTGTTTGATTCAAGTGATGATGGAGATTTATTTGCATATTTTTTTGAAGAAGCTAGTCCACCAGATGGAATATCAAAAGAAGATTATCTTAAAGAATTAGAAAAAGAGTTTTACAAATTAAAAAGAGAAGAAGCTAGAAGATTGTTAGGTTTACCCAAGAAATAATTTCATATTTTTTAAAAAATATAAAATTTAATCTTCTAAATAAGTATATCCACTTTCAAATACTCTAAAGATATCTAAAAATGCTTTTGTTTTATAATATAAATTTTCGTTTATTTCCATATCTAATTTTAATTTTTTAAGAGTTTGATATATTCCTTCTGTATCGATACCCTCATCTTCCATAGCACTTTTTACAAGTTTTGAATCATATTCAACTTTAATATTTTTTTCAAGATTTGAACTATTTTCATCAATTTTCAATAAATCATCTATGAATGGTTTAATTAATACTTCTCTTTTTTCTTTTGTTATTTTATACTGTCTGTGTAACGTATTAATATGATTTAAAGCAAGATTTTCTAGGAATTCTTTTTGTACTTCTTTCGTTTCTTTAAATTCTTTGAGTATATACTCATCATGTAAAAATTCAAACATTTCATTTAGTAATGTACTAGCAAGACGTTTTACATCTTTTTGTCTAATAATAACAGCTGCCATTTTATTTATAGATTATATTATTTTAATCCTTTATGAAAAATCCAGTAACTTATTCCAGTTAGATATCCTAATACTTCACTATTTATTGGAGAGTCAAACGTGTATACACATCCTCTTCCAATTTTGTAATGTTTATGAAAAGATTTAAAAGCTCTGTAAAACATTAGATGATTATTTAGAATAGGATTATTATATTTAATAGATCTATCTTCTATTTTATAAAATATTCTTTCTATATCTATATTTTCTTTAAAAGTAAGTTCGTATAAATATCTATAAATGAGTGATGTTTTTATAAGATTTTCAGGATAGGAAAGATGTTTGTGTAAAGGACAATAATAGTTAACATAATGCACAATTGTGTTTAGCATTTTATATTATTACTTATAATAAATTTTTTTATTTAAATAGAAAAAAATAATTAAAGGTATAGATAATATAAAATAATAGTAATGGGAACTAAACTTCTTTCTCTCAATGATTTTTTATCTAATTTTTCTACGGAGGAAGAAAGAGAAGATATTATAAAAATATATAATCTCTGTAAAATAAAATATGAAAATAATAAAGAAAAAGATAATTAATTTAGAGTAGGAAAAGTAAAGTATTTTAATCAATATAATATAAATTTAAATACTTTACTTTTTTTATTTATCTATGGTAAAACAGGAAAAACAAATGAAGATGTGGTTTCTCGATTAAAAATAGAACCTGAAGGAGAAATGATTAAACTTATGTTAAAATTACTATAATTATATTTAATTTATTAGTAAAAAGTCTAAGATTTTTTGGGGAAAACGTTATATCCTTGATTTAAAATATAAATGTTAGAAAAAGTTTTTATTAATAAACATCTTGGAATAAAATTTAACTCTTACATTGATCAAAAATGCAAGATATGGTTCAAAGCCAAAGATGTTGCTAAAATACTAGGTTACAAAAATACAGAAAAAGCTATAAAGAGCCATGTAAGTGAAAATCACAAAAGAAAAATTCTTTTGAACCAACCGTGTGAAACGCACGGTTGCTCTATGACTTATTTACAACATTTTCTATTTAAATTTAAATAGAAAATTAATTAAGGTTTAAAGAAAATAATTATAATATAAATGTCAAACATGTTGGAGAAAAGTTTTAAAAATAAAGATTTAGGAATTGAGTTAAAATCATTTATCGATAAAAAGCAAAATGTTTGGTTTCTTGGAAAAGATGTAGCTGATATACTTGGCTATAGTAATGTAAGAAAAGCTATCTTGAATCATGTTGATAGTGAAGATAAAAAACAAATATTTACTCATCATACCAGCGTACCCAAAACGGGTACGGTGGCTCCAAGTGGTAGTATGTGTACTTATATTAATGAATCAGGCTTCTACTCTATTGTTTTATCTTCAAAGTTAGAAAAAGCTAAAAAGTTCAAACATTGGATAACATCACAAGTTCTTCCATCTATCCGTAAATATGGCTATTACAAAATGTTTGAAAACCCGAATAACAAAATGTTCAAAATAGAAAATGAGACAGATTTAAATTATAAAGTTGTTCAACTAATTAGAAATTATTATCCAGATTCAATATTAGTAGCCGGACTGGGGGAGAATCAAGATACAGATGAAAAAAGACTAGATTCGTATAAAAAAGGATATACCCGTGGACAACCAGATCTAATGATTCTAGATTATCACAGGGAATATAAAGGTCTCTGTATAGAATTTAAATCACCAACTAACAATTACTGTGTAACAGAATCTCAACTAAAAATGAAAGAAAAGTACCGTAATAATGATTATGCATTTATTCTCAGTAATGATTATGATAAGATCAGCAAACTTATACATAAATATATGGCTGGTGTTCGTATTCCTTGTAAATATTGCTCAAAAGCATTTCGTAATAAAAAAACTCTAAATAAACATTACAAAATTATTCATAGAATTGAGAAAAACATTTAATTTTGATATTATTTTTAATATCAAAATTTTAGAGAAATCTTTTATAAATATACAATTAGGAATCAAAATAACTTTATATACTTGTTAGTAATTTAATCTTCTAACCTTTCTTTTTGATGTTTTCTTTCTTTAGATATATAATCCAAACAATTTTTAATAGATCTGAGATTTCTAGTATTATCAATAAATTGATTACATTTATTAATCAAATCTTTATTAAGAGAATCTTTTTTATATCTTAAACAAAAAATACAATAAGCTTGAGCTTTTTCTATTAAAAATTTATCATCATCTTTATTTAAAGATTCAACTTCTTTACAAATTTCTACTCCTTCTAAAGCTGAAGTTGATTCGTAAGAACTAATTAATTGATTTTCAAATTTTTCAAATTGATCCATTTTATTTCTGTATTTTAATCTTTAAACCTATATATTAAATTTTTCACTATACCTACTAGCAAATCTATCTGCTATAGGAGACTGATCAATTATCATTTCATCTACCAACTTCATTCGATCGACAAAATCTTGTTTATTCCACTCATCACCCCGAAGAGCTGCTCGAAGTTCAACGAGTACTTTTTCATAAGTAGTAAATGCAATTCTTGACATTTCTATTTTTCTCTTATAATTCTTTTTCTTACCAATTCCCGCCACGACAACTCCAGCACCATTTACAACTCCTAGTACAATAGGGTTTAATGTTATCCCACCAGTAATAGTTCCTATTGCTACTAGGCATATTCCAGAAATTGTAAACACATC